>JAFEMH010002677.1:0-321090 GCA_022495995.1 Adenophora triphylla var. japonica
GATCAGAACCCCGTCAGCATCATGCCGTCGTTGTCGTGTTTGATTTCCAGGACCGGGACGCCGTTTGTGTCGGTCCCCTCGGTGGTTATGCTATCACCATAGATGATGGTGAGATCCATTCCTTGGATGAACTTTACGCACTGGTGGAGGGTGGATGCCACCCCATTGATTTGGTGTAGCCAAGGGCGTCCCAAGACGGCAGTGAATGTGATCGGGATGTCGATGACTTGGAAGTCGGTCGAGATCATCTGCTTTCCGAACCACAGGTTCAGAGTGGCTATTCCCAAAGACTGAGCGAGACATCGAGTCGTATGCTTTGATTGTCTGAGTTGAGGGCTTCAGATCAGTTGGCTTGATCCCTAGAAAGTCCATCATTTTGGATGGAAGGACGTTCATGGCTGATCCTTCGTCTACCAAGACCCGAGGGAGGCGGCGCTCGTCAAGTTGAACTGTTATGTAGAGAGGCTCGTTGTGGTCAGCCCCAAATTTTGGGAGGTCGAGCTTCGTGAAAGTGATGATGTTGCTGTAATGAACGCTGCCGATCATCTGGATCGCTTCATCTGGTGTCACGGTGATAGGTACTCCATGGTCCGGGCCGAGGCTTTCCTCCGGCTTGACTTTGTGCGGATAAGAGGAAGCTGAGCAAGGACCAGAGGGAGATGTATAGCCTGGGGTAATGCGCTTGGAGGCTTGAAGTTAAGATAGGATCTTCGGCCTTTGGGGTCAAGCAGTTTCGACTTCTTTTGGGCGCGTAGGGACCCTTTTCGGTTCGAGGCTCAAAGGCAATGGGCACCGGCCTTTTATCCGTCCTTGGAGGATTCATCTGGGATTTGATCGAACGCGTCGGTACGTGCTTAGAAACTTCTCGGCTTTGCTTCTTTGCTTGTTTCTCTTATTTGTCGTCATGGGAGGGCCTTAGTTGGCATAAAAATAGGGCCGTGCTTCGCATTTTAGTTCGTTCACCGTTATTGCTTTTGTTGAAGCGTCAACAAAGAGCTTTGAGGTCCTCCCAAGACAGGGGGTTCAGTGTTTGGACCCACTCGTCGGCCGGTCGGTGGCGGTGCGCAGCTCATCCCACTAATCATGCGGCAGAAGTTGACGTGGTCTTGTGTAGAGCTAAGCTTGGAGGGGAGATTTCTTCCAGAGTAGATCGACGTAGTAGTCAAACTTTCTGACGGTTCTCCGAGGGTTCCGACCGTGGGGTCGCGTATTCCGTATCTCTTCTTCGGTTTTCGTTGAGAAGAGGGTTTCTTCTTTCTTCGAGGACGATCCTCGTTTATTTCGTCTTGGAACTCCATTTCGTGACAAGCGGTCAATCCTTGCAGACGTCCTGCACCGGTATGTGTTTCCATCATTCCGTGGTGGTATTTTCCGGGACCTCGGGATGTGCATCTGGGCCACCGTCCTTTCCCTGTGGGGTCTCTTTAGGGGTTTTATGTCGTAGGCTGCATAGGTGGTTCGTGACGAGGGTAAGAGATTTGAACTCCGGAGACAATGAGAGATGTTAGTGGGCCACAGGGCTGGCATGCTGGGGAGCCCCAAAGGCTTGGGCATATAATGTTCTGAAATGGTTGTGAATGTGGTGCCCAAGATTGCGGCTTTTTCCCATTTTTGAAATTGTTTTATGGTTGGAACCGCTTTCTCGTGTAAGGGGATCACCGCCTCACATCGGTTTGAAGACATCCGGTTTAAATTGAAAAACGGAGTCGCCACGCCATTTTGATTTCCTCAAAACTTTGAAAAAAGGATTTGGGTCCGGAGGTTAAGTTACCCCTTGGGAAGAACGGATCGTCGTTCACCGAAGGAGCCTTGCCGAAGCAAGTCTTCCAAGATTCGATTTTCATGCTTGCCTTTGTGTTTTCGTGTGTGGGATGTGCTTTTGAAAAAGGGGGGAATGTACCAAGTTATCTTCCGGACGTATAAACCATGAGTTGGTTATCGCTCGGGATTCCTTGGATTTTGATGTGTTAGGGACTTTGATCCAATTCTCATCTTGGACTTATGATCAACATTATGAGACCATGGGTCACATGTGATCGGAATAGGGACACCTTTTTTATAGTCCAAGGATGAGACTCTTTAGAAAGGAATGACCTTTGCCCATCAATCCTACATCTTGAGACGATTTGAGCTTAGTCGGGACATTTATGCTCGTCTCAAGTGATGATCGGAGATGTGGGGGCTCAAGTTCATCCTTTTCTAAAGGAAGATCCGTCTATGGCATCTTTATGTGGAGGAAATGATGTAAAGAAAGGACCTTTACACCATTACACTCCAAGAGATGCTCCAAGTACCAAAGGGGACTAGGGGAGGGGTATAAAGATTGGATCTTTATACTCATTCTATGCCCTTTTGTGCCTTATGAAGGTCACTAGGCAATCCTTGGAGAGTGATCCAACCATGAGGGACATGGGGAATGCATTTTAAAGTAAAGATGACATTTTTATGCTAATATATGTAATGAACATGATGCAAGCTAAGACTAGGAATGGTAAAGGGAGGACCTTTATGACTTTCCTATGTCCTTTATGAACCTTTTAGGTGGACAATCCTTGGAAGCAAGGTCTATGGGAAGGGGAAATGACATTCATGACTAAAGATGACATTTTTAACGAAAAAGATGACATTTTTATATGCAAAGGATGCTATTTTCACATCATCATGTGAGAGATCCACCCTAGAACAAGCCATTTGAGGTCTTATTGTTCATCCTTGGGATGGATCTTCCATAAATCCCATGTGATAAAGGGGAATGGGGGTATTATGATCTACATGCCTAAAGATTTGATTTTTATAGCAATATATCAAGTATCAAGCAAGTAAATGATAATAGAAATAACAAAGGACAATATATCAAGTAAGACAAGTATATTTTAGAAGAGAAGGGGAGGAGAGGTTATCAATGGTGGTGTTCCTCTATCTCCTTGAAGATTGCCTAAGGAAGGATCAACTTTGGATGGGTTTTGGAGAGGAGGGAGGTGATTTTGATTGCTCTCAGCTTTCTGGAATTTCGTGGTGGTATTTTGGCAGAGTAACAGTGCCTAAAATCCCTTTTTTAAAATGAATAGAGGAGGCCTCTATTTATAGGCAGTCTGGTAATGGCTAATGAAGCCGTGCGGCTGTAACCCCAAGCTAATGAAGCCGTGCGGTCTTATCCACTAGTGACTCAGCCTATTTCTAGAACCATGTAAGGTGGCCTTCTAGAAGGTCTTTTCCAGCGAGGGACTATGTGGAATTTTAATTCCTAGCAAGTCCTTCACCCCTTGAAAGGTTTTGGAAAGTTCTCAAATTGCCCCTGAACTTTAGGAAAGTCCGGGGAATTGCCGGAAAACTTAACCAGAAGGTATGAGCCAGATTTGGGTACTTACAATGGTGCATGGCACCTTCGATCCAGGCTTGTTTCTCACCTTGGCGTTTTTCGAGGGCTATGACGGCTTGCCAAACCTCTTCCATTGTCGGAAAGTTTCTCGGGTGTAAGGTTCCGTTTTCCTCGTTGTTGTCTGCCGATCTGGCCATGGGGAGTTGATAGACTGCCCTGGTGGCTGTACTGGGAAGGATGTTGGACCTTGCAGCTTTGACACTGGGAGAATAGTTCCCGGGTACTCTCAATCACTATCGGTTTGCTGGAGGGGGTGATGGGTAAGGTTTAGACATGGAAAGGCCTTTTTTTTTATAAAGGGGGAAAGCTCATGTAACATGCATTTTCCGCTTTTCTTTATTTATGTATTTTTTGTTATTTTAATTTACTTAAAACAGTGTTTTCTCAGAATCCTAAGTTGGTTGGAAAATATTGCTCTTCTTTTTTGCAACTATGCTAGATCATGGGTCAGTGGAGACCATCTGTGCGGCTATAAGCCCCTCGTTTTGAACCTGTATTTCGACATCCCGGGGTGAACAGCCCCGTGCGAGGGCCCTATAGGGCAAGCGGTTTCCACCGGCCTAAAAGAAAAATCGAACCTAAGGACCGAGCCTGTCATGTTCATTTTAATGCGTCGGCCATGTGAATAGTGAGCCGAGCCGGCACCTGAGTCAAGATCTGGTCGAGAGTTCGGCATGACCTCTCTTTACCTTTCTTGGGTAAGGGATCTGTTACGTTAGGCGTTGGCTGGGTCATATCGTCATGGCTGACGTATTAAAGGCTTGATGACGTGGTGTCATGTGGGCATGGATGTATATCCGGGACGGAACATCGTCTGGGCGTAGCTTCAAAAATCAAGATCAGGTCAATATTTTAGCATGACCTTTCATCGCTTTTCTTGCGCAAGGGATCTTGAGTTTCGAGCTTCGACTCAGAAAATGGCCGGCATGGGATATGTATCCAGGCTGTATGACACGGACTGGGTAAAAACCAACCGAGTCTGGACAGAGTGTGACGCAAGCGTGCATGGTTGACACTGGCTAGGATGGGATGTTTGGAATGATCCTGTGCGCATCCGAAAGGCGTCAGGAAGACCAATCGGACTGCAGCTGAGACCACCCCGGGTTAAGGGTTGTAGTGTGCAGTGTATCTGAGGCAGCAAGTGCACGTAGCGTGCGGTGTACCGAGGCAGCAGTGCGAGTAGTGTGCGGTCACTAAAAATTCTTTTTCTGAGTAAAACAAAAGTTTTTGAAGAATTTTAAATGAATGTGCACAAATGTATATTGATGCATTTTTTTGTATTTTTTTTTTGTAGAATAAAAAGTAAAGCACATGCACATGCACATACACACAACAGTTAAAGAAAGGGGTAAAATGAAAGTTTGACCCTCATCATTGTTTTTAAAAATCTTTTGTTTTTTTTTTTTTTAAAGTTTTTAAAACAAAATTATCCCTAGCAGAGTCGCCAAGTAAAATTACCCGAATCCGGCTCGCGCACAGGCCCCGGCATCTCGCGGTTGGTCGGGAGGTGTCTCGATGCGTTTTTATTTGTAGAGTCGCCAAGCCGTTTTGATTTAGCCCAAAACATTGAGAAAAGGCATCAGTTTAAAAAACTATTGTTGTGTGATGAGATTTTTGAGTTCGGAGGTCAGGTTACGCCTCGGGAAGAGAATGTTAGAGTTCACCCGAGTCGCCTCGTATAAACGAGTCTTTCGGTACTCCTTCTTTCTTTAAAAGTTATGTGTGTGTGTATGTGCTTTTAAAAATGCATGTTGTATCTGATGTCTACATTGTACACTGCGTATTGAAATGTATTGAAATAATGTAGGAAGGAAGCCTTACCAATATTGGTTCGTGTCTGTCTTCCGCTGGGGAATAGTGTTTGAGTGTTGAATAGTGTTCCGGGACGGACCGGGATGGCGTCGGGATGTGCCGGTTGTCTGCGGACAGAGCTTCGGCGTGCCTCGGGATTGTTAAGTGTGTACTCGGGCAGAGTTTCGTCGTGCTTGGCCCCGGGATCACAAAGGGATCGCTGATCGGGACTCGGAGGGAGGGTTCGTCGTGCGTTGGGATCATCGGTTGTGCTCGGGCAGAGTTCTGGCTTGCGTCGGGATCGTCGGTTGTGCTCGAAAAGGGCCGGGATGCCTCGAGATGAACCGGAATGCCTCGAGATGGCTTAACAGGGCTTCGGGATGGATCAGCAAGGCTTTGGAATGCATCGAGAGTGCCTCGGGGTAGCTCGAGAGCATCTCGGAAGCGCTCGGCAGAGCTTCAGAGTACCCGAGGGGCCTCAGAATGCTCCGGAGGGAACCGAAAGGGAACGAGATTGCCCCGAAGGGTCTTAGAGGGGCTGCCTAAGGCTAGGAGAGAGGAGAGAAGTGGGAGGTGTGAAAATTATGAGGGGGGAGCCCTCTATTTATAGGGTCCAGATTCTGGCTAGTTGTGTCGCACGACACTGTCAGCCATTACCAGATTTTTTGTTTTTCTGAATTTAAGGGAATATTGTGGACTTTAAGGGGATTTTTTTAATTATGATGTCTGGATGCAAAGTGGTCCGCACGGACAGCCTTTGCTTTTCCAAATTTTCCAAAATTCCCAAAAAGTCCTTTTGTACTTTTTTATCCCAGAATGGCCCCCTTGGTTTGGTTGGTGGTTTTTGGGATTTTTTGAGGGCTACGGGTGTTCGAGACTGCGTTTGTGTGAGTCTGCGGTGTTTCTCGTGCATTTGGAAGAGAGTGATCCAGATTGGGGTACTTACACCATCTACCAAGACCCGAGGAAGGCGGCGCTCATCGAGTTGGATGGTGATATAGAGGGGCTCGTTGTGGTTAGCCCCAAATTTTGGTAGATCGAGTTCCGTGAAGGTAATGATGTTACTGTAGTGAACGATGTCGATTATTTGAACTGCTTCATCCATAGTTACGTTGATTGGGACCATGATCTGGGCCAGGCTTTCTTCTAGCTTGAGCTTGTGAGGGTAAGAGGAAGTGAGTAGGGAACAGAGGGATATGTTGGCTTGAGTGCGTTGAGCTGGGTCAAGATCGGGTCTTCAGCCTTTAGGTCAAGCACTTCAACTTCTTTGGCGTAAGGGCCCTTTTCGGTTCGAGACTCAGGTACGGCTGGCCTTTTGTCTGTCCTTGGAGGATTCACCGGGATCTGGCCAGAGCGTGTCAATACGTTTACCTCTGGCTCTTTTCCTTTGCTTGTTTGTCCCGATTCTGTCATGGGAGGGCCTTGGTTTGCATATGGCCATGCATCGCATCTCAGCTCGTTCACCGTTACTGCTTTGGTTGGGGATTTAACGGCTGCTCTGATGTCTTCCCAAGATAATGGTGGGGGTGTTAGGACGCTTGGACCATCTGTTGTTGTGCGGAGCTCGTCCCAGCTTATCATGGAGCAGAAGTTGCCCTGATCTTGATTTGATTTAGGCTGAGGTGATTTGTTGGAGTAGATGACGTAGTAGTCAAACTTTTCGGACGGTTCTTCGAGGGTTCCCACCATGGGATTGCCGGCTTCGTACCTCTTCTTCAATTTTTGTTGAGAAAATGATTTTCTCTTTCTCGGGGGACGGTCCTCACTTATTTCGTCTTGGAAATCAGCATCTAGACACGCGGAGCAATCGCAGATGTCCTACCAAATGCGTTTGTCAGCTTGTGGTGGTCTTGGGACCTCGGGGCCTTAACTTGGCATGTCCCTTCCTGGCAGTTTTTGTGACTTTATGTCGTAGCTGCGGGAGCGGGCATGTCTTTGTTTTTCACGGGAGCCCCAGGTGGCTGGGGGATGGCCAGTGTTCCGAAGTGATGCATGGCACCTTCTATCCAAGCTTGTTGTTCGCCTTGGCATTTTTTGAGAGCTATGACAGCTTGCCAATCCTCTTCCATTGTTGGGAAATTCCTCGGGGGTAGGATTTCGTTTCCCTCGTTGTTATCTATTGACCTTGCCATGGGAGAGTGACAGGCTGCTCTGGTAGCTGTATTGGAAAGGCTGTCGGATCTTGCGGCTTTGACACTGGAAGGACGGTTCTCAGGTACTCTCAACCACTCTCGATTTGCTGGAGGGGGTGAAGGGTAAGGCTTAGACTTGGGAAGGCCTTTTTTGGATAAAGGGGGAAAACTTATATGACATGCAGTTTCTCTTTTTTTATTGTTTATTGTTTTTTTTTTATCGTTTTAATTAACTTAAAACGTGTTGTCTCATAATCCTAGGTAGGTTGGAAAAGATTGCTCTTATTTTTCGCAACTATTCTAGATCTTGGGTCAGTGGAGACTATAAGTGCGGCTATAAGCCCCTCATTTTGCACCTATATTTTGACATCCCAGGGTAGACAGCCCCGGGCGAGGGTCCTATAGGGCAAGCGGTTTCCACCAGCCAAAAAGAAAAATCGAACCTAAGGACCGAGCCTGTCATGTTCCTTTTAATGCGTCGGCCATGTGAATAGTGAACCGAACCGGCACCTGAGTCATGATCGGGTCAAGAGTTCGGCATGACCTCTCTTTACCTTGCTTGCGCAAGGGATCTATGATGTTAGGTTTTGGCTAGGTCATTTTGTCATGTATGACGTATTAAAGGCTTGATGACATGGTGTCATGTGGGCATGGATGTATATCCAGGACAGAGCATTGTCTGGGTGTAGCTTTGGAAATCAAGATCGGTTCAAGATTTTAGCATGACCTTTCATCGCTTTGCTTGCGCAAGGGATCTTGATTTCTGGGCTGTGACCTAGATAATGGCCGTCAAGGGATATGTATCCAGGCTTTATGACACGGACAGGGTAAAAACCAAACGGGTCTGGACAGAGTGTGACGCAAGCGTGCATGGTTGACACTGGCTAGGATGGGAAGTTTAGAATGATCCCGTGCGCGCTCAAAAGGCATAGGAACACCAATCGAGCTGCAACTGAGACCATCCCGAGTTTGGGGTTGTAGTGTGCAGTGTACAGGAAAAGAGTGCGCGTAGTGTGCAGTCACAAAATTTTTTTTTCTGAGTAAAACAAAAAATTTTGCAGAATTTTTAAATGTATATACACAGCTGTATTGTGATGCATTTTTTGTATATTTTTTTTTGATAAAAAAAGTAAGCACATGCACACACACACAACAGTTAAAGAAGGGGTAAAAATGAAAGTTTGACCCTCATCATTGTTTTAAAAATCTTTTTTTTTGTTTAAAATGTTTTTAAAACAAAACGTCCCCAGCGGAGTCGCCAACTGAAATTACCCGAATCCGACTGCGCAGACCGGCCATCTCGCGCTGCACGTCTGGTCGCTCGCCGCGTTTTTTGTTTGTAGAGTCGCCATGCCGTTTTGATTTAGCCCAAAACATTGAGAAAATGTATTGTTTAAAAAAGGTTGTTGTGTGATGAGATTTTGAGTTCGAAGGTCAGGTTACGCCTCAGGAAGAGAATAATAGAGCTCACCTGAGTTGCCTCGTATACACGAGTCCTTCGATACCCCTCTTTCCTTAAAAGTTGTGTGTATGTGTATGTATTTTAAAAATGCATACTAAATATGATGTCTACATTGTATATTGAATTTTTTTAAAAAAATATTTTACTGGCTATATAGTTGTCTATCAATATTTTTTTACGGTGATAGTTGGATATCCGATCCGGCACCCTAATCTTCTTTAGAAGGTGTATGCATGATCATAACATGCGTGAATCAATCGGTAAACTGAGTGTTTTTGTCCCAAAGACTTTAAAGGGACATTGAAAATGTTTCACCTTCATAAGACATTAATGTTTGGTGGATGGTTTTTAGAAAAATTGTTATTTTTAAATAATAGATGGGGAAAACTATCCTTTTCCAAATTTAGTAATTGACTAATTTGGGGTCTCAGTCCCTCGAGGTCTTGAAGCCCATTTTTTAAGGCCTATGTCTGTTTTTCGTTATTTCGTTCTAAATAGGAATTCAGACTCTATTTCATCCCATTATGCATCAATAGAGCTATCTAAATATTTGGGTGCGAGATCAGGATATCTACATAGAGTTATATCTCACAACAAAATCTGGTATGAGAAATAAGTCTGGGAGCTATTTTAGTATATTTTTCCTACCTCTCTTATATTCTAACTCTGAGAGTCAACTATTAGAATTTTTTCGCCTATAAAAACTGACTTAGAATTTTTAACATTTGTTTACTTTGATTTTGATAATTAGTTATCAGAGTTCTTTATTACTCTTATAGATGTCTATCACAAAGGGCACTAAAACCTTCCCTAGAGGGTGTGCGTAAATGAGGCTAAGAGAGTAATTTTGTTCTAGGGGCTTTAGAGAAATATAAAAACTATTTCACCTTTATAAAATATCGATGTTAAATTTAGGGGCTTTAGAGTAATAATCTTTTTAAAATAATAGATATGGAGGAATATCCTTTTCCAAATAATTAGGGTGTGACCATTTCTCCAAAGTGTGAAAGTGGAATGCTACAACAAAAGAAAGAAAGTCCTTTTTTTTTAATTAAAAAAAAAAAAGAAAGTCTTCACAATTGGGAAAATAAATCTTTTTTCACATTTTTTCACACCCAACACACACACAGCGCTAGTCAAGCAATTAGTCGTCGCCCCTCTTTATGCAGTCCAGTCGTCGCACAGCTTGGAAAAAAAACAGGAACGTCAACTTCCCCCTCTCCCCATTAACACTTCCCCTAATCCATTCAAAGCCTCTCTCTTCAGCTTGAAGATCTGCACAAGTTTACACTGTAAATCTCTCTTAAGCGTCTGAATTTCTTACCTTATTTTACATGCTTTTGCTTTCTTTGAATTGAATTTATGTACTTGTAGTTCTTTGAAGTACATATCTTTGTGATTCCAATCGTGGCCGTATCTTTTGATGGGTTTTTTTCTCAAAGTTATGATTGTAAAGTTTGTGGGTTTATTGATGCTTTGTTGTTAATTGAAGTGCTGTTTAGTGGGTTTTGTTCCTAGGGTTTGTGAAACGTCAGGTAAAGTTTTGAACTTTTGTAGAAATT
This sequence comes from Adenophora triphylla var. japonica, assembly GCA_022495995.1. Taxonomy (NCBI): domain Eukaryota; kingdom Viridiplantae; phylum Streptophyta; class Magnoliopsida; order Asterales; family Campanulaceae; genus Adenophora; species Adenophora triphylla. The sequence goes on from JAFEMH010002677.1 coordinate 10,327, forward strand.
TATGTTTTCCCTTTATGGGAGTTTTAAAATTTGTTGTGTTGTGATGGCGATGAAAGATCGAGCAATTGAAGTACTTTTGTATGCTTTAATGCTCTTGAAATTTAGTCAAATTTGGAATGTTGTTTTGCCAGGCTTTTTTATTTTATTTGATAACTTGTAGCTTGCTTGATTGTTCATTGAGTAGCTGCTTGTTTGTATGGTTTAGAAATACCTTTCTTCTCCTGAGGTATTCGTGCTTTTTTTTTTTTTTTTTTTTTGTTAATTTTGTATTTAGCTTACTAGCTGAGTAAGATCGGTTGTGAAATGAACTTCTCTTCTGGTTTCTGTCTCTCCAACACACTGTTTATAGATACATGTTCATACAAGTCTTCTGTTCTGATGTCCAATGTCAAACCTGATAAATTAACGTTCCATATCCAAATCAATAGTTTTATTCTTTTTTCAAGTGGCAACAAATGGGTGATAGTCTTTTCAGTTTTCCCCTTTTCACAATCTTCCAAGTACCTGGTCATTATCAAATTTATTCTCAGTACATCAGCAAAACTGTGTTGAAATTTTCTAGGTGCTATATAATACTCAAGGTTTCATTTCTGACCATTTTCGGTAATGTTTTGTCTGAAATAGATAAATTTCTTCTTCTTGGGCTCCTTAGTTATTTTTTCTTTGTAAGAGGTGTTCTCAACCTCTTATTTTTTGTTCTTGAATAAAGTCAATGTGTAATGGATTTTATAAATGTTACTGAATTTGGCTTGTTGATTTTGTTATCTTTTCAGGTTTGTTCTGATGAGGTCTTAGGTTTCGTCGTATCATCTGAGTTTTGATTACGGATAAGGCTGGTCTCTTTGTGATGTTGACACTGAGTAGCAGGGCTCTTGCCTTAAGTACTGGAAGTTTTGTTTGGTTGCTCTTTTATGCTAGTTTCAGCTACGGTTCTGAGAGTGATATCAGCTGCTTGAGAGCGATAAAAGATTCTTTAGAAGATCCACTTAATGTCTTGAGCTCTTCATGGAATTTTAACAACAATACCGAAGGCTTTATTTGTAGATTTACTGGCGTGGATTGCTGGCATCCCGATGAGAATAGGGTTTTAAATATCCGTCTTTCAGACATGGGACTCAGGGGAGAGTTTCCACGTGGTGTTAAAAATTGTACTTCCTTGACAGGGTTAGATCTTTCAAGCAACAAGCTTTATGGCTCTATTCCATCTGACATTTCTAAATTAGTTGAGTTTGTGACATCTCTTGATCTTTCATCCAATAATTTATCAGGGGAGATCCCTTTAAGCCTATCAAATTGTTCCTATCTTAATGTTCTTCAACTCGACAATAATCAGCTGACGGGTCAAATTCCTGCTGAATTTGGCTTACTTGGCCGAATGAAGACATTTAGCGTTTCGAATAATCGTTTGACTGGGCCAGTTCCGCATTTTTCCAATGCGAGTATCAGTGAAGCGGACTATGCAAATAATCTAGGATTATGTGGGTCCCCTTTACCTGCTTGCCAAGCTACTCCAAGGAAAACCCATACTGCAGTCATTGCTGGGGCTGCTGTCGGTGGGGTCATTCTAGGTGCATTACTTATAGGTGTAGCTATGCTGGTCTTTATGCGTAAAGTGGTCAGAAAGAAAGATGATGATCCTGAAGGAAACAAATGGGCAAGGAGCATTAAAGGAGCCAAAGCCATCAAGGCAAGTTCATTTAATTAATCACTACATTTGCTTGTAATCATTATGTATATTATATTGACATAAGTTCGTTTTAATTTCAGCTTTCTTTGTTTGAGAAGTCGGTCTCGAAGATGAGATTAAGTGATCTCATGAAGGCTACAAACAGCTTCAGTAAAGACAATATTATTGGGACGGGAAGAACTGGGACTTTGTACAAGGCATTTCTTGAAGATGGCACTTCTTTTATGATAAAGAGGTTGCAGGATACTCAACATTCCGAGAAAGAATTTGCGTCAGAAATGGCTACTCTTGGAAATTTAAAACACGGTAACTTAGTTCCTCTTCTAGGTTTCTGTGTAACTAAGAAGGAGAGACTTTTGGTTTATAAGTACATGCCAAATGGTACCCTCCATGATAAGTTACACCTTGTCGGTGATGAGGGGAAACAAATGGAGTGGCCTTTGAGACTCAAAATCGGGATTCGGGCAGCCAAAGGATTTGCATGGCTCCATCATAACTGCAATCCCCGTATCATTCATCGAAACGTAAGTTCAAAATGTATTTTACTTGACGAAGATTTTGAGCCGAAAATATCAGATTTCGGACTAGCTAGGCTCATGAACCCAGTCGACACTCATTTGAGCACTTTTGTGAACGGGGAGTTTGGGGATTTGGGTTATGTTGCACCCGAATATGCAAGAACTTTGGTGGCCACTCCAAAAGGGGATGTCTACAGTTTTGGGGTAGTTCTTCTTGAGTTAGTGACTGGCGAACGTCCTACATATATATCTAAGGCCCCTGAAAGTTTCAAAGGAAGTTTGGCTGAATGGATTGCGGAGCTTTCAAGCAACTCAAAGCTTCAAGATTCCATTGACAAGTCTTTGATAGGGAAGGGAAATGATGGAGAAATTTTCCAGTTTCTCAAAGTTGCATGTAGCTGTGTACTGCCAACTCACAAAGAGAGGCCCACAATGTTTGAAGTCTATCAGCTTCTAAGAGCTATTGGGGAGCATTATAATTTCACAACGGAAGACGAGATTTTGATGCCAACCGACTTTGGTGGTGATGCAGGTGATATAGAACTCATTGTTGCACGGGAAGTAAAACGAAACTATTAGAAAGGTACGAGCAAGTCAGATACTCCCTCCGCCCTGAAATGATCTTCCTACTTTTTTTGTTGTTACTACGAAGAAGGGACTTTGAGCAATAAATTTAGGTTAGTTTAATTATCCTAATGAAAAATTAAAACTTGTTATTCATACCCCAATATGAATGCTATCAATAACATTTTTTTGATGTTCATTAGGATATAAAATGAACATAAAATTATTGATCAAATTACATTCGTAATAACAATAAAAAAAGTGAAAGATCATTTTGGGACGGAGGGAGTATATTAATGACTAATTAATGAGTGTAACATAAGTCGTATGTAATTATCTATTGTTGGTGTTCTAATAAATGTTTATATCATATATAGTTTGGTGGTAGTCAGATAATAGCTTCAATCTACTATCTCGGGTAAGTTTTATTCCTTGGCTTCTCAATCCCATGTACAGCCCTTTTTGTTTGTGTAACTGGATTTATGTATCAAATTACCAGATTCAATCGTTGGTACAAATTTAAATTTTTGAATCATAGATAACATAGGATATTATTGGACAAGAATTAGGTCGTATATGTTGATGCATTTATGAAATGGAGGCGAGTGTGTATAGAATTGCATTGCTTTTAGGCATTCGACTTCGTGGAAGGAAAAACGAGCGACATTCCTGATTTTCTATTTATCACTTCATTAAACAATCATACGTGATTATTGTAGATATTTATTCTGTGTCTGATTTTGGGTTTCTATCTTTCTTAAGTTACCAGATTGTTTTGGCTTGGAAGCACATTGCCTTCACTGTACAATTTTTTTATTTATAACTACGCGTTTTCCTCCTAATGCCCCTCCCACCTTCCAACCCCTGAGCCCTCGTTTGGTTTATCTGCTTCCTCTGGATTCTAAATATGAAGGTAGCTTTTTTTGACAATTAGGAGACTTCACTTAGCTGCTGGAAACCTATATTTTGGCAAGTAACATTTCTCAGGCTTGTTTCTTGCCTTGAATTTGTGAAACAAACTATATAGTCATAAGCAGTTTTTTATTTTATTATTTTTGCCTTGGCAACCTGCATTAGCCAATAGCTCAGTTTAGTACCCTATTTTACTTTTTTATTACTCCCTCCGTCCCAAAATGAATAAAAAGGGCAGCCCGGTGCACCAAAGTATCCCCGCGTAGCGAGGGTCTGGGAAAGAGTAGTGCTAAACTGAAACTTTTTCGGACATTCATTTTGGTACTTGGGAGTATTAAGTTTCCTTATTCAGCATCTTCTGGTTTACCCTTATTGGATAGATATGGACATCTGTAGGAAACGTTTCCATGTAAATCCCAATCTTATGACAGTACTGTCAGAGGAACATAAAATCTGTAGATATCATATCATTGAATCACGAAGTTCTTGAGTTTTTGTGAAGTTTATAGTAGATTGTATTTTTGATAATTTTTACCAGGGTTATTGAGATGTTAATATGTTCATAATGAGTTACAGACTTGCGAGGAACTTAACTTTGTGACTTTGTACAGATTGTTGGTTTGAATGTGTAAATGCTGCCTCTGTTGTACTAAAATGGCATGCGGCGTTCTGATTCTCCTTTACATCTTTTATTTGTGACAGAAACAAATACTCCCTCCGTCCCTGGATTTACGATGGTTACTATTTCATAACACCCCGCTTCAGTTGTATAAATTCATCTGTATTACTAGCAGTGAACAGGGAAGCGGAAAATTCATGTCGCAGTCAGTGAGGAAGCGCACGAGACACAGAGATACTACCTCCGTTCCCAAAAATACATTTTATATTTTGATTTTTTTTGGTCAACTCGATTGTTTGTGTGTCTGTGTCCATTGGGTGTAAGATACTTCCGCCGGTGGGAGAGCGGCGAGAGAGTGGGAACAGTGGTCCGGCAACCTGTTATCTTGTTTTCTTCTTTCTTGTTTTTCTTTATAAAGGTGTCACTATTTCTAAATTTCCAAATATAAGAATCCAAAAATTCAATAATTGAATCCCAATTTCACTATCATTACCTAAATTTGAAAATGAAAATGATAAAAATAGGAAGATGTCATTACCATGAAAATTTACAAAGAAAGTTTTGTATTTCTGTTGTATATGCATGACTGGCACAGGGAGCAAACTACTAGCGAAGAGAAACGATCATACTCCCCCTATTCCAAATTGAGAAAGCTTGACATTGATATGCTCCCTCCTCTCAAAATGTTTGTTTGACTTTTTTGTTGAACTTTGATCACAAATATATGACAATATAATTATGTTCATGAAATTCTAAAAATTCCTATTGATTCACAATTAATAATATTATCAACAACAACTTTTAGAATTTCATGAACATGATTAATCTCTCATAAATTTGTGGTCAAAGTTCAACAAAAAAGTCAAATGGGACAAACATTTTGGAACGGAGGGAGTGCATTGTTTTGCCTCGATCCGACAACTTAAGGTTTTATATCAAGTGGTAACTCTACTTCATATCAAAACGCAAAATCTCGGGTTTGATTTCACTCGCTTGCAGTATTATCCGGATTTATGTGTGCAAAAATTGCACTATGTTACCATTGAAATGTGGCATGCCCGATAATATAACACGTTTGTAAACTCCACATATTTGGCACCGGATCACACGTTAGGGAGAATGTGAAAGCTTGATATACCTTGTTGAATCCCGATCTGACAGTTTAAGCTTTTTGATCCTTAAAGAGTAAATTTGAATTATTTCTTTTTTAAATATTTATTTTGGAACAGAGAGGTAGTGAAAGAATTGTGCTTCGAGATAAATTATGTCTTATACTCCCTCTGTTTGTCTTTGTCTGACTGTTCCTAAATGAATATAGAGAAAAATTCCAAATTTACTATCAATCAAAAACAAACTTGAAACCCTTTTCGACGTCCATACATATGGAAAGGGTAACCCAGTTCTTCAATGGCATTGTTGATGGGCTAGAGAGGGTGCGAAGGTCGAAAAGTTGCTGTAGCGAAGGCTCGTCCCAGACATCTTCCTCGGAGTCTTCTTTTCTTTTTATGAGCATTGTTAGCTCAATTAGTGAAGGTTCCCCCCGGAAGGTAACATTGTTCTTTCCACCCATCTTGGTTTGGTTACTCGCTGAGAGTACAGAGGATTTATCCATGCCGAGTGTCACCATGTTCACCCTATTGTTCCTGGGGAATGGATTTCCGACTGTGTTGGGACCGCGGGGGCGTTACAACTTTCCTTCTTCAATTAGCCCTTGGACCACTTATTTTAGTATGAAACAATTGTCGGATGTGTGGCCGGGTGAAATTACCCGATCCGTGGCCGGACAGACATCTCGCGTCGTGCGGTCGTGCTGTCTTTCGTTTAGAGTTGCCACACCGTTTTGATTGTGCCCAAAACATTTAGAAAAGACTTTGTTTTGTTTTGTTTTGTTTTGTTTTGTTTTGTTTTGTTTTGTTTTGTTTTGTTGTGTGATGATATTTTTGAGTTCGGAGGTCAGGTTACGCCTCGGGAAGAGATATTTGAGCTCACCCGAGTCGCCTCGTATACACAAGTCTTTCGATACCCTTCTTTCTTTAAATGTTATGTGTGTGTGTGTGCGCTTTTAAAAATACATTTGTATATGATGTTTACATTGCAAATGATGCTTATATTTAAACAGAAATATTTAAATTAAAGCAGTAAAGTGAGATTTGGAAGGAGATCGTACCAATGTTGGTTTGTGTCTATCTTCCGCGGGGGAGTGTGTTTGGTTTGAGGGTGAATAGGGTTTTTGGACGTCGGGGGTTGATTAGGACGGACCGGGATCGACCGAAGTTGCTTCGGGAGGACTTCGGAGCACCTCGGGAGGGCTTTGGAGCACCTCGTGAAGGCTCGGGAGGCCTCGTCAAGGACCGAAAGAGGTTGGGATTGCCTCGGGACAGCTCAGGATGCCTCGGGAAGGACCGGGATCGCCTAGGGAAGGACCGGGATTCGACCAAAATCGCTTCGAAAGGACTTCAGAGCGCCTAGGGAAGGACCGGAAGAGATCGGGACGCCTTGGGGAGTTGCCTGAAGGCTGGGGGAAGAGAGGAGAGAGTTGAGGTGTCCATGAAATGGGAGGGAGAGCCTTTTATTTATAGGCCCCAAAAAACTGCAATATGGTCCGTACAAACCTTTGTGTCATTACCAGTTTTTTGGGTTTCCTATATTTTAGGAAATATTGTGGACTTTAGGGGAATTTTTTCATCATTTTGGCGTGTTGACGTAAGTGTCCGTACGGACCATTCTTACTTTGCAAAGTGGTCCGTACGGACCATTATGTCAACTGGCCATATTTTGTTATTCCTACAAAGTCCTTGAGTTCCCTTTTATTCCTGAAAGGTATTTCCTTGATTTGGATGGTGGTTTTGGGCCTTTTGGACGTTACGAGTTTTCGGGATCACGTATGCGTGAGTCCTCGGTGTTTTCCGTAAGCTTGGATGGAGAGCAGTCCGGATTGGGGTACTTACATCAGGGTAGTTGTGAAAAGCACACCATTTGCTCATATTCCTGTTGGGATTGAGATTCTTTGGCTGGTAATTTTCAAGGGGTTTGAGAATGTTCCGTTTTACCAGTGCTTCGAACACTTGGCTCAGGGACATCTCAAGGTTATCAAAGCACTGAAAATGCTGCTGCCGAAGGGGGTTATTATTTCTCGGGGGTGCTTGATCGCGCCTTCCTTGGACTCCGTTTTAGACGTAGTTTGACTGCTACCCAACAATAATATCAGAATCTAGGGGTGTTCACGGTCCGGGTTGATCCGGTTTTTGTCAAAATTTTAGAAAATCAGGACCGGATCAAATACTTCGGTTCTGTAAAAATTTAGGACCAGGACCAGACCATTACATTATAGGACCGGTCCCATCGGTCCGGTTCTAATGGTCCGGTTCCGATCCGGTTCTACCGGTTCTACAAATTACAATATAATATAATTTTTTACAATAATAAAATCTACAAACAAGCATATTTAAAACCAAATTGTTGAACAATATTACAATAACAAAATCAACAGTTAGAGTAAATTTGAATTTTTTTGGACATTTTGGGACGGAGAGAGTATTACTTTTCTTTTACTAAATGAATAGAATGAATGAAGATAAATACAACTCGAAAGGAGGGGAGTTGTGGCGATTATGAACAGAGAAAAAGAGAGCTATGGACCATTTAATCATTATAATCACACTATAATAACTAATCATAAACAAACGGATAGATTTGGCAACTGGGTTAACTCAAGGATCTAGGAACATAAGGTGTTTTGGTATACATGCTTGTGCAACATCAGGTGTTTTGGTTTTGGTTTTGCTGGAGAGACTGGTGGGTAGTTAGTGGGTAATGGGTAATGTGTATTGTCGTATTGGGGTAAATGCCTATAAAAGGTAAAAAATATTAATTAAAAAAAAAAAAAAATATATATATATATATATATATATATATATATATATATATATATATATATATATATATATATATATATATATATATATATATTTATATATATAAAATATTCTCGGTCCGGTCCGGTTTCGGTCCAGGACCGCATATATTTTTTTCAAAATCAGGATCGGACCAAATAATCGATTTCATAAAAATTTGGAACCAGGATCGGACCAATACTATTTTTTTGATCCGATTTTTACTGGTCCAATCCAATTCTACTTCACTCGTCCCTCTATGGTACTGTACTAGCCTATAATTGGTTCATGGGTGAGCAAGCTTTGGCAAATACCCCCATTTTGTCGTATTCGAAAAATACAAATTTTTATTTAGAGTGTTTCGTTTAGAAATAGTCATTTTTTTAAATATATCTTTATTTACGTGATTCATTTGTTATATTAATGATAATTATTCACTTATTATTTTATATTTCATATTATCTTTCATACATCACTTTCCATTCTAACAACACTTACTCCATAGTATATTTTCTTTAATTTCCATGCAAAACCACTTTTATATTTTTTCGAGTGAGACGAAGGAGTATAATATATTAATATTATAAAAATAATCCATAATTTGATTTTTTTTTAAAATATAGCTTTTTAAAAATTTATATACCAAAATAACATTACTAAAAATTTAAGTACCAAACTAGCACTTTTCACTTGAAATCCGGAATTGGTAATTCCGGATTATGCATTCCGGAATTACCAATTCCGAAATTGAATTTTTTTTTTTGTTTTTCAAAACTGAATTTCCCAAAATTATATTTCCGAAAATAGGGGGCGATCGCGCATATGAATGGAGCGATCGCTCATATTGTACTCCGGCGTTAACAATTCCGGATTCCTTTTTTTTTTTTTTTTGCCAAATTGATTATTAAATGAGCAAATTAATATTTTCTGGAAAAATAGCGAGCGATCGCGCGTGTTGTAGGGGCGATCGCTCCTAATGTAATCCGGAACTACCAATTCCGGATTTTAATTTTCTTTTTTTTTAAATACTAAATTTAACTGAATTGAATTAAATAATGATTTTTTTTTGAAAAATTCCAATCCGGAAATGCTAATTCCGGATTTGCTTTACAAAATCCATCTTCCCCAGCAAATCTGTAAACAACCTTCGTTTAATAAAAACTCAGTGAAGAAGAATGAAAAAAGAAGGAAGAAGAAGAGGAGAGTAGGTGAATTTTTTCCAAACAAATTTGAAAATTCAAGAAGTTGATTAAGAAGTTCAAGAAGAAAAGAAGAGAGGTGATTAAGAAGGTAAATTTAATTTTCTTATTTTTTGTTTGAAATTTAAATTTAGTATTTATTTGAATTTTTTTGTGAATGTAGTTATATTGTTAAATTAGGTTTTTTATAATTTATTTTTTCAATTTTTAGGAATAAATATGGCTGGAGTTTCACTTATTTTCATGTGTTATTGGGGAGGAAATGATGAACACCCGTTTGAAGGTGAACATTTTGAAAGGGGACCAAAATGTGCACTTAGGGCTAAAACTCGATGGAGTTATAAGAAGTTGATTAAAAAGTTAGCTAAGAAAATTGGGGTAGATCGAGCTATTGTTCAGTTGCAAGTTACATGTAGATATCCTCATCTTGTCGCTCCCGGGATTGCAAACTACATTCCATTTGTAATCGACAATGATATGGGTATGAAAGTCATGTTTGATGTTTCTGCTCAGTTTGGTGAGTTGAGTAGCTTACAATTGTATGTTAAGATAAATTTAGTTGATAATGTGAATGTTGAGGAATTTGAAACCCATGAGGAGCCATTACAAAATGAGTATGTTAATGACATGGATACCTTTCAGATGGGTTCTTTAAGCTGCTATAGTCAGAGGGATGCTGGAACAAGTACATAAACATATGTGGAAGAGGAAGAGGAAGAGGGAGAGGAAGAGGAAGAGGAAGAGGAAGAGGGAGAGGAAGAGGAAGAGGAAGAGGAAAAGGGGGAGGAAGAGAGAGAGGAAGAGGGAGGGGGTGAGGGTGAGGAATTGTATAATGATGATGATAATGATTCAGATTATGAAGAAAATATTGGGTTGCTTCTAAATGAAGATCGTGACGATCGATATGATGATTGCAGTAGTCCTACTGATGTTAGCGAGAATGAGGGAGAAGATTTGGCGTTACATTTGGTTGCTTACGAAGAACCACAACATCATGTGCATGAAAGAGTCGGGTATCAATTTTATCGTGATATTGGAGAAGGATCGGAGATATATGATGATAACCAATATGACTTTGCTGAATGGAATGTAGAACATCATGACATTGCCAAAGGTATTCGGTTTTCAAAGAAGTCGAGGTGCAAGATAAAATGAAGTTGTTTCATATTAAGAAAAATCTGCGCTTCAAGGTAAAACGAAGCACAACCCGAAAGTGGACTATCGAGTGTTTGGTGAAAGATTTTCCGTGCAATTTTTATGTGAATGTGAGTTTGAAGAATGTCGGTACTGGAAATTACCAAATACAAGGGTCCTCATTCTTGCTTGGCAACCGAAATTAGCCAAAATCATCGAAACATGGATGCTAAGTTCATGTATGTGAAGTTTTGGAACTGGTTAAGGCTGATCCCGAGTTGAAGATTGTACTAGTGAAGGCGGAAATAAAAAAAGCCTATGGGAAGGAAGTTTCATATAGAAAGGCATGGTGTGGCAAACAAAAAGCTATTGCAGAGGCATATGGAGACTAGGAAGAATCTTACATAAGACTGTCACGTTTGTTAGCTGCCATCCAAAAGTGGAACCCTGGAACCATTGTGGAGCATTCTGATCCTCCTCCTTTAGGTGCTTTAGGTATGTTTGATCGTGTGTTCTGGACATTTGGCACTTGTGTGGAAGCATTCTCTCATTGTTGTCCTGTTATTTCTGTTGATGGCACATTCCTGCATGGAAGATATAGAGGGGTTATTCTTATTGCCACGGGTGTCGACGCAAATGATAGTCTACTTCCTCTCGCATTCACTATTGTTGAAAAAGAGGACTATCGAAACTGGTGTTGGTTTCTGCATCTTCTTTGCAAACATATTGTTAAGGGTCGTGAAGTTTGCTTGATATCTGATTGGCATAATGGCATCCTTTCCACGGTTGGATACATTGCCAGCTGGCCCCGAAATGTTATCCACAGATGGTGCATGTTGCACTTGCGAGCTAATTTTCTTGAAGCTCACAAGGGCGTTGGATTGAAAGATCTTTTTTGACGTGCTGTTAGCACCACCCAAGATAGAAAGCTTAAATGCTATCTGAGGCAAATTAATATCATCAACCCTGAGGCAACTAAATGGTTTGAGAACTTGGATGCTAGAAAGTGGACAATGGCTCACGATGGTGGATATAGGTACGCCATTAAGACTACTAATTTGTCTAAAGTTTTTAATGGCGTTATGAAAGGAGCTCGGGGAATGCCTATTTCAGCAGTTGTTGAGACCTCATTCTATAGGTGTGTGGCATACTTTCAAGATAGACTCACTAAAGCAATTAGTGCTTTAGGGGGAGATCCTAATGGCATCCCACCACCAAATGCCACGCTACAATTCAGTGAGAGAATCGATCGAAGATACCGATACAACTTGGATAAGGCTGGGTTTCATCACGTCACAAGGTTTAACACTACGTCTGTGGGTGTTTATAGTGTGACGACCAGGGTACGTGGTGACAAAGGTGGACACATTCAAGTTGTGAGATTGCGTGATCGAACATGCACTTGTGGCAAATGGATGCAATATCATTACCCTTGTTCGCATGTGCTTGCGTGTTTCAAATCGCAAAATGTCGATGGTATGAGTTATATTCATCTTTTACAACCTTGCCTCATACTACAAGACGTGGAGTTGCTCTTTTCATCAAATCCATGACGAGGCCTATTGGAATGTAGATCATATTGTCCCACGTTTTTACCCTAACCCGGAGCATCGACGTGACAAGAAGCAAGGGAGACCCAAGTCAAGGCGACTAAGAAACTCTATGGATTGGCAAGTTGCAAAAAAAAAAGAATCGTTGTGGGATTTGCAAGTTAGAAGGTCACACGCGAAGGAGATGTCCAACTCTTAGGCAGCAAGAGTTAATTGTTATTTTTATTATTACTTCTTAAATTAAGTACTTTGAACTTTTAAGTATTGTTGTTTTATTTGAACTTGTAATATATTGAACTTGTAATATATTTAACTCTTGGTGGAGTATGACATCAAATATAGCTGTAGTTGCGGAACTTAAAACGACCAAATGGGTCAAAACAAGTGTTGTTTTGATATTTTGGTAGAATTAGAGGAGGGGCGACAGCTCCGTTTTATAGCAAATAAAATATGAATAAAACTGAAATAACATTAACATAAATAGTTCAAATTAGTGATCACATCCCGATCACATAGGATAAAAATACAAGTTCAACAGTTCAACAACTCTTACATTAATCAAACAAAAGCAACGAGTAACCACTTCCACGTTACATGAAAAACCCCTTCATGGAAAATCAGATGGGATGAAATCCTTATGGAATACCTGCAACGCAAATTAACTAATGTCATTGGTTGAACAATCACTCACTCATAGCAGGATCCAAACAATTTTACCTTGAATACATTGGGAAGTGTGATGTTAAGATAATGTGCTTTACGTGAGGGGGAGAAAACAACAACCTAAAAATTACAAAACGACATGATTAGATGGCAATATTAATAATAGGTTTCAGCTGTTGCATTTTTAATACATAATACCTGATGAAGCATCAGAACAGAACCAACTGCTATGTCACTTTCGAACTCACTCTCAGTGAACACCTTATGATGAATTGAAGCACCTATTGTATCCGTAGGATCCTATCAATTATACCTTAATTAGTAACACAAGACACATACTAATCAGGCTAGAGAACATAAAAAACTCATATTCAAACCTTCAAAGTCACCATAGCGTCACCAAATTCATTTCGTGTAATGGTCTTGACAACAGCAACGACAACATTAATCCTATCAAATCCATTGATACATCCACCCTTGACAATATTCAAAGGGGTAGCAGGAATCATACCATCGCCATTGAGCAGTTCAAGTGCGGAGAGCCAAGGACTGCGTTCGAAATCTTTATCCTCCTTGGGATCTTCAATCGCTCTCCTCATATACTCTTGGGTCGGAATCAGAGGTTCCTGAGAGGATCCCCCTCTCTGACGATCGAGGTTTCTCTGGCGCATAGCCAATTGCACGTCACCAGCGGGACCAGGAATCAGACGCTCTGAAGAGGGTTGAGACAGATTTATTTGAGAGAGGTGAGAGGGTTGAGGCTTAGATGTTTGGCCTTCAAAATGAGGACGGAGATTAGAATGGCGTTTGAGTCTACGATCCATATTTGAGTTTTGTATGAAGCAGGTTGTAATGAAACTACTCCTTCCTTTTAAAGGGGAATTCAGATTTGATAAATCCAGCATTAGCAGTGCCAGATTTGTAAGTTAAGATAAATCCGGCATTGGCAGTGCCGGATTTGTCAGTGAAGATAAGATCGGCATTGGCAGTGCCGGATTTGAACGTATATTTAGTAATCCGCTTGTATTAAAAAGCCAATTTATTTCGAAAATTATTTTATTAACTGAGCCAATCTTGTAATACTCCATCCGTCCCAAAATGTTTGTCCCATTTTGTTAGGTCCCAAATGGTAGGAATCAGGCTAGAGGGGGGGGGTGAATAGCCTGATTAAAACTTTTTGCTAAAACTTGTTTTGGAAAACTCTAGCTACCGGTGAATGATTTTGCACAGCGGAAATAAAGTTTTTCAGTTATAAGAAAAGCAAACCGGTAAATCAATATATCATGCAAGTCAAGGCAAAGGTTGTTTCCAAGTAAGACAAACAAAATGAGCATTAAGTTGAATCAATAGGTTGTGACCAGTTGAGAGATTATCATCCGATTACAACTACACAACAGAAAACAAACAAAGCAATAAATGACACATTGTTTGAAGAGGTTCACAAAGTGTTAAATAACCGTTATGTCCTCTACCAAGTTTGGTCGAACTTGGATTTGTGAAAGTGCACTACTATATTAATGGATTCTACCTATTACAAGTTGCAAGCCAATGATTGAAAGGCTGCCAAACTAGAGGTGACCACTAACGGGTCGTGCTACAATAAAGACCTGGTGTTTTCTAGAGATGTGCTCACAAGCTGAGCTGATTTCTCTAGGGTGTTGTGTGTGATTCAATCAATGTGTTCCATAAGTAGTCTAATGGAGGAACACTACAGAATTGATTGAGGTGCCAGTGTATAAGTCCTAACAGAGATGTCTAGTAAATGAAGGGACTTGCTTTGAATGCTTTGAACTAGAGAATGTGCAGGTTTGTAGTTCAAAGCAACTCACTCTCAAGAATCATAAATGCACCACCCTTCTTCAATGCTCCGAGGAAACTATTTATAGTGAACTTGAAAAGGAGCCGTTGTCTTTGAAAAGGTTGTAATGATGACTTGGACTGGCAGGCATTAAATGGAAAGATCCTTGCATTAAATGCCTGAGATTGGATAGAGAGGATTTCCAGAGATAGTTGGGGCGCTGTGAGTACTGGTTACTTGACATTCTCAAAGAAGGTACTGATTTGTTGCAGAGATGTCTTGTCAGCATGCTTGCTTTACCAACTTTAGCTAAAGTTGATGGCTGGGTAGTTGGGAGAAATTAATGCATCGGCTAGCTGCTAATAGGGAAGCTTGAAGAGTAAGCCTCAACCGGTAAGATGACATAACCGGTAACAGAGGTTGATCCGGTAACTCAACCGGTAAGACAGGTTGACCGGTGAGACAACTCCATCGGTAAGGCAGCTTCCAAGGAGTAACTCACATTGCAGAAGGAAATTCTCAGGTCTTCAAATCTTCAAATCTTGAGAAAATACATAACAAAAACACTGGGCACTAGCACTAAGGGAACCTATGGTACATAGAAAAATTCTATTTAATCTAATTAAATTAGGGGTCCTCATTAATGCTTGTTATGATTGGGATTAAGCAATTCTAAATCTAAACATATATTTGACTAACAATCTCCTCCTAATTGCTTAAGTCCAATCACCCTAGGCTAGCATCCTTTTTGACTCAGTGAAAGAATGATAAGAAATTTATCTATTAGGTATATCATTCCCTAAGTCAAATGACAACTTGATGCTACCTAAGTAAGCTTACAACCAAAGTTAAAGCTTAAAGGAGACTTTAAAATAAAACTAAGAAAAGATTTTGAATGAGACCTGCAAAATGAGACTGTTAGTAGCATTTGGAACATTCAAAATAGTTAAAAGCAAAGGAAATTCAATCAAAACACAAAGTTTAAGGATAAGAGATTCTCATTATGTTGCAGACCGGTGAATGAGGAAAGAAAGACAAAACATCATCGGTTACATTCTCAGAGCTGCACCGGTAAGAGACTTGAATCATGATCGGCTAAGGAGCAGCAGCATCTGAAGGAGGGTCTGAGGGCTTGGACTTGTTGGATGATTTCTTTGCTTTCTTCTTCTCTTTCTCATCCCTTTTCCTTTTCTTCCTTTCTTCTCTAACTACCAACACAAGACTTCATTTTTCGCTTACTTTGGCTAACTCCATCTCAAGCTCACGGTTCTTCTCTTGACAACCGCTAAGAGCTTCTACTGACCGTTTGAGTTCTTCAATGGATCGGTCCGTAATAGCTTTGCCGGAAATTTGTTGCTCACAAAGGATTTTGTTGGTTTGCCGAACCTCATCAAGTTGTAATCGAAGATCTCTCGATGACATTGTCTCTAGCATTTATATCGCACATGAAATTGCCAAGAGACAAAGCAATACCAGCTTTTCAACAAATCAAATCGTCTTTCATCCTCCTCCCGATTGGACTTAATAAAAGAACGAGCCAACTCAAAGATTAACTTCAACAAAGCCATCAAGCAAGGCTCTATGAAGATCTATCAAATCTTGAGCAAGGAGTGGCCTATTCAAATCATCGGTAGGAGGGGTCGGCAAAGGAGCAGCTTGAGAGACCGGTTGGCCGCCGATAAGGGAGCATCGGTAATCGAAGGCAATGGATCGGCAACTTGTCTCGTCGGTAAGAGGGGAAGATGGATCGGTAAGTGAGGTTGCCGGAGTCTCGATCGGTCCGAGACACTTCACCGGTAGGAGAGATCTCAATCTCCTCATCCAATAACTCTGTGGAGAATCATGAGTAGTAGGTGCAATAGGCCGAAAGGGTTCTAAACTCATGATCTCAGAAAAGATAGTTCCAAGAGCTCACTGCAGAGAGGCTAACGGTAGGATGGCTTGCCGATGTCTTAGAGCAGGAATTACTCGCAGCTAGCGTAAGTAAGGAAGCTTCTCTAATGTTGCTCAAAGGTCGAGCCCGGCCATTTCTTAAGATTGAACGCCTAGAAACATTTGGCATAAGCCCAACCATTTTGGTCACCTCAAACGACCAACCGAGAATCCTCATTTCCAAAACTTGAGTTATACGGCCATTGATGGAGAGATACCTGATAAAGAGGTTATCGCTGAAAGAGTGCTCTCAACCGGTCCTGGGATAAAAGTTGCATACGGCCTTGAATTCTCGATATACCGGTTGTGTTGCCAAGAGATGTCGGGTATTTCTTGTTTTGTTTTGGAGAAGGGAAATCGGTAACCAATTGTTGCTCAACCTTTCCGTGCATGATTTCTTTGCCTTTGGGAGGAGTTGGGCGCTTCTTAAGTTTCAAAACCTTTATCTTCTGATACCGGCGAATTGTCTCACCGGGCCCATGAGTTTTGGTATATCTAGGAGGAGTATCTTCAGAGCAAGACCGACCTTCATACTTTCCACAACATCAATGAAGGTGGCCATTCTATCTTCTCTCCTTTGCCTCCGAAACCGATCACAATAGATGGAGGCATTGGAGTAGGCCGAGTTACCGCACCGCCGAGGATTTTCTCATGAACATTAAATAAAGGTATTCCATCTAAGCAGATCGAGGAATAGAAGCTTTGGAGGAATAGAAATTCAAAGTGGACATCAAATCCTTCGACGCATACCAGATCATCATAGACCTGGAGGAATTGTCGGGTCATTCTCATCAAAATAAATATCTTCTTCTTCTTCATAGAAATCAGAAAGGGAGTCTTCATCAAAAATTGGGTCAATATCCTCCTCCTGAACCGGTGAATTGGCTCAAGAGGAGGATGGAGGAATAGCTTGGCTTGCCGATTGACTAACCGGTAAGAGATGCTTCAATGGCTTTCGAGTAGCTAACTCCTCAATGGTTGCCCTTTCGACTTTCCTTGAGCTTTTCGCTTTGCTCAAGAATAAGCTAGCCGCCAAGGCTTGCCGGAGAAGAATATCATCAATATTACTTGCCTTAACCGGCTCAAGCCAGATGCATCGGTAAGGGGATTGCTAATCGGAAAGGGAGAAGCATCGGTAAAGGGCTCAGTAGCCGGTAAATCTTCTCTAACCGGTTGGAGTATCTCACCGGTAAGAGGCATCGGTTGAATAACCGGTAAAGGACTTGAGCTAAGATTTTCTCCTCCTCCCCGCAAAGCAAGAATGGTAACCGGAGATGTCTCGCACTACCTCCTCCCACATGTTGCATCGTAAGGGAGTGGTAAAATCAGCACTTATCTTCTTGGACCGATCAATCACAAGCAAAGACCTCGTCATCGGCATCCGACTCACTTGAATCGGTTGATGAGCTAGAACTTGTGACAGATCGCTTCTGCTCTATCAATCATGGCTTGATCATCTGAGCCACTAATGTCCTTGAACATTTCTTCTATTTCTTCATCAGGAATAGTAGCCCATTTGTTTTTGTTTGTCTGAATAGAGTTGAAGAAGGCAGAAAGAGAAATATCACCCATACTCTGGAAGTCTCTGTTCAAGTCAACCAGATTTTGCACCACATCCATCACATTCTTTACGAATTGCCATCTTCGTGGACCTAAGTTGACAACTTCAGGATCAAAAGAAGGTAGATCATCTCCAGGTAGCTCAAATCTCCCAAGCTGATAGGGATCAGATTCCTTGAGGGTTTCCTGAGCGTTATAGAGAATGGCAAAATCAATCCACACTGCCTGAATCATCATGTCTTGCCGGAGCCTGTCCTGAGCCAAGTAGATGGCATTCCACATTGGAGGCAGCAAATCGAAATACCGATTGTAAATTTTGAGAAGACTCTCTCTGGACAATGAGATATCATAGTCACTCAACAAACATGGCTTGGTATAATAGAGACCTTTATCTTCATGGATGTTGTCAAAGTCCACGTAGTCGATATGTCACCGACTGACCGAAGTTTTTGTGGGTCTCATGGAATTGCAGAAGCCTTCTAAGGAAAGGAGGTAAGTGCTCAATAGGATATACCCAAGTGGGAGATGGTTCAAAGGTGGGATTGACCAACCAGGGATTGTAATGGTAAATGTGAAAGGTTGGGTTTTTGATCGGTTGGCAGTGGCTTACCGGTCGGGTTGATGATTGACCGTAAATGGGATTTTGTCGGTAAGGAAGTTGTGATCAAAAAGTCTTTTGGAATAAAAGGTATGAAGGTTCCCAAGTCTGTTTCAATTCTCCTTCTTCTCTCAAAGATTTTCCTTGGCTATTTGTTGGGAAGATTTTGGGATAGGTTTGGATTTTTTGGAAGGGGAGGAGCCGATTTTCCGGCCGTAGCTTTTTGTTTTCTGCTAGGGGAAAGAATGATAGAGATAGGCTTATCATCATCATCATCATCGAATCAAGTAACTTTCTTTACCGGCAAAGAAGGTTTAGGAGCAAGAGGGGCACCGGTATGTTGGATTACCTTTGGTCGGCTTGAGAGTTTCTTCTTCTTTTGGACCGGTTTGCCGGTTGGTTTACCGACCGGCTTACCGGTATCAAGTTCACAGACTTACCGGCTGATTTACCTGCAGAGGGTTCGATGGTTTACCGGTTGGCTTACCGGTTGATTCTTTGATAGCTCTAACCATATCAAATTTGTCAAAGGCCTTGCAAAAGGATCGAGGATATTTGGGTTGATTCTCGAGGCTTCAAGAACAAACTGGATAGATCCGAGGGCACGGCTAATCATCAAGTAGTGACAGTGGTTTGGCTTTATTGGGCTTGGAAGATGGTTTCTCCTTTTGATATTTCTTGAAGGCAATTAAGACAATACGGTAAAGGAAGGCACACCAGTTGAATTCTCCACCAATGATGATAGCAGCTATGGCTTCCCATCAGATCATGGTGATACAATGATGAGAGCCTCGACCGGCAAATGAAACATCGGTCCACAATATCAAAGAATAAATAGCGTAATAAACAAAGATCAAAACCAAATTTTCTTGTTTGCTTCACCTAACGAAGGGATCAGTATCCACGAACCTTTGCCTGTGCAAAGAATCATATCCTTCATGGAGACAGTAAGATGGACCGGTAGAAGAGAGATTGGGGAAGGCAAAGAAGAATGGTGGCCGGGCTAAATGTAACGGGAACACCAAAGAACAGCTGAAATTATATTCTCATTCTCATCCACCACACCATTATCGAACAACTCATTGACCATCTCATAGTAAATATCTTCATTCCCTTCGTGCATCACGAATGGAATAACTCCGCGGCAATGAACAGGCTTCAATGGCACGGCCTTCATCGGAGTCGAAGAAGCTGGGGAGAATGTAACCTCCATAAATGTCTTTCTTAGGAGCCATCTGTGAATCAAAAATCAATCAAACAATATAAGTTAGAATCAAGAAGATCTTTTCAAATAATTTTGAATGTTTAAATGATTTTTAGGATTATAAGAAAACCGGGAGTCCTCGTACGTTCGTACTTTAAAATCCAAAAGACATACCGTAGATCTTGAATGAAGAGAGAAACAGATGGAGAAGATGAAGTATGAGAGAAGTTTGCCGTTGCCTTAGTTCTTTAGAGAGAGAATCCGTAAACTTTAAATGAGATTTTGAAATCCTTTTATAGGGGACAAAAGAGCGGGAAGATGAAGAGATGTGTTGGTTAAAACAAAAGAAGCTTAAACATTTTAACTGTTGTCGTGCACATTAATTGGCAGTTTTGTTTCACGAAATTAAAGATGACATGAAAATATGAACGTGTGTGCAGCAGCTTATATCAAAATATAATAAGGACAAAAAGATAACCTTTTTGATAAATAGGAATGATACAGAGATTACCTTTTTGATCAATTATTTAAAATTGATCTACTTCTTTGTATGGGGGCAATGGGAACAGGTAAGAGATAGGTACGGAAGGTCGATCATAGCGGCGAAGAGATTGATGTGACATATTGGGCAATGATGACAAACGAGCTTCAAGCTAAATACGGATTGCAAATTTCGATCCTACCATAGCCGTTTGGTAAGAGGATGATCGGCAGGTAGCCGACCGGCCAGTATTGACCGGTAAGAGATCTTTCACCGGTTGGTGACCACCGGTTAGCGACGCCATTTACCGATCAAGTATGTCGGTAAGAGGACCGGTAAAGGAGTCTTGCTTTACCTGCAGTAGGGATACCGCTAAACGAGCACTTGCAACGCATCGGTAAACGAGAGAAATCACCTTGATCTTGTTGATAGCTTACACGTATAGCAAAGTTAGCACATAATATTTATCGAATATCAATCATGCCTAGTTCTCCTCTAAGGAATTCAAATCTTTTAATGTCCAATGGTTTTGTTAAGATATCGCCTAATTGATAATCGCATGGACTTTTAAAAGAACAATGTTACCCTTTTCAACATGGTCCTCGAGGAAGTGGTATTTGATGTCTATGTGCTTGGTCTTTGAATGCATCACAGATTGTTGGAGACCGAAATAGCCGAGGTGTTATCACAATAGATAGGACATACTTCTTGAGGGATTTCATAGTCTACTAGTTGTTGCTTCATCCATAGGATTTGAGAACAAAGAACTCCCAAAGAGCCTATGTACTCACTTCGCCGTAGAAGTGGAAATTGATGCTTGTTTCTTGCACGACTGTGAAACCAATCTTACCTAGAAATTGACAAGTTCCACTAGTACTCTTCCCCGGTGACCCTACAAGCCGCGAAATCAAAGATCTCGAATAACCAATAAGTGTAAATGAAGAGTCTATTGGATACCACAAACCTAAGTTAGCAGTTCCCACAAGATATCTAATAATTCTTTTAACAACTTGCAAATGAGATTCTCTAGGGTCAGCTTGA
This sequence comes from Adenophora triphylla var. japonica, assembly GCA_022495995.1. Taxonomy (NCBI): domain Eukaryota; kingdom Viridiplantae; phylum Streptophyta; class Magnoliopsida; order Asterales; family Campanulaceae; genus Adenophora; species Adenophora triphylla. The sequence goes on from JAFEMH010002677.1 coordinate 31,680, forward strand.
AATCTAGCACATACACATACGGCAAACATGATATCTCGGCTCATCGCGGTTAAGTAAAGTAGAGATCCTATCATACCTCGGTAGAGTGTCATATCTACTTTCTTACCGGACTCATCTTTGTCAAGGTGTACATTGGTGGCCATTGGAGTGCTTTGAGGATGAGCAGAGTCAAGACCAAATTTCTTGATTAGATCATTAGTGTATTTGGCTTGATTGATAAAAATACCTTCTTGGGTTTGCTTGACTTGAAGTCCAAGGAAAAATGTAAGCTCACCCATCATGCTCATCTCAAATTTGCTCTGCATAAGTTTCTCAAATCTCTTGCATAATTTTTCATTAGTAGATCCAAAAATAATGTCATCAACATATATTTGAACTAACAATGAATGACCATTATGCTTAGCAATAAATAAGGTGGTGTCGATTTTACCTCGTTCAAACTTCTCACTAAGTAGGAATTTGGAGAGAGTTTCATACCATGCTCGAGGTGCTTGCTTGAGGCCGTACAGAGCTTTATTCAATTTGTAGACGTGATTAGGCTTCTTAGAGTCTTCAAATCCTGGTGGTTGATCAACATATACAAGCTCTTGAAGTTCACCATTGAGAAAGGCACTTTTCACATCCATTTGATATAGCTTAAACTCTTTGTAGGCTGTATAGGCAAGAAATAACCTAATGGCTTCTAATCTAGCTACGGGAGCAAAAGTCTCATCATAGTCTATGCCTTCTTCCTGCCTATATCCTTTCGCTACTAGTCTAGCCTTGTTCCTAATTATTTTTCCGCATTCATCCAATTTATTTCTATAAACCCATTTCGCTCCAATCACCGCTTTGATCACCGGTCTAGGCACTAATTCCCAAACTTTACATCTATCAAACTCGGTTAAGCTCTTCTTGCATAGCTTCTACCCACTGGGTCATCTAGTGCTTCTTCGCCTTCTTTGGTTCAATATTTGAGACCATAGCAGAGGAAAATAATCCATGTTGATCCTCTAAATTTCTTAACCGGCCTCTAGTCATTCTCGGGGACCAAAGACATCACCTATCACATTTTCTAATGGATGATCTCTAACCGATCTCACTTCCCTAGGGAGGTCTTGCCTAATGTGTTCTTGCCTTAAGGTTTCTAATGGAGGAGTATGACCGGTAAAGGGAGATGTGACCGGTTGAGGAGATCGGTTAGGTGAGGGTGATGGTGACCGGTGATCGGTAAGTGGGGAAGGAAACGGTAAATTGTTAGGAATTGGTTCACTTCAAAGTGTGAGTTAGGAAAGATAATATGAGGACTAGTTGGTAAAGTATCTTAGCCGAGGTTGCCTATTGGATTGCCTAACCGATTGGGGAAAGAAAGAGTCATCAACTAAGTCTCTATAAGTTACACCACTTGAGGCCGAAGGCCGAGCCGAGATTGATTTGCATTAGAACCGGTGGATTGACTTGAGTTTTGATTACTTGATTCACCCGTCTCAAACACACCAGAGTTATCAAGATTATTTGGAGCCTTATCGTACTCTAGCAAATCAAATTCATCAAAAGTAACATGAACAGATTCAACAATTTTCAACAACCGTTTATTAAAAACTCTAAATGCCTTATCGTGCTTGGCGTATCCCACAAAGATACCTTCATCGCCTTTTTCATCAAATTTACCTCGGCGCTCTTACCGTTGTAAAGTACATAGCATTTGCATCCGAAGATCTTGAAGAAACCAATATTGGGAATTCTCGCCACGCCATAGCTCATAAGGGGTCTTGTTGTGAAATTTGTCGACCAAAGATCTATTCTGGTGAAGCATGCCGTATGGATAGCTTCGGCCCAAAAATACTGGGAAGCCTAGCTTCGGATATCATTCGTTTTTCCAAACTTCGATCAATGTCCTCGTTCTTTCTCTCAACTACACCATTTTGTTGCGGTGTACCAAGAATGAGAAATTGTGATCTATTCCATGATCATCACAAGATCGAGCAATTCCAAGATTTTTGAACTCGTTCCATTATCCGATCTCATACCGATGATGTCACATTCTTTTGGGTTTGCGTAGACGGAATAACTGTAGCAACTTCATATGTATCATCTTTTGAAGCAAACATCTCTACCATGTATATCTTGAGAAGTCGTCTACAACAACCAAAGCATATCTCGCGCCCCTAAACCGGCAGAGTTGTGGGGCCAAACAGATCCATATGTAGCAACCGGAGGCATCTAGAAGTGGACATGCAGGCTTGCCGTGGAAAGATTCTTTATGTTGTTTTCCTAATCAAGTGTGCTCGCATTTCCTATCATGATTAGCAGACACTTCGAGGTAAGCTTCAAGAACTAGATTTTGATTAGCCGCCTTGGATAGGTATTTGAAATTCAAGTGACCGAGTCTCTTATGCCATAGCCAGGAGTTCTCACCGATGTTCTTAGCTACAAAACAAACATTAGTAACATTCGAAACATTGTTTAAATCAATAGCATATACGTTACCTTTTCTATATCCAAAGGAGAAGTGTTTCACCCGTAGCAATGTCTTTCACATAGCAATTGGAAGAATTGAAAACACAATGCATACCTTTATCACAAAATTGTGATATGGAGAGAAGGTTATGTTTCGCACCATCCACCAAAGATACCTTCGTACAACAACCGTACTCTTTGATGGATCCACGACCGATAATTTTACCCTTTGCGTTGTCACCAAAGACAACCGGAGGACCAGATGCTTCTTCCAAATCGGTGAGGAGATCGCATGTCCAGCCATATGCCTAGAGCATCCACCGTCCATAATCCAAACATCCTTACCGGCATCGGCTGAGGCCATTAAGCATTCCCGAAATGAAACAAGAAGCTTACGGTCCCCCTTATTCTTTTCGGGGTCCAAAGAGTTAGTTCCTCTTTCGCAGCCCCATACTCGGCCACCACCTCGAGCTTTTAGACTCAAATGGGTCCAGATAGGTGCTTCAAGAGGCATTCATAAGCCTTGTGACCAATAAAACCACAATTTGTACATTTATTAGAAGATGGCTGAGGGGGCTTAGATGATTGGATGTTCAATATAGCCTTTGCTTCAGAAGAGTTCACTGATTGAGCGTAAAATGCATCCTTCTGGGGACGAAGGTGATGGATTTAGCTTTGTTGACCGGTTGCATTGGTTTGGAAGGTCTTTTACCGGCTAGGAGTCCTCACCGGCTGGTTGACCGGTGACAATTGTCCGACCGGCTGGTCCTTTACCGGTGATGGCTTCCTTACCGGCTGAGGTTTCCTTACCCGCAACTTGGTCAAGCAATTTTAATTCCACCTTTGCTGTTACCATCACCGAGTGGAACATATTGTCCTAGCTCAGATCGCCTACCTCGGTCCATCGGGATTTGTTTTTGCCCAAATAAGCCTTCATCCTGCTCCCTTCCTCGATAGGCGTGTGGAACAGCTTTGAAAGGTTTAGTTAACTCTCTCTTAATCAATTTGGATTGAGCATCATCAAATTTACCCATCAAGTTCTCAAAGGATAGACTTGGTAACCGGTTTGTCATTGCCAGTTTTTTTCCTTACTACCGGATGTAAAGCTTATACCGCTTGTTACATCTCTGCTAGGAGATAACCGATCTTGTATGATAACATCCATAGCAAATGATTTTGAAAATGTGTCAATGGTTTTTGAAAGAGAGTTATTTCTTGACACAAGATCGCCGATTTGACCAACAGATATGTTTAGTCTCTCAATGAGTTCTTGATTATCTTTCTTCAACCGATCGTACTCTAGCTTAATTTCTTTTAAAATTTTTATTTCAAATTTTCAAAGAGTCATTTTCAAGAGTGATCATTTTAAAATTATCACCATAATTTTGTGAGCTTCATTTAATTTTTCAAAATCTGAGAAGAGCTCATTCATCACCTCTGCCATTTCAGACTTTGACATATTTGGCATAGGGTCAACGGTAGGCTGAAAGGAAGAGGGTGATGGTTCAAAATTGGGATCAAAATTTGGCAAAGTGATGATATCGGCTGAGGGCTCGACTCTGCTAGAGGCTTTAAGAAATGAATCGGCCGGGTCTCAAGCGTCCGTTGATGAGAGATTATCGGTAAGGCTTGAGCTTGGTAGGTCTCGTTGAATTGGTTGCATCAACGGTCCGAGAGTGGGCATGGTTTTAGACTCGACCATAAAGGGATCCACCTATGTTTTGAATTTTGAAATTATAAGGATTACTTTCACCTGACTTAGAAATAGGAATGGGTTCGTCAAAGTAAGTTAAGGGAGATCTCCTAGGTGGGGTCTGGTCAATATAGGATGAGTGTTCATTGGAGTTGGAGTGTCTATAGATAGGTGACTGTAAGGAGATGGGTTTATCATCGATTCCATCAATAGCAACAAAACTGACATCAGCCTCTTCATCTATGTCAGCATCCTCATTCTCGTAATCGCCTCGAACCAAACCGGCATAGCTTTTTCGCCCATCCTCGGCAACTAAGCTCTTAGATTTAGATCTAGGGAATTTCTTGAAAGATTTCTTCCTCAAAAATTCATATTTAGGTTGAGGGCATTTGGAGGCAAAATGGCCGGGTTTTCTACAGTTGTAACACACAAGCTCACCTTGGGCATTCTTTCCATCGATTGAGGTTGAGGTTGAGGTTTGGCCTTTCTTTTGGAAGTTCCCAGATCTTTGAAATGATGAGGATTTGGGTTGGAAGGATTTGTCATGGGATTGCCGGGATCTTTTAAAATCCTTGAACTTTCTATAATTTCTAGCGAAGGCAAAGAAATTCATCTTCTTCCTCAAAAATCACATTAGCAGGGGTATCGCTTGAGTTGGTTGAGGTTGAGAGATTGAGGGAGAGTCATTGGTGGTAGTTTGGCCGGTAAGCATAGAAGAACCGGGAAGATCTCGGTCCGAGCCGGCAGAGATAGATTTTTAAATTGTTTTTGAACTCCACTCACTTCTAGCTGAGTTCTTCCTCATATAAAAACAAAGTTGACACAATGTTCGATATGAGTAACGCTCAAATCACGGCATTCTTTCAAAATAGCAACCTTCACATGCCACAAGTCTCCAAGAGAATTGAGGAATCTCATGTTTAGGTCTTTCATAGTGTAAACTCTACCTAGAGAAGCACAAGAATTACTCACCTCGCAAACGGCCGTACGTTTCCTTAACGTCTCATTTGGATTCTTCTTGAAGGACTCAAACTCGCCTACACTTTTGTAGAGTCTATTGTCCTTTGCCACTTGATCTCCTTCAAAGTATTCGAGAAGACTCGCCACACTTGTTGAGCGCCTCATAGCTTTGTACTTGTTTGTATAGTCCGTCATCAAGTCCTGAGGTTATGATGTGCAAAGCTTTTCTCGTCCAAGGAATCACAAAGTTTGTCATCCTCACCATTCTTCATGTGGTTTTGGCACATAGGTTTCATAGACCTCAAAATCTTGTTCGACTCTCTATCTTCATGATCCATGAGAGGAGTTTTGGGTGCTCGTGGCAAGATTGATTTTCGTGGGTGTCATTGGACCATCTCTCGACTACGTAGTTAACCTATCATCTATTGAGTCCAAGTACCGCATGATTCTCGTTTTTCCATACCGGAAATTCGTTTTCGTTCAACATAGGAACGGTTGCCAAGTTGTATGATTGCATGATTTTTCCCGCCATTTTGGAATTGGCAATTCAAGCGATTAAGCTTGGAAAAATGTTTTTCGAAAATTGAAAGCTCGATACCAATTGTTAGGTCCCAAATGGTAGGAATCAAAGCTAGAGGGGGTGAATAGCCCGATTAAAACTTTTTGCTAAAACTTGTTTTGAAAACTCTAGCTTACCGGTGAATGATTTTGCACAGGAAATAAAGTTTTTCGCTATAAGAAAAGCAAACCGGTAAATCAATATATCATGCAAGTCAAGGCAAAGGTTGTTTCCAAGTAAGACAAACAAAATGAGCAAGAAGTTGAATCAATAGGTTGTGACCCTGAGAGATTATCAACCGATTACAACTACACAACACGTAAAAACAAACAAAGCAATAAATGACACATTGTTTGAAGAGGTTCACAAAGGTTAAATAACTCACACGCCCTCTACCAAGTTTGGTCGAACTTGGATTTGTGAAAGTGCACTACTATATTAATGGATTTTACCTATTACAAGTTGCAAGCCAATGATTGAAAGGTCACAACTAGAGGTGACCACTAACGGTCGTGCTACAATAAAGACCTCGGTGTTTTCTAGAGATGTGCTCACAAGCTGAGCTGATTTCTCTAGGGTGTTGTGTGTGAGTCAATCAATGTGTTCCATAAGTAGTCTAATGGAGGAACACTACAGAATTGATTGAGGTGCCAGTGTATAAGTCCTAACAGAGATGTCTAGTAAATGAAGGGACTTGCTTTGAATGCTTTGAACTAGATAATGTGCAGGTTGGTAGTTCAAAGCAACTCACTCTCAAGAATCATAAATGCACCACCCTTCTTCAATGCTCCGAGGAAACTATTTATAGTGAACTTGAAAAGAAGCCGTTGTCTTTAAAGAGGTTGTAATGATGACTTGGACTGGCAGACATTAAATGGGAAGATCCTTGCATTAAATGCCTGAGATTGGATAGAGAGGATTTCCAGAGATAGTTGGGGCGCTGTGAGTACTGGTTACTTGACATTCTCAAAGAAGGTACTGATTTGTTGCAGAGATGTCTTGTTAGCATGCTTACTTTACCAACTTTAGCTAAAGTTGATGGCTGGGTAGTTGGGAGCAATTAATTCATCGGCTAGCTGCTAACAGGGAAGCTTGAAGAGTAAGCCTCAACCGGTAAGATGACATAACCGGTAACAGAGGTTGATCCGGTAACTCAACCGGTAAGACAGGTTGACCGGTGAGACAACTCCATCGGTAAGGCAGCTTCCAAGGAGTAACTCACATTGCAGAAGGAAATTCTCAGGTCTTCAAATCTTCAAATCTTGAGAAAATACATAACAAAAACACTGGGCACTAGCACTAAGGGAACCTATGGTACATAGAAAAATTCTATTTGATCTAATTAAATTAAGGGTCCTCATTAATGCTTGTTATGATTGGGATTAAGCAATTCTAAATCTAAACATCTATTTGACTAACACATTTGACTTTTTTGTTGAACTTTAACCACAAATATATGACAACTTTTAGAATTGAAACCGTAATTGTATAAGATGAAAAATATTATAATTACATATTTTATTATTTTCTCTCACATGCCATTAAATATAAATTGCACATATACAGTTTATTATCAAAAATGTCTAATACATTTTGATCAAGAGCTGGACATTTATTTTAGGATAAATAATTTCAATACTTGGTATTGTTTTTGTGATTGCTTAAAATAAACAATGTTTTGCTGAAAACAAACATCAGCCATACCACCAGGCACACTACAAGAAGGGAAGAAATAAAATCGATTTAGCGAGTCAAACCAAAGATAAAATTAACAACGAGTTTGTTACAAACCAAAAATAAAAATGTCTTTGGGACGCACCCCTAATTTAAACCAAGTTTGCATGCCAACAAAGGCATGGCGAATTAAAATACAAACCAAAGATGAAATATTGTTTATGAGGATCCCCCTCATCAAATTAAAACTTAAAAAAAAAAATTCAACAAACAGATTCAATATTTAATACTGGCCACCATAGCTCGAGTCACCTCCCGGTGGTGGTGGCATCCGTCCTAGGATAGTATGGAGCAACCGAGTCTGCTCCTCCTGCTGAAAATTCTGTTGTGCCCTCCAAGCCTGGGCCGCCTCAATCTCCGCATCCACGCGGGTGGTTAGATGTCCCATCTGACTCTCCAGGGAGCCAACCTGCTGTGACAGAAAATAAACACCTTTGACCGGGTCTGCTCGCCAGTCCTCAGCCTCATCCTCCTCCTCCTCCTCCTCCTCCTCCTCCTCATCATCATCATCATCAACCTGGCGTCCCCTAGATGACCCCTCACCTCCTCTCTTTTCATTCTGACATTTTGTGGTGAGGGTAAAAAGGTTAATCTTAGGACCTGTTCTAATGTCCTTGTTCACTAACCTGATGTTCAATCGCGTTTTCATTATAAGGGATGTGATCAACAATGGGAAATTTTAGTTGGTATTGGCCATACCCTTAGCAGTGTTCCATATCTCATTACTGATTATTTTCCCGAAATCAATTTTATTTCCTTGAACTATCATGTGCATCAGAAATGCACGTCTCCAATTCACCTCATTAAAATGAGAGGAGGGGAGGATCCTCTCACAAATAAATCTATGAATATACTTCATCCAATTGTCCATGTAACGAGCCTTTACAATTACACCCTTCTTCACAACCCTAGGGTCAATTAGCCCGAAAGTCGGAGCTAGCAAATGCAAATTTTCCTTATAATTTTTTCCATTCCTCTCCATCTCTTTGGTTTACTCACACCCATCATCCTCAATGTCGGAGGCTAACCCGTAATGTTGATTAATCACATCCCTATCATATTTTACCTCCACTCCCCGCACAAATGAATTTCCCGTGTTCCCCCGTTCAAAAACATTGGCATAAAATTCTTTAACTAAAAGCCCGGCTCCTAAGTTTAGGGGCTTACTCCCCAACTTTTCCCATTTGTATTGGGTAACATAGTTATCTAGGTACAAGCCATCAAAATCAAATTCCCTCTCCGGGTTGAATGGCTTGGTTTCGTATAGCTCAAAAAAATTTTGAGCTTTATACCCAACAAATTTTGAAGCATCAAACGGGGGACCGACGGGAGGGGTGGTAGTGTTGGTGGTTCGTGCTCTTTTAGGCGGCATTATAAATCAAAACTCAAAAATATAGAATGGAAGCTTACTTTGGAGTTGATCGGAAATTCGCCGAAATGTCGCCGGAATGTCGCCGAAAGAATGAGGTCTTCAAAATCAAATGTGTAACCCTCTTCAAAATACACCTCTAACCTTGAATCTGTGTTTAAAAATGGTTGAATGGTTGATTTTGGAGTTGAAGAAGGTTGATTTTGGGGGTTAAAGATTCAAATTTTAGAGAGAGAGAGAGAAAATGGGGCGGCTGGGTTGAGGGATGAATGTTTGGGAGAGGGGAGGGTTTTTGGGATATACCAGCTTTCTTGGGAATTACGAAAAGGGAGCGATCGCACGATTTTAATGGAGCGATCGCGCAAAGTTACTGGAAAAAGAGGGCGATCGCTCCTTATATTGGGGTGATCGCGCAACCTATTCATTATTTGTATTTTGAAAAAAACAAATATTTAATAACAGAATTCGGAATTATTAATACCGGATTACAGTGGGGGCGATCGCCCGATATAAGAGAGCGATCGCCTTCTTTTTCCAGTAACTTTGCGCGATCTCTCCATTAAAACCGTGCGATCGCTCCCTTGTTCGTCCCTCTTTTTTTAATTTTCAATCAATTTCTTAACGTTTTCAGTTAATTTTTTTAGATTTTCCATCAGTTTTTAAACGTATCCAGTTAGTTTTTCAGAATTTCAGTTAATTTTTTATAATTTCCAGTCAGTTTTTTAACGTTTTTCAGTTATTTTTTCAGAAATTTCAATTAGTTTTCAAATAGTAATCTTTATTAAAAGATTAAGTATGATACAAAATTGACCACATCCCGGTCACGTAGGATACCCGTCAAGGATAATTACACGGGGTAAATTCATCAGGAGGATTGCGAATCCTACTCCCTCTCCTCGGCATACGACGACCACCTGATCTAGATTGTTGAGATGAGGATGAGGATGATCCATCGGGACTTTCTGAAAACTGCACACGAGGCAAATGGAAACTAGGCCTAAATCCCGGAATCCCGAATGCCTGCTCAGGAGTCTGAGTATAATTGCTAGAAGAAGGGATCTCAGGCGGTTGCGTGAAACCAAACTGATTCATCAATTCGGTAAAAGAATTACCCGGTCCTGTCTGAGTGAACTCTGTCTGAGTGAACTCAAACTGATGCATATCACCGTATTGATCCCGCATCTCTGGCTCATCCTGCATCTGGTATCCGCCATGCCTACGAACCCGATTCTGCCTCCGTGGCTCCTCTTCAGCAGTATGATCAACCGTTGGAGGGGGAACTTGGGCTTGCAGTCGTTCCTGCTCACTAATATGTGTCAGTGTGTTACTGACACATTGTTGAGTGTAATTCCGCAGGTCTTCCAAGGATGTGACATTCTGGCTGTATATGTACATCCCTTGGAGACTTTGAATCTGTTCAAAACAATGAACTAAAATTAATTAATACGGAAAAAATGGTATTTTTTTTTGTAAAATCATTGTATGTAATATATAACTTACCACACCCTCAAAACCAGTTGAACGTGGCCTGAACCCTAGTGCCTCCACATTAGACGAATTGTGGATGAGCGATCGAGTAATACTCCTATACCATCTCAAATAGGGGTGATGGTAACTCATATCCACTTCACCAAACTCTCCATCAACAACATTAAACTCCCGTTCATTCCACTTTTCTATGTGCTGACCATGTTCTTGCATCCATTTAACGCCTGACCGACCTCGCCGACTAATCCGATGCAGGTCCAAACTAGTGTCCCAGTCATCAGGCACACCTTGAACCATCCCAAATTGTCGCATTACGCGATATGGAAAGTGCCATTCAACCCTCTCAAAGCAGATGAGGGGCACCTTCGCCCTCCATATAGCTTGGCCCTGAAGGCAGAAATTCGGAACTGACACACCGTTGTATGGCTGCCACACAACCTGATCTAAATATGACAACTGGTCTCGATTGCAGGTTATGGGCAGTCACAGAAGTATACGACAATGGACCCTTCCACCTACATATGAAACAATTGACATAAAAAATAATGAGTAAAAAAACGATAAATTACAAAACAGATCATTTACAAAATGAAGTAATTGAAATATACCTGTAACCCACTGGTTGCAATCCATTAAGTGTTATTTCTGTATGTCTCCTAGGTTGTGTACACAACAACCTCTCCCATGCCCAAAGCTATAAAAAAATTATCATTACGTACAAAACAGATTAAGTCCACTAGCATAATGTAATCATATATAATTGACATACCTGTACAATAGTTAAGAAGCCACCACACCCTTTCGAATCGTGCTGAGATGCTACACACATCTCCCTATACAAGAAGGCCAACGCTCCACTACCCCAACTGTACTGACCAATATTATTTATTTCCCTAAGAAGTGTGAGGTACATCAACTTCACTAGGTTATCAGACGAGTCGGGCATAATGTATGACCCCAATAATAGGAAAATGTAGGCTCGAGTATATGTCTCAATCATATACTCGGACGCATTATTGGGAAGCTTTTCAAAAAGAGGGAAGTGATCTAGAATCCATCTCATAGACAACATTCCACCTTTTTTGATGTCTGCAGTTGAGGGTGCAATCCCAAATAACTCCTCAACAATCTCAACCCATTCCCCCGCACTCCTACTAGTTTCTGAACTAGTCACCGCCATTCCGTCTACAGGAAGACCACACAACATGCCAATATCCTCTAAGGTGATGGTCATCTCCCCTACAGGTAAGTGAAAAGTGTGGGTCTTTGGACGCCATCTCTCAATCAAAGCCTCAATCAAATGCCAATCATATTGTAAATGACCTAATAAATACACTCCATAAAATCCAGTATTCATAAGCTTAGCTTCTATCCTCCAATCAACTCTAGCTGGAAGTAATGTACCACGCCTAGGTCTTAAATTGGTTAACTGTTGTCCCTCCCAAATATATTTAGATCTATGTGTATCCTGAGAAGTCAATACATGTGGATCGATTGGCCCAAGATCAATAAATGGTTGTTGTTCATGTTGATTCATCTGAAATACAAAAAATTAATAGTAATTAAATTTAAATGGGACTTAAGGTTTTGCTACATTTAAGCTAAAATTTTAAATTTAAGTACATAAATCACAATAGTTTTAACAACAAATTATATAAAAATGCACAAATAAAAATTCTTAGAAAAATTTATATAGCTAAAATTAACAACTCAAAACAAATAAAAAAAAGAAATAAAACTAACCATTCTTGAGTTTCTTTCTCTCACAACTCTTTCAACTTCTTCTCCTTCTCCTTCTCCTTCTTCTTAATTCTTTCTTACTCTCTCTCACTGCTCTGATTATCCTTCTTCTTCCTTCTCCTTCAAAATGTTTGAATCTGAAAAATGGGAAAAATGGGAAGGGTATAATTTCAAAATTTGAATCCGGAAATGGCATTCCCGGATTTAAAATTAAAGCAATCCGAAATTTGCATTTCCGGATTTGAAGATACGCCACTAAGGGCGATCGCCCCATAAGCCGCGCGATCGCCCTCTTCTGTTTTTTAGAAAATATTAATTTCCTTTATTACTTTTGTAAAAAAAAAATATAGAATCTGGAATTTTAAACGCCGGAATATATTAGGAGCGATCGCTCCATTCCTTAGCGCGATCGCTCCCTATTAACGGAAATATTATTTTGGGAAATTCAATTTTGGAAAAAAAAAAAAATCAATTCCGGAATTGGTAATTCCGAAATTCATAATCCGGAATTACCAATTCCGAATTTCAAGTGAAAAGTGCTAGTTTGGTACTTAAGTTTTTGAAAATGTTATTTTGATATATAATTTTTAAAAAGCTATATTTAAAAAAAAAAATCCCATAATTTCTGTATGTGTTATTGGTTCCATAAAACCATAATTTCTCATCCCATAAAGTTTTGGATAATTAGGTTGCACCTTTAAACTTTATACATAGTTATATTATTACTTAGTGAAAAACGTGATCAATTATTTATTTTTGTAATTATAACACTATTTGGTTTGTAATTATACCTTATACCCTTAACATTAAATTAGAAATATTGCGTGTCCGAATTTGAAGATGATACTAAACCATGTAAAATATCATGTGCAAAATCTAAATATAATTTGTGTAAATTAATTGAGATCTTCAACCAAATTTTAGCCAACTTTGCGATGATGCAGTGCTGCTCCATTGAATTTTGAGGCCTTAATCCAATAATTTAATTAGGGACCTCAATTTTTTAGTTTCAGTAGGCTATGTGTGGTGGCGAATTGCTAGTTCTCTCTTCATTTTTACGTCCTTTGTCATTATTTCTCTTTAAAATATATATTTTCTCCTTCGTATACGCTAACGTTTTAGCGGTATTAATAGTTGAACTCTAAATTAAATCGTAAACTAACTAGACTTGTGATATTTCATAAATATTAAGAGTAGACATGAAAATTGAAAATTGTAATTAGATTGTATTAATATTTTTGTGTTAGATAATTGCAAAAAAAATTAAAGATGTAAGAACATGAATTAATATAACATATAAATACTTAATAATATAATGATCAATATTATAATATATGGTATAAAGTATAGAACTCAACATAATATGTAGAATTCCATAATATAAGTATACCATTAAATGATGGGCATAATGGTAATATCTTATATATCAATAGGTGTAGTCCCTAAATGAAGTGCCCCTTGGATTCCTATATAAAGGCCTATCCATCAAGCCTATGAATCTACTAGTTACATTATTCTCATTCAGTCAAAACTCTTCCTAAGTAATTGAAGATTAAAGAGATTAAGGGCACTCATCATTTAGAAGATCTACTCCTCCCTAATTTGAAGTCTATCTTCTTACTCATCCTCTTTACTCAAGAACAAGACTAAGAACAAACATGAAATTACAAGGTACACACTTCCGTCTTAGTCTTATTCTTCTTCTCTTCTTAATCTAGTTATGAGTCGGTTCATGATTAATGGATCGTTTATGTTCCAACAATTAGTATCAGAGCCTGCTCATATACTAGATTGAGTTTGAAATTATTATAGAGCTTTATGCTTTAATTTATTCCATATTAGTAATCCTTGTATGATTTCATTTGATTTTGTTCTTGTTCATGATACTCATCATGTCTAAGAGTATCATATTCATAACTTCATTCTATTTCTGATTTTTTTTTGTTTTACTCAAAAGGCTTTCAACCCTTAATGTAAGATTATCCCATTTTTGAACATAGCCACCATCCTTGGATGCGTTGTGAGTTTGTTCATATGCATAGCCACGCATTTTTTTTAAATGTGTTGTGAGTATGCGAATCTACTTACTTTGGTTGAAAATTGAGTCACCATTAAATTAAGAACTTCATTCAATTTCTGGAAATAATGGTAAAATTAAACTTAAGAGACATGATGGTTCAAGCAAGATTATCCCATTTGCATAGCCAACATTGTATGATGTATGGAGTGTGCAAATCTAGATCTACTTGTTTGACCATTTTAATTTAAGTGCAAGATTATCCCATTGACACAACATAGCGTTTTATGCCGCACAATCGTGTTGGATCTACTTGTATATTCATGTCTTAGTTAAGCGTTAATTTTGCTTGACATTCATGTTTGTGTTAAAGTTTAATTTCTGAAAAAAGCAATAGAGTCTGATTGCATTTAGTAAAGCAGTTGGTCAAAAGGCTTCATCAAATTATCAAAAGGACCGGACCTATGTCTTAAACATTTATTTATTTATTTATTTATTTTTGTTCATCAATTGGACCGTGGCTTTTAATGGGTGACTTTTAATTGAGTATAATTGGTGACTTTTAAATTGCTTTACTCCATGGAATCAATTGGACCGTGGCTTTTAATTGGTGACTTTTGATTGAGTATAATTGGTGACTTTTAAATTGCTTTACTCCATGGACCATGGTTGTTCATAAAATGAGTATAATTGGTGACTTTTAGTTGCTTTACTTCATGGACCGTGGCTGTTGATAAAAGGAGTATAATGGTGACTTTTCGTTGCCCAAAATTTTGATAATTTATTAATAAATTATAGTATCTGGACACCAGTCGCGCTTCGGTGGTTCTTGGAGTTATTAAACTTTAAGAATGGACGGGTAGAACAAAAGGATATTGTCTTTTATTAATAAATTTCGCTTATTTCTTTACCCTTTAAATTTTCAGAAATTACCTTAAAGTCTTAAGTGCCCTAAAGTATGATTAATTATATGCTTAAACAAATTTATTCATTGTTTAAATAATATTGTTGCCAAAGCAATTTACGTTATTTAAATACAAATTTGTTAAAGTGATGAATGTAAATATTGATATGTGATAACATGTTTGTTTCCCAAAGGAGACCTTGTTATTGACTAAATATTTGCATTCATAGGGTAATAATTGAACTAAAATTTTGGTCATTTTAAACGCTGTGAACCATCCCAAAGGAAGGCGGATGTTTAAAGTGAATTGTTTATATTCTTTATTACCGGGGAACAAATACCTTAAATTTTAGGACATTTTTTATACTTGATCCGGCCCAAAGAAAGGCAAGTATTTAAAATGTGTTGTTTAAGCTATTTGTTTACCCTAAGATAAATCAAATTGTGAGTCAATTCGCAATCCAAAGATTAGTCTTGATGTCATATTGATTATCTTTTACTATGATGGAATTCATTTTGATATAATTAATCATTGTGTAGTTTCTTATATATGTTTTATTTCATTCTTTTGTTCTCTTCATTCAGATTTGATCAGTGCTTCATCTGTTACTACTGCCTTAAACTCAATTCCTATGCTAACTGGGACAAACTTTAAAACTTGGAAAAACAAGATTATTATGGTCTTAGGCTGTTTGGAACTTGACCTCGCATTAAGAGAACAAGCTCCTGCCCCTCTAACTGATAAAAGCACTGCGGAAGACCGCTTGAGTTCAGAGAGGTGGAAGCGTTCTAATCGCGTCAGCCTAAGCATAATTAAGAATGCAGTCCCAGAGACATTTACGAACAAAGTGTCTCCGAGGATGATGGTGCAAAAGGTTTCCTAGATGCCCTAGAACAACGCTTTGCAAAAAGCGATAAATCGGAAACAAGTGCTACCTTGAGGAAGCTTGTTTCCATGAGGTATAAGGGCACCGGAAACCTAAGGGAATACATAATGGAAATGTTTCATATATCATCGAAATTAAAAGCACTCAAGTTGGACTTGTCTGAAGGCTTGCTTGTGCATTTGGCTTTAATTTCTCTTCCTTCACAATTTGGTCATTTTGAAACGACCTATAATTGTCAAAAGGACAAGTGGAATATTAATGAATTAATTTCACATGTCACGGAGGAAGAAGATAGGTTGAAACACACCAAACCCGAAAGTGCACATTATGCAACTACCTCTTTTCGTGGGATTAAGAGAAAAGGTAAGGAGATTGCGGTTGCATCAAAGAAGCCTAAAGGATCATCAAATGATCAAAAGGTGAAAAAGTGCTTCTTTTGCAAGGACCCCACTCACATGAAGCCCGACTTCCCTAAGTATCGCCAATGGCGAATTAAGAAAGGTATGTCATTTAGCTTTGTTTGTACTGAAGCTAATTTAGTTTCAATTCCTTCGTATACATGGTGGTTAGACTCCGGTGCAACTACTCACATAAGTTCATGTATGCAGGGTTGCCTGAACTACCGAACACCCAATGAAGGGAAAGATTCATCTACATGGGAGCTGGAAAGCCGGTAGAGGTGGAGGGCATAGGGACTTTTAGATTATCTCTTAGTACCGGATATTATTTAGTTTTGAATAATGTATTTATTATTCCATCTTTTAGACAGAATTTGATTTTCGTCACTACATTAGATCGGGAAGGTTATTCATGTATCTTCGGTAATAATAAATGCAATTTATATTTTGATTCAAAGCTTTTTGGTACTAGTTCTTTGTCTTACATTGATAATCTATATTTACTTGACACAGTCAATTCATTAAATGAGTCCCATAATAATGAAACTAACTCTCGAGGCATAAAACGAAAGTTTTCAAGTAAAAATTCTTATACCTTGTGGCATAAGCGTTTGGGTCATATCTCCAAAAGGAGAATTGACAAGATTGTGTCCGAGGGAATATTACATAAGCTTGATACTCCGGAAAATAACTTTTGTATTGAATGCCTTAAGGGAAAATTTACAAATAGTACAAACAAAAATGAATCCTTGAGAGCTACAAAAGTCTTAGAACTAATTCATACGGACATATGTGGACCATTCCCTACCCCTTCATGGAACGGACAAACATATTTCATTACGTTCATAGATGACTTCTCTCGTTATGGATACATTTATTTACTTCATGAAAAGTCTCAATCATTGGACGTTTTCAAGTCTTTTAAAACCGAAGTTGAAAATCAACTTGAAAAGACTATTAAGAACGTTAGATCCGATCGTGGTGGTGAATACTACGGTCGGAATGACGGTTCGGGAGAACAACGTCCGGGTCCTTTTGCTCGCTATTTAGAAGAGTGTGGGATTGTCCCTCACTACACCATGCCGGGAACACCTAGCATGAATGGTGTAGCCGAAAGACGTAATAGAACCCTTAAGGATATGGTAAGAAGTATGGTTTCTTGTACTTCTTTACCTCACTCATTATGGGGCGATGCTTTGAAAACCGCAACCTACCTACTTAATAGAGCTCCTTCAAAAGCTACTGACAAAACCCCTTATGAATTATGGACCGGTAAGAAACCGTCCCTTAATCATCTTCATGTTTGGGGTTGTCCAGCCGAAGCTAGGCCTTATAGACCTAACGAAGGAAAGTTGGACGCTAAGACAGTTAGTAGTTATTTTGTAGGGTATTCTCAGAGATCTAAGGGATATAAATTCTATGACCCAAAAACTAGAACCTTTTTCGAGACGGAAAATGCTAGGTTCTTTGAGGATGTTGAATTTAGAGGGAAAAATTTGAATAGTAATTTTGAATTTGAAGAAATGGAAGAGGAACTCATTTCTATACCTATTCCTATAGTTTCTATCGAAAATCAAGCAGTTGTGTCTGAAATTCGACAAGAACATAATATTCAAAATGACGTTAATTCTCCTATTAATGAACAACATGAAAATGTTGATGAGGAAATTCAACACCCTCAAAATCAAGAAGAACCGGTGCCATTAAGAAGATCTAATAGAGCAAGAAGGAGTGCTATACCTGATTATTATGATGTATATCTTGCCGAGAATGAGGAACCGTTAGGTTTAGTGGGAGATGAGCCAATCACCTTCCATGAAGCCATTAGTGGTCCAAATTCTCATAAGTGGATTGATGCCATAAATGAAGAGTTAAAATCGATGAATGATAATAACGTTTGGGATCTTGTCCCATTACCTAAGAATGTGAAACCCATCGGATGTAAATGTATCTTTAAGACCAAAAGAGATTCACAAGGTAATGTGGAAAGACATAAGGCTCGTCTTGTCGCTAAAGGATTAACTCAAAAAGAAGGCATTGATTACAAAGAAACATTTTTACCGGTATCCTCTAAAAATGCTTTTAGGATCATTATGGCTTTAGTGGCACATTTTGACCTTGAGCTTCATCAAATGGATGTAAAGACAGCTTTTCTCAATGGCGACATTGAGGAAACTATCTATATGAAGAAACCAGAAAAGGTGACTGATTCGGATCAAACTAGTCAACTAGTTTGTAAACTCAAGAAATCCATTTATGGGCTTAAGCAAGCATCTCGTCAATGGTACTTAAAATTCAACCAAGTTATTCTTTCATTTGGCTTTGAAATGAATCTTGGTGAAGACTGTGTGTACCATAAGTTCAGTGGGAGTAGGTTTATATTTTTGGTCTTATATGTGGATGACATTTTACTTGCTAGTAATGATAAGGACCTTCTTAAGGAAATCAAGAAATTTCTCTCAAACAAATTTGAGATGAAAGATCTTGGAGAAGCTTCTTTTGTATTAGAAATCCAAATACATCGTGATCGCTCACGAGGTATGTTAGGATTATCACAAAAGAGCTATATAGAGAAGGTATTACAAAGATTTAGCATGGAAAATTGTAAACCACATGACACCCCGGTCTCTAAGGGAGATAAGTTCAATTTAAATCAATGTCCTAAAAATAATCTTGAATCTAAGTATATGGAAAATATCCCTTACGCATCGGCAGTAGGAAGCCTAATGTATGCTCAAGTCTGTACTCGCCCAGATCTTGCCTTTATTGTTGGCATGCTTGGGCGATATCAAAGTAATTCGGGAAGAGAACATTGGGTCGCAGCCAAAAGAGTGATGAGATACTTACAAAACACGAAGAACTACATGCTTACATATACAAAGTCGGATCATCTTGAGATCATTGGTTTTTCCGATTCCAACTTTGCTGGATGCCAAGATAGTCGCAAATCGACATCGGGTTATGTCTTCACTTTGGCCAGTGGAGCGATATCTTGGAGAAGTGCCAAGCAAACATTAGTTACTACTTCCACCATGGAAGCCGAATTTATTGCTTGCTATGAGGCATCCAATCAAGCTATATGGCTGCGTAAATTCATTGAAGGACTGCAGATTGTCAAAGGTGTTGAAAGACCGCTCAAGTTATATTGTGACAATCGGGCCGCGGTATTGTACTCCAACAACAACAAGAGTTCATCTAAATCTAAGCATATAGATATTAAGTTTCTTGTTGTGAGAGAGAGAGAGTACAAAATGAACAAATCGAAATAGAACTTATTGGTACAAACTCCATGTTAGCGGATCCATTTACTAAGGCATTATCTCCTTTAGTATTTCACGAGCATGTTGCTCATATGGGTGTAATGACGTTTGATAATGCTTAAATCAGTGGGAGTTTATGTTGTTTCTATTTCTTGTGTTATTTTAAATTGATCTCATTTGTTAAAAGTAGGACTAGTTGGAGAATATATATATGCATTTTTCATATATATTCGCTAATATTCCATGCTACATATCTATACTTAATCTATGTCATTTAGTTGGATATATATATGTGATTAATGTGGGTTTAGTTGCGAATCAATTACAACGACCGCCCCTTTAGTCTTTATACTTATATGACTAATGGACGGGATTGTTTTCGAATGATAACAAAGTGCACATAAGGGTTGTCATTTGTGTTATAAATATGATTGAAGAAATTTATTAAGTGAAGGTATATGTTATAATAATCCAAGTGGGAGATTGTAAGAACATGGATTAATATAACATATAAATACTTAATAATATAATGATCAATATTATAATATATGGTATAAAGTATAGAACTCAACATAATATGTAGAATTCATAATATAAGTATACCATTAAATGATGGGCATAATGGTAATATCTTATACTCCCTCCGTCCCACTATACTTGACACTTCTTTCCATTTTGGGCCGTCCCACTATACTTGACACCTTCCAAAAATAACGAAGTTTTTATATTTTTATATTCACTCTACCCCACCACTCATTCTCTCTCTTCATTTTTTACCACACATTTATTCAACCAACACTACTATTTACCCCACTCATTCTCTCTCTTCATTTTTCACCACACATTTTTTTTATTTTATTCTTTTTCCTTGGTTTTTGAACCCACCCCTTGGGTGTCTAGTATAGTGGGACGGAGGGAGTATATCAATAGGTGTAGTCCCTAAATGAAGTGTCCCTTGGATTCCTATATAAATGCCTATCCATCAAGCCTATGAATCTACTAGTTACATTATTCTCATTCAGTCAAAACTCTTCCTAAGTAATTGAAGATTAAAGAGATTAAGGGCACTCATCATTTAGAAGATCTACTCCTTCCTAATTTGAAGTCTATCTTCTTACTCATCCTCTTTACTCAAGAACAAGAACAAGACTAAGAACAAACATGGAATCACAAGGTACACGCTTCCGTCTTAGTCTTCTTCTTCTTCTCTTCTTAATCTAGTTTTGAGTCGGTTCATGATTAATGAATCGTTTATGTTCCAACAAAAGATATATAAGTGACAATTGCAAAGGATTGAATATACAATTTTTGTGATAATAATGAGAGATAAAAAAAATACATTAATATTAAATTATAAATTTGAAAGATTTCAATATATACATATGGACGGAGGAAGTAACAAATTATGTCTTATACTCCCGTGTATTTTTATTTTTTTTTGAGTCAATTTACTAATAAGTCCCTCAATTCACTAGAAATTTCCTAAAAATTCCTCCCCAGAGGCGCCTAATATTAACTAGGGAGGGATAATCATCCACTCTAATCACTGAGAAAAGTCGAACTCAGAACCTCCATGTTGATGTTCCAGTGCTCTGACCATCAGGTCAAGTCACGATGGTACCCGTGTATTATGTTTGGATCTATTAATTTGCAAAGCCACAATCAGATAAACTTGAAATTTGTCGTTTGACGTTTGTTCTTGTATAAGAAGGCGTAGTCAAACTAAATAGAATAAGGAAGCTTTTTATCTTTTTATCGTTTTCCCTTTATCACCCCCTTATGATATTGGATCTGAGCCGTCAATGCAACTTACGCCCAAACCCCACATTAGGCTGCTTGAAATAGATTCAGAAAGTTCAAAACTTTATCTCAACAACTTCCAAATTGTAAACATTAACACAGAAATGGAGGGGAAAACCAAGAAATTAGCCATTAAGAAGCCTCATGTTCTTGCCATCCCCTACCCAGCGCAAGGCCACATAAACCCCATGCTTGAATTCTGCAAACGCTTAGTCATCAAAGAAGTCAAACCCACCCTTGTAAACACCCTCTACCTCTCCAAATCCATGCATATCAACCATATCGGTTCATCAATCTCCCTTGAATCAATATCAGATGGCTTCGATGAAGGTGGCTACGAACAAGCGGGGTCCATCGAGGAGTACCTAGACAAGTATCGTAGCGTTGGCTCGAAAACTCTAGCCGAACTGATCAAGAAACTCGATGCTGAGGGCAAAAAAGTAAATTCCATCGTTTATGATGGCTTTCTACCTTGGGTTCTTGATGTTGCCAAGAAGTTTGGAATAGTTTCCGCTGTTTTCTTTACACAGTCTTGTGCTGTTAATAGCATATATTACCATGTCAATCGTAAATTTCTATCTCTTCCGCTCTCCGGATCAGTCTCGCTTCCTGGATTACCATCACTTGAACCTTCGGAGACTCCTTCGTATGTAAACATATATGGTTCGTATCCACCGTTCTTTAACTTGGTTGTCGGCCAGTTCAGTAACTTTGATCAAGCAGATTGGGTACTTTTCAATACTTTCTACGAATTGGAGGAAGAGGTAAGAAAATTTATTTTTATATAAAATTACATAAGACTCCCTCCGTCTCAAAATGTTTGTCCCATTTGACTTTTTTGTTGAAATTTGACCACAAATATATGACAATTTAATTATATTTATAAAATTCTAAAAATTCCTATTGATTCACCATTAATAATATTATCAACAACTTGTAGAATTTCATTAACATGATTAATCTCTTATAAATTTGTGGACAAAGTTCAACAAAAAAATCAAATGAGACAAACATTTTGAAACGGAGGGAGTACTTTTTTTTGGATCTAGGCCTGAGTCACAGACTGCAAGGCTGTTCGGCTTTTATAGTAACATAAGCTATACTCCCTCCGTCCCCTTGATAACTTCACTTTTTGTCAAAACGGGTGTCCCGTTAAAAGCTTCATCTTTCCTAAAATGGCAAAGAATCTTTACTATTCCATCCACTAATTCTCTCTCCTCTCCTACTTTACTTTTACACTCACAACACTTTTCAAATTTATTATTCCCTCCACTCATTCTCTCTCTTATTTTACTTTTATACTCACAACACTTTCTCCTCTCTCATATTTTCCTTAATTTGCGTGCCAAGCCCAAAATGGTGAACTAATCAACGGGACGGAAGGAGTATCTTGTAGTAAAATAAATTACTTCCTCTTTCCGTAAATGAATGACAAAGATGCATAAATATTCTTGTTTTCCACTTTCTAAACATTTAATTTTATGATAATAACATAAAATAGCAAAATAAAATTTGTTAAATAAACGTTTAGATTTTTATTTTTTAAATACATTCATTTTGAAACAAAAAGTTGTTGAATATGAACATTCATTTAGGGATAAAAGGAGGATAAGTATATAATAACATGAGTTACATTGTATCGAGGGGAGACTAACATGAGTTACGTCTTAAAGTAGCATGAGTTACATCTAACTCATACTATTGTGCAATCTGATGCACATGGTTCCCAAATTCCTACTTTTTCCTATTCCAAAATAAGTGTCCTTTTCTTTTTGTTCATCCTTGTGATAATTTTCTATAGATCTTAATTTTCCTATTCCAAAATAAGTGTCCTTTTCTTCTTGATTTTCCTACGAGATAGATTCAGATTATATATTACCTATTTGTATAAGGAGTTATTCTAATGAGAACTCAATGAAATTAACTACCCGTTCTCTTCGATTTAGGTGTTGAAATGGATGAGAAAGTTATGGAAGGTGAGGACCGTAGGCCCCACAGTTCCATCGATGTACTTGGATAAACGACTACACGATGATAAAGATTATGGTCTCAATTTATACAAGCCAAATAACGAAGAATGCATGAACTGGCTAAACGATAAGCCAAGTTCTTCAGTTATTTACGTATCATTTGGAAGCATGGCAGAACTTAATGCTGAACAAATGGAAGAAATCGTGTGGGGCTTAAAAAACACTAATTTCTACTACTTATGGGTTGTGAGGGCATCTGAAGAGGGAAAGCTTCCAAATAAGTTCATTAATGAGAAATCCGAAAAGGGTTTGATTGTGAGATGGAGCCCACAACTAGAGGTTCTGTCGCACGGTTCCGTAGGATGTTTTGTTACGCATTGTGGGTTTAATTCGGTTCTTGAAGCTATAAGTTTGGGGGTGGCAATGGTGGGAATTCCTCAGTGGACTGATCAGCCTACTAATGCGAAATTTGTGGAGGATGTTTGGGGTGTGGGGGTGAGAACTGAGGCGGATGAGACGGGGATTGTGAGGAGAGAAGTTTTGGAATTGTGTGTACGACAGGTTATGGAGGGAGAAAAAGGGAAAGAAATAAAGAAGAGGACGGATAAATGGAAGAATTTGGCTAAAGAAGCTGTTGATGAAGGTGGGAGCTCGGATAAGAACATAGAAGAATTTGTAGCTGAATTAAAATGCTTATATTGATCAAAACTGTATGTACTGATTTCAGATGTACTGAAATCATCTTTTGCAGTATAAAATAAAAAAATTGTTACTGATATATTTTCTTTATGCAGAAGAATATTTTCACCTAAATTTTATTATACCCAAAGTTGTACGTACGAATGCAGAACTTCCTATACTGGCATTTTATATACTCCCTCCGTCCCGTAATACTTGACACAGTTACTGTTCCGCACGGGAATTAAGGAAAAAGTAAAAAGGTTGATGTGTTGTGAGTGTAGATAGTTAAGTAGGAGAGAGAATGAGTGGAGAGAATAGTAAATTATAATGGTGTTGTGAGTATTAAAATAATGTAGGAGAGAGAATGAGTGGAGGGAATAGTAAAGATTCTTTGCCATTTTAGGAAGTGTGACTTATCAATGGGACGCCCAAAATGGAAAAGTGTGTCAAGTATTGTGGGACGGAGGGAGTATTGATTTTTTTTTGGTCAACTCCATTGTTTGTGTGTCTGTGTCCATTGGGTGTAAGAGACTTTTGCTGGTGGGAGAGCGGCGAGAGAGTGGTAACAGTGGTCCGGCAACCTGTTATCTTGTTTACTTCTTTGTAGTTTTTCTTTATAAAGGTGTCACTATTTCTAAATTTCCAAATATAAGAATCCAAAAATTCAATATTTGAATCCCAATTTCACTATCATTACCTAAATTTGAAAATGAAAATGATAAAAATAGGAAGATGTCATTACCATGAAAATTTACAAAGAAAGTTTTGTATTTCTGTTGTATATGCATGACTGGCACAGGGAGCAAACTACTTGTTAGACACGTGATTTATTATCCCTAACTAACTGATACGTTCAAATTGGGATAAGGGGAATTTGGAGGATAAGTCAAATAGAGACTCTTATGTGAATGAGACTCTATGACTTAGTCCAACCAGTATTCTATAAATCAGGTCTCTATGGGAACCAACTTATACACAACACGTAATATTCCATATACTCCTCTGAGAAATACTATCTCTGGCAACCATCAAGTGCCTAGAATTTGAGATTGGAACAACATTCAATATCCATCTTGTGACATTGAATCGGACGAGAAGAGGTGGTGATTGCAGAATCAAGACGATCGTGGTTCGTAGCACAAGCGAAATCTTTCGCACAACGAGCTTCGAATTTAATCTATAAGGTATTCCGAGAACTCGTAGATAACATATGTGTTTTCCTTCATTGGTATCAGAGCCTCAAAGCTTGATGCTCACCATTGATGTCTTGATTGCATAATTTTTGAATTTTTCGGATCTATTTTTCACCAACTGGGTTTGATGATTTCGAAATTCAAATCTTGTCCGTTTTCTGTGTTTTTGATATCCATGCGTAGATAATAATGTGTAGAATAACATACTAAAAATTCATCGAATTCGGCCATGTAAATTTTGAGTAATTGCAGTTTTAAGTTTCGGAAATTATGATTTTTTTCGTGATGTTCATGGCTGTTTTTGATGATGTTAAAGTCAGATCTGATAAAAAGTGTTAACATAAGTTTTGTTCTAAGCTGTGAGATCTTTCTGTATCCACTTTAATTGTTTAATTTGGACTTAAATCAAGAGAGTTATGATGTTATAAAGATGGGTCGGCGAAATACGTTTTTGTCAAAAATCCTAATTTATTTTGAGAAAAACGATGAACAGTACCCGGGGTTGAAAAAGTCAAGCTTGCAAAGCGTTTGCTTTGATGTATGTGTATTGTGTCTGTTTCATGGGTTTTTTCAATATTATCCATTTAATTTGAGTATTTTATGAATTTATTTTAATCATGTTATTTTATCAAAAATATTTTAACAGCTCAGAAAATTATGAAAATTTTATGAGTTGGTCTTATAAAAAACTAGTTTTTTCTTAAGATAAGGAAAAACGTGTTTTCAAAATGAACGGTGGCAATTTTGTAATTACTGGCAACCATGTTCAAAATAAACGGTGGCATTTTTGTAATTACTGGCAACCATGATAAATGCCAGTGTTAATATTACAAATGACCGGTGATTTCATGCGGCATTTTATAAACATGAAACTGGCACTTTTTACACGGCACTTTTAAATACATAAACCGGCATCTCTTCAAAAATATAAGCACCGGCATTCAAAAATACATAGGACTGGCATTTGAAAACACATTTATCGGCACTCAAAAATGCATATACGGCACTCAAAAAACACTTATAATTATTTTTGCTGATATTCAAAAAAAACATGAACCGGCATTCAAAAAAACATGGGTGACATTCAAAATTACAAGAATCGGCATTCAAAAATACATTGACACTCGAGTTACACACTTACCGGCACTCTATTATACACTAACCGGCACTCCAAAAATACATGGATCGGCACTTGATTATACACTAACGGGCACTTGATTATACACTAACGGGCACTCAATTTTACACCAGCGGGCACTTGATTATACATGAACCGGCACTCAAAAAAACAAAAGCTGGCATTAGTTTGAACTGAGAAGGCACATTTTATACTCAAAAATCAACAGAGGAAGACCGGCAATTGCAATTTTAACCCCTTCGTCCTTCGTCCTTCTTCTTCAACGACGACGCACAATCAGAACTCTCTCTCACTAAACGCAATTTAATCTCTCTCTCTCTCTCTAAACGCAAATGAGAAAGACGACAATTGCAATTGTGTTGAACGCAAATCAATCTCTCTCTCTAATCGTTAATTGGATTTTTGACAGAGGAATGGAATGGTGGTCACCGCGATTGCTTGAGGAAGAAGAGCGATTAGGATCCCAGATTGGTGATTGAAGGGAATTGAAGGTCACCGGTTGGGTTGGGGATCGGAGAAGAAGGGTGAGGTCGCCGGTTGTTCAGGTTGGGTGATTGGAGGTCGCCGGTTAATGGTGGTTGTGAGGAAGGTGTTAATTGCAGGTTTGGCCGGTGAGGGAGAGCTTAGGTTGGAGAAGCTTGGGTTGCCGGAGAAGACGATGGTGAAGTCTCTTTGCGTATGGAGGTCGACGATGGTGAGTCCGTTAGATAGAAAACACGTTTTTTGTTAAGTTAACAAAAAACGCGTTTTTTATAAGTTTTTGGCAATTTTTATTATATGGATATGATAGTGTTATACACTGTAGAAAATAATTTCGTAATTTTTAGTGTTACAGAAATAAGTTTTCTGTATTTTTCATGTGTATTAAAATCATTAAAAATAATTATAATTTCCAGAAAATTATGTAAATTTTACTGTATGTTTAATATGCTGTGACAACATGCTGAGATATTTTTCATAATTTGTTTATGATGAGAATATATTTTTCTGGAATTTTAAAGTATTCTGCTGCATGATTAATTCAGGAAAAATAGTTTTACTGTCCAGAAAAATATGAAATTTTTTCTTTATGTTTAGAATAATGTTATACAGATCACTATATTTTTTCATAATTTTTTGAAGAGCAGTAATCTGTTTCATGTATTTTTGTAAGTGTTTTCGTGTAAATTTTATTTATCAGAGTGGAAAATATTAATCATAAAATTATGAAATTTTTTCTGTTGTTTAATTGCATGATATTGCACTGTTTTGAATTTTTTCATATTTTTTGGCTTATCTGAAATATTTATGTGCTTTAAATGTCATTTTATGAGATATTTTCACAAATAAGTTTGCATGAAAGCTATATCGGGACTACATGAAACCCGATGAAATTTTTCCGGACATGCTGGAATTATTTTAGAGTGAAACCTATATGATAAATTCATTTTATCTAGTTTTATTTTTGTTCAAAAATTAATCCATAAATATTTTAACGTTTTTCATGCGCGGGTCGTGATTACGAGCCTCGCAGATTTTCCTTCTCGTCATGTTAAATGAGATTATATTTTTGGATTGAGTTTTTAGAACAAAAGGTGAATTATTATGTATGCTTAATGTCACCTTATGCAACTTGTAAATAGTGAAACAATACCTATAAATGTGAGTAGCCTAAGAATTATTCTCTAGTTATATGAGCTATAGATAGATGAAAAATGGAAATTGTGATGACTTAATTCATAATTGGGTAATAGTGCCCTACCTAATAAAATTGTCATGTGATTGATGTACATGCTTAATAGTATTGACGGTTGAGAAGCATGTAAATCAATCTAATTTATTTCGCAGTTCACAACTTGCCTAATAAATTAGGAATTGTGTAATAATGATCAACCTAGTTTGCTAGGCAATACGTCTTCTAAATGGTTAAGTACCATGTGTACCAAAGTGGCCTTGGCCCAGTGGTATGTTGGTGACTTCCCGAAGGGGAGGTCACCGGTTCGATTCCCCTCAAGGGGAATTTCTGTGGTTTATTTCCTACCTTGGGTTTCAGGGTCCTTTGGAGCCCTCCGGGGCACATCCGTGCAGTTAAGGAAGTAGCATTGCTGGGCTTGTATCCTCAGTGTGGGGAGTTCGAATCTTGGCAGGAGCAGCTGGAGCAGCCAATTGGTGTTGTAAGAGCAATACAATTGCCTCGGCAGGAGCAGCTGGAGCAGCCAATTGGTGATGTAAGAGTGATGTAAATGTCTTGTAGGAGGGCTCCCTTGGAGCTCTGGAGTATAAGAATGCTTGCCGCCACAGGCTGCATAGGGCACATCCCGCGATTTACCTCCGCCAGCATACTGAGGGGCCGGTACATGGTGGTCCAGGATTAGTCCGGTGAAGCTGGGAACCTTGGTATCAAAAAAAAAAAGTACCATGTGTGATAAAGTTCAAATGCTTAATTGAAGATAAGAGACAATTCAATGATGAACAACTTCATTGGATGTTGGGAAAGACTCATGAATTAAATCCTTAGGGGATGTCTCATCTAATAAGCACTAAGTATAAAGTGGTCATTCGTTGACTACTAGACTTGTGGAGTACCTTGAGACAGTTATCGTTCTGACTCATACGACTCAAATTGAACTTTTATTAGATGTTTTCTCAGAATAAGGTAACTGAGATAGAGTGTGATGAACAAGGTTGTGCAATGAGTGCATACCTTATACTTTTATGATAACCCCCTTAGAGGTTTGCATAAGCCATGTGGGCTGGAATGCAAGAGACAATCATAAAAGATAAAAGATCATTAACTACCACAAGAATAAATGAATTTAGCTAAGCAATATTTTTTACACTTATGATATTATAAGTGACTTGGATTTGTCTTGAGTTGACAAAGTATCATATGATCCTTAAACTTTCAAATAATGTTTGTTCTCGTGAATTGATGTTGAAACTCTCCAATGTGGATAGTAGGTTTAATCTCAATCGAATAAATGTTGAAAGTTTAAGTAGGATTTGTAGATTATTTTTGTGTTATTAGAGGTACTAGAAGAGAGTTTTCATAAAAGACAACATTATCATGAAATGAAAGGAGTTGACTTGTGTTGACTTCTGTTGCGGAGTGTACGCACATTGATTTTATGTAATGTATTCTATGTGCCTAGAACATGATATAATCTGCTGTCTATGTAATTAACGTGCTTGAGCTATAATGGCATTTGACCTTAGTGGTAGTTTTTTAGACAATTCCATTGAAAATAGTAGTTCTATTGGGTTATGAATGTTAGTCAACCAAATTATGTTCAAATTAGTTTTTAATATATTTCTCTTATATAATTATTCTTATATGACTGTTGATTTTTATGAGTTTAGATATTGCTAGAATTAGACTTTATTGGGATAGGTGGGGAGATATTTAGAGTAAGCTTATCAGGAGTTTTTCTAAATATCTACCTATAAATGTATAATCTTATTTGACAAATAGATGTCAAAATGTCTTTATCGTAAGACAATTAGATTAACATAATCCTTAATTCATTCGGACAAATGTGAACCTTTGAAAGTTAAGACATGTTATCGTATATCATATTTTCTTACTTTATCGATAAATATACATGAGATATTTATGTTTACCTTTAAACTCATAGTTATTAAATGCTTGATTTGTTTAAGCATTTTTTAACAATGATTGAGAATGAAAAGGATAAGAGTCTAAGTGATCTTATGACTTACCATTTTTATGTATATTTATTTGATCAGTTGTAGAATTGTGGGAGAAAATATGTGATACACGTGTAGTTGATGATTATTTTTTTCTTCGCAACAAAATGGTGTTGCAAAGGTAAATACTCATATGACGCTTTAAATGATTTGGTAGATGTTAATGTAATATTTTCTCAATTCTGTTTGAGAAATTGATTGCAACTTCATCCTAAACTTAATGTCTTACAAGTCAGTAACTCTTGAGAGTTATGGAAGGTCAGAAACTCAATTGGAGTATCTATACCTCTTAATTATCACAAGTTTTATACAATACTTCCAATCATGTTTGGAAATATTTCTCTAAAGAAGGCATGTGTGATTTCATAAGGGTTATATTATG
The DNA here is from genome assembly GCA_022495995.1 of Adenophora triphylla var. japonica. Classification (NCBI taxonomy): domain Eukaryota; kingdom Viridiplantae; phylum Streptophyta; class Magnoliopsida; order Asterales; family Campanulaceae; genus Adenophora; species Adenophora triphylla. The sequence goes on from JAFEMH010002677.1 coordinate 61,979, forward strand.
TATGGTAAATAACTTGTTATAATTAATGACTAAAATAGGATTCCATGACCTTTTTGACTTCTCTAGGCGAAGGTGGGGAATTGTCTCTACTTAATCAGTTGTGATTGCCTGCGAGAGTCGAAATGATATTTGTTCTAGTGGGTGCTTTATTCCAGTGGGAGTATGTCACTCTACAAAAGAAGCAAATTTGTATCTGAAAGTGAATGTCTAAGTATGCATAGAAATGAAATTTAAAAATAAGAATTGAATTTGAAGAGACATTCTTCCTAATGGTTTGTCTCTGTTTACCTTGTCTTAGCAAGAAGTGTAGTGATTGATGAATTTATTGTAGATGGATGTTTACATACGGTTCCTTGGTGGAGGACTAGATAAGGAGATTGTCATGACTTAGTCAAAGGGCTAGAAGTCAAGGGACAAAAGTGCAATGTGTGTTGCTTATATGTCAATTTATGATCTCAAATCTAGATAGTGATATGTTTGTTATGGCCAAACGATAACTTTAATCAACTTTGTGATGGTTAAGGAAATCACTATATGTGTTGAAGAGTCCAATAACATAAATTTTAGTCTTTCGTCATGTGTTGACGATATCACTACTTACTAGCTAGGAGCGGTACGGGGATGACTGACGCTACTAAAGAGTAGCTTTATGCTTCTATTGTGATGCAAATCTTGGGTGAAGCACATGGTGTGCAAGAAGCCAAGATCATTAAAACTGTTCATAGAGACTTCTTAATTTGTCTTTGAAGACTCCCCTTTCGAAGGTTATTGAATGTTTAGAATGATCGTCTTAAGAACCCATAATTATTCCAATAGAATACATGTGTGTATTCAAATAAATGTCATAATAAAGAATAAATATAAGAAGAGAATGATGACTAGAACCCCATAAGCAAGTGTGGTTAGTAATATGATTTTTGCTATTCGATCTTACTCAACCTGACCTTTTATTTTGCTATTAGGACAATAGATCGTTTTCAATATGACCTTGGTCCCGCTAATACGTTAGTGGTTAGGTTGTTGGCTACTTATGTGGTACTAAAAGTCTAATGAATTATTTACCAAAGGTGGGGATCTTAATGTAAGATGTTGCACATATAGAGATTAGGAATATAGAAGATACATTCCTCATGTGGAGTAGTTATTTCTTGATTGAGCAAGAAGTATTTGAATGTATTTCCCTAATTATCAGAAAACTATATGGTTGATAAAGATCCTTGTAACATCTAGATGGTAAACAGAATGTGAATGGTCAAGTAGTCATTAATTGTGAGTTTGACTACTTAGAGATTCAAACGGGATTTCAAGCATCGTAATCAATCACATTTAAATTAGCTGTCGTTTCACTAGTTTATTTATTGTGTTAGTGAATGGAGTTCTAAAATATGATCCTACTAAAAATGTGTCGACATATCCTATGATTAAGACTCTCTTGGGAGAGACTTTTTTGATCTTTGTGTAAGATTCAAGGGAATGTAGGATTTGAGTTATTATTTTAGAACACATTGTTGACATTATTTTTTTCATTATCGTTTGAATCTAATACATGTTATTTCATCCCTTATTATGTATATGGAATGTGATTAATATGTGGTATACATTTTAATTAAAAAGATGTCTGAAGGACTAGAATTGGCCCTCTCACACGGGTAATTCGCCTTGTCGTTTTATGAGCGAGCAAGATGATATAATAATGTATTTGACACTTAAAGGGGGTGGCAAATGACATTATAATATATCGCCTTAACATACGGTTAAGATGAGGCCTATTTTATATAGATCAATTCGAAGTGTTTGGTTCATAAGTTCGAATGTCCTTGTGAAAGTCCGAATGTGAGACCTTAAAGAGGCACTATGAGAGTGACTGCTTTCGAGGACTCAGGTTAGATGCCATGAGGGCAACTAGACTAAGATTCGTACGATGTTAGAGTATGACATGCCCAATTCGAGTGGGAGTTCCATCATAGCATACATTTCATACTGTATGTGACTATAATTCGACCTCAGAAAGTGATTGAATGATCCCTGCTTCATCACTGTGTGAGTTCTAGTGATCAATATATGATCACATTATGCCCTATGTGACTTAGAACTATGTCGAGAATCCAAAGATTAATGATGCTACTTTGACATGCCGACATAAGGGCTTTGCACTTACAGTCAGCCTCGCGGAGCATTGTTGGGAAAGCTGTTAATCTAAAGATAATTGGCATGAGGGTCTAAGGAAGACAATTATGATATACATCTCTGTTTAGTGACTCAATGTCCGGACGATCATATTGAACACGCGGTTCAAAAGATTGATCTTGAGCACGTAAAATGATTGGGGTTTAAACATCATTTATGAGGGGTTAAAGATGTTTAAATTGATGTAATCATAATGTCTGGGGCATAGACGAGTTTTTGACTAACGAGGATGTGCTATGTTGGTAGATGGTATTTGATATAGCACTCCTACCCTTTTATACTTTTCTCGTCTGGTCACACGCCTCACTTCCTGTATGAAGAGATGAGTATTCAACGAGTCTTGAGAATGTATATGGCATATCCCATTTGACCGAGTGGGAGATGTTAGACACGTGATTTATTATCCCTAACTAACTGATACGTTCAAATTGGGATAAGGGGAATTTGGAGGATAAGTCAAATAGAGACTCTTATGTGAATGAGACTCTATGACTTAGTCCAACCAGTATTCTATAAATCAGGTCTCTATGGGAACCAACTTATACACAACACGTAATATTCCATATACTCCTCAGACTGAGAAATACTATCTCTGGCAACCATCAAGTGCCTGGAATTTGAGAGTGGAACAACATTCAATATCTATCTTGTGATATTGAATCGGGCGAGAAGAGGTGGTGATTGCAGAATCAAGACGATCGTGGTTCGTAGCACAAGCGAAATCTTCCGCACAACGAGCTTCGGATTTAATCTATAAGGTATTCCGAGAACTCGTAGATAACATATGTGTTTTCCTTCACTACTAGCGAAGAGAAACGATCATACTCCCCCCTATTCCAAATTGTGAAAGCTTGATATTGATATACATTGTTTTACCCTGATCCGACAACTTAAGGTTTTAGATCAAGTGGTAATTCTAATTCGTATCAAAGCGCAAGATCTTGGGTTTGATTTCACCCGCTCGCAGTATTACCCTGATTTATGTGTGCAAAAATTGCACTATGTTACCATTGAAATGTGGCGTGCCCGATAATATAACATGTTTGTAAACTCCCCATGTGTGGCACCGGATCACACGTTAGGAAGAATATGAAAGCTTGATATACCTTGTTTAATCCCGATCGGACAATTTAAGCTTTTTGATCCTTAAAGAGTAAATTTGAATTATTTCTTTTTTTAAATATTTATTTTGGAACAGAGAGTTAGTAAAAAAATTGTGTTTCGAGCTAAATTATGTCTTATACTCCCTCTGTCCGTCTTACTGTCCCTAAATGAATATCTAGAAAATTTTCAAATTTACTATCGATCAAAAACAAATTTGAAACCCTTTTCGACGTCCATACATATGGACGGAGGAAGTAATAAACTAGTTTGACTGTTACCCCGTGTATTATGTTTGGATCTATAACTTGCAAAGCCACAATCAGATAAACTTGATATTTGTCGTTTGACGTTTGTTCTTGTATAAGGAGTAAGTCAAACTAAATAGAATAAGGAAGTTTTGAAATTTTACATTCTGTCCGTTTTCCCTTTATCACCTATGATATTGGATCCGAGCGGTCAATGCAACTTACGCCGGCGCAGGACTATATTTATTGGCCCAAACCCCACATTAGGCTGCTTGAAATAGATTCAGAAAGTTCAAAACTTTATCTCAACAACTTCCAAATTGTAAACATTAATACAGAAATGGAGGGGAAAACCAAGAAATTAGCCATTAAGAAGCCTCATGTTCTCGCCATCCCCTACCCAGCGCAAGGCCACATAAACCCCATGCTTGAATTCTGCAAACGCTTAGTCATCAAAGAAGTCAAACCCACCCTTGTAAACACCCTCTACCTCTCCAAATCCATGCATATCAACCATATCGGTTCATCAATCGCCCTTGAATCAATATCAGATGGCTTCGATGAAGGTGGCTACGAACAAGCGGGGTCCGTCGAGGAGTACCTAGACAAGTATCGTTGCGTTGGCTCGAAAACTCTAGCCGAACTGATCAAGAAACTCGATGCTGAGGGCAAAAAAGTAAATTCCATCGTTTATGATGGCTTTCTGCCTTGGGTTCTTGATGTTGCCAAGAAGTTTGGAATAGTTTCCGCTGTTTTCTTTACACAGTCTTGTGCTGTTAATAGCATATATTACCATGTCAACCGTAAATTTCTATCTCTTCCGCTCTCCGGATCAGTCTCGCTTCCTGGATTACCATCACTTGAACCTTCGGAGACTCCTTCGTATGTAAACATATATGGTTCGTATCCACCGTTCTTTAACTTGGTTGTCGGCCAGTTCAGTAACTTTGATCAAGCAGATTGGGTACTTTTCAATACTTTCTACGAATTGGAGGAAGAGGTAAGAAAATTTATTTCTATACAAAATTACATACTACTTTTTTTTTTTGGATCTAGGCTGGAGTCATGGCTGTTCGGCTTTTATAGTAACATGTGCTATATCTTGTAGTAAAATAAATTACTTCCTCTTTCCGTAAATGAATGACAAAGATGCATAAATATTCATGTTTTCCACTTTCTAAACATTTAATTTTATAATAATAACATGAATAGCAAAATAAAATTTGTAAATAAATGTTTAGATTTTTTTTTTTTTTGAATACATTCATTTTGAAACAAAAAGTTTTTGAATTTGAACATTCATTTAGGGATAGAAGGAGGATAAGTATATAATAACATGAGTTACATTTTATCGAGGGGAGACTAACATGAGTTACATCTTAAAGTAGCATGAGTTACATATAAACTCGTACTATTGTGCAATGATCTGATGCACATGGTTCCCAAATTCCTACTTTTCCTATTCCAAAATAAGTGTCCTTTTCTTTTTGTTCATCCTTGTGATTATTTTCTATAGATCTTAATTTTCCTATTCCAAAATAAGTCTCCTTTTCTTTTCGTTCATCCTTGTGATTATTTTCTATAGATCTTGATATTCCTACGAGATAGATTCAGATTATATATACCTTTTTGTATAAGGAGTTATTCTAATGAGAAGTCAATGAAATTAACTACCCGTTCTCTTCGATTTAGGTGTTGAAATGGATGAGAAAGTTATGGAAGGTGAAGACCGTAGGCCCCACAGTTCCATCGATGTACTTGGATAAACGACTACACGATGATAAAGATTATGGTCTCAATTTATACAAGCCAAATAACGAAGAATGCATGAACTGGCTAAACGATAAGCCAAGTTCTTCAGTTATTTACGTATCATTTGGAAGCATGGCAGAACTTAATGCTGAACAAACGGAAGAAATCGCGTGGGGCTTAAAAAACACTAATTTCTACTACTTATGGGTTGTGAGGGCATCTGAAGAGGGAAAGCTTCCAAATAAGTTCATTAATGAGAAATCCGAAAAGGGTTTGATTGTGAGATGGAGCCCACAACTAGAGGTTCTGTCGCATGGGTCCGTAGGATGTTTTGTTACGCATTGTGGGTTTAATTCGGTTCTTGAAGCTATTATAGAAAGGAATAAATGTTTGGAAAAAATGTTATATATTATTGATACTCACTGATGAATATATATACAAGTCTTAGGCTGTTAACCTTGGAGAGGAAGCTAGAGAGATTACAGGGATTACAGTATATGTCAAGGAGATTACAAGAGATTACAAGATATGTGAAATAAAAGAAAAGATATATACTAGTAGCAGTAATTATCTACAAAGATTGCTGAGAATCAGTTATTATTCTTATCAGGCCCCCGCAAGATGGACGATCCGTTGAAGAGACCAATCTTGGAAAGAAGTGTAGCGAACCGAGCCCGAGGGAGAGGTTTGGTTAGTGCATCAGCTAACTGATCTTGACCCGAGATATGTTGAACCCGGAGTGAGCCTTGTTGCACCAGTTCACGGACGAAATGAAAGGCAAGAGCCAAATGCTTCATACGAGAATGGAAGACTGGGTTGGCAGAATAGTGTGTGGCGCCTAAGTTGTCGCAATAGATGGATGGTTGAGAGGCGAGAGTAATCCCAAGCTCAGTTAAAAGGTTTCGAATCCATATTATCTCGGAAGTGGCGTCTGCAACTGCTCGAAATTCTGCCTCAGTTGATGGCCAGAGCTAAAGCTTTCTGCTTCTTGGAGGACCAGGCTATAGGGTTTCGACCGAGGTAGACGATAAAGCCTGTAGTGGAAATGTAGTCGTCTTTATCACCAGCCCAGTCAGCGTCACAAAAAGCATGGAGAGATGATGGAGTGGTTTTATAAAGCTGAATTCCCAGGTGAAGAGAACCATGTAAATAGCGCAGTAACCTCTTGAGAGCAACCCAATGTGATTCTTGCGGATGTTGCATGAATTGAGCAAGTTTATTTACCGAAAAGGCGATGTCGGGGCGAGTGATGGAGAGTGCGAAGCCCGCCAACAATGGCTCTATATTCAGTTGGATCACATATAGGAGTGACAGGATGGTGAGTGAGAGTGGGGTATGTCGCCATTGGTGTAGGAGAGGGTTTGGAGTTGATCATGTTATGGCGAGACAGAAGGTCGTATGTGTATTTTCTTTGGGATAAAAGAAGTCCGTTTGAGTTGGGGGTTACTTCTACACCCAAAAAATAGGACAAGGGACCGAGGTCTTTGAGGGAAAATCTCAAGGCAAGTTGACTGATGAAAGTTTTGATAAAGTTTGGAGATGGGCCAGTGACTATTATATCATCAACATAAACCAAGAGATATATTTGGTTTGGTGAGGAGTTGTAAATGAAAAGAGAGGGGTCGGCTAGAGAGGACCTGAAGCCAAACTGAAGGAGATAAGTTTTGAGTTCCGTGTACCACGCACGGGGGGCTTGCTTGAGCCCGTAGATAGCTTTTTGAAGGCGACAAACAAGAGACGGGTTGGAGACATCAGTGAAGCCCGGGGGTTGGGACATAAATACAGTCTCACTTAGGTTGCCCTGAAGGAAGGCATTGTTAACATCAAGTTGACGAAGTTGCCAACTTTGACTAATGGCAAGGGAGAGTAATAACCGGACAGTGACTGGTTTAACGACGGGGCTAAAGGTTTCGGAGTAGTCTACTCCGGGGCGTTGGTGGAACCCTTTGGCAACGAGTCTAGCTTTATATTTGTGGATGGAACTGTAGGGATTGTACTTAATACGAAACACCCATTTGCAACCGACAATATTAGGGGCATATTGAGAAGGAACTAGGGACCAGGTGTTGTTTTTGGTTAAGGCAGCAAATTCCTCATCCATGGCGGCATGCCAGTGAGGAGAGGCAAGGGCCTGCTTGACTGTGGTAGGAAGATCAGTGGGGGAAGAAATGGCTACAAGGTTTGCATATTTGGGATTGGGTTTAATAATGTTGTGATGAGAACGAGTGATCATGGGGTGATGTGGAGGAGCAGGATCTGTGGATGAAGAGGGGCCATTAGTCGGGGCCGTGGCAGTGGGAATGGGATTCTGCTCGGTTGGGTTTGTGGTTGGAATTGGAGGTATGGGGAGTATGGTAGATGAATGAGGAGGTGGGGAAGTAGTATGGGTTGAAGTGGTAGGAAGTTGGTCAGTGGCAGGGGAGTTAGGGATAGGAGGGGCTTGAGGTGGGGAAGGTTGGTTTGGGGTGGGATGTGGAGGAGATATAGGTGGGTTAGGGGTAGGGTTTGTGGGGTAGGAGTGTGGCTGGATAATCGGGATGGAGAGGGTGCACCATTCAGAGGGGGTTACAGACTGAGGTGAAGTAGCCGAGTGTGTGAGAGTAGGATATGGAAAAGTGTCCTCAACGAATTTTACGTGACGGGAGACATAGACTCGATTTGTGGTTGGATCAAGACAATAAAAAGCACTTTGGGTAGGAGAGTACCCAACAAAGACACAAGGAGTGGAACGAGGAGCTAATTTATGAGGGGAATATGGACGCAACCAAGGGTAACAGAGACAGCCAAAGTTCCGAAGTTTAGAATAATTAGGTGGGATTTTGAAGAGACGACTATATGGGGAGTCGTTATTGAGAGTGGGTGTGGGGAGACGATTTATGAGATATGTGGCTGTAAGAAAGGCAAAGGTCCAGAAGGATAGAGGAAGTTGGGCATGAGACAGGAGAGATAAGCCAGTTTCGACAATGTGTCTGTGGCGTCGTTCGGCGTAGCCATTGTGTTCGGGGGTGTGGGGTGGGGAGGTTAGATGAGAGATGCCGTTTTGAGTAAGAGAGGGAGTAAGTTTTAAATATTCACCTCCATTGTCCGAGAAGAGTTGAATGATGGGAGTGTTAAAGAACTTTTCGACAAGTGCCTTGAACTTTTGAAAGGTGGCAAAGGTGTCAGATTTGTTTTTGAGAGGGTATAGCCACATATATTTGGTGTAGTGGTCAACAAAGATAACATAATATTTAAAGTGATCAAGAGAATATATGGGAGAGGTCCAAACATCAGAAAACACAATTTGTAGAGGTGCAGTGGAAACAAGAGATGAAATATCAAAAGGGAGTTTATGACTCTTATTTAAATCGCACGCATTACAATTTGAAAAAGTACTAAACGGAATAGATAACGAGAAATGTTTCTTTAAAATGGAAATAACAGAAGAATTGGGATGGCCTAATTTGTGGTGCCAGGAAAGAGAGTTCTTGGAGACAGTGTGATGAGCTTGAGGAGATGTGGGAGTCCAGAGGTAGATTCCTTGATTACTGGGTCCACTGAGAAGAACTTGGCTGGTCTTGATTTCCTTGATAAGAAAAGAGGAAGAAGAGAATTCAATAACGGCATTATTATCACGACAAAATTGATTGACAGATAAAATATTTCGAGAGATTAAGGGAACAAAGAGAACATTATTAAACTTGAGAGAGGTGGAAGAAGAGGAGAGAATTTGAAAAGAACCTATGTCGGAGATTGGAAGAGCTGAGCCATCACCAATGACAACATTATCACTCCCATTGTAGGGATGATGAAGAGAGAGGTTATTCAGATCATTTGTTATGTGATGAGTGGCTCCGCTATCCAAAAGCCAAGAAACTGGTGGAGGACTGGTAGGTGCGGTGGCGGTGTGCACTTGAGGAACAGGCGGAGTAGGGTTAGGCCGAGAGGTACGGTTGGAGATTGGAGGTGGAAAACTGACAGTGGGATAGTCACGTTTAAACTGACGACATTGGCTAATTACATGTCCAACAAAGCGACAATACTGACACTTACCCTTGAATGGTGCGGGAGAGGTGTTGTTTGTAGAGTTTTGGGCAGGAAAAGAATTAGTAGGGTTAGGATTACGTGGTGCTTGCCGTGGGTTGGATGGGCGGTAGGCAGCAGCATGGGCTGTGACAGGGAAGGGGGTGGGTTGGGTTTGTTGCTTAAGTGTGAGTTCATGGTGGATGAGCTTCTCATGGAGGGCCTCGAAGGAGATTGGAGTGTCACGAGCCCTAACGGAATCAATGACTGGTTTGTAGGTGTCGTAGTCGAGGCCCTTAAGGATTTTGGCAACAATGTCCTCAGTATCCATGGGTTTTCCTAGAATAGCAAGTTTGTCGGTACATGATTTAACGGAGTGCATGTACTCGGCAATGGAGAGGGTGGATTTGGTGAGCGAGTCAAGTGTATCCTTGACTTGAAGGATATGGCCACGAGAGGGGTTGGCATAGGTTGTTTGAAGGATGTCCCAAGCCGCTTTGGAGGTCTTGGCTTGGAGAACTAAGGGTGCAATGGTAGTGTCGAGAGTTCCTAAGAGGGAGCCTAGAAGGAGGCGATCTTGACGGTTCCATGTGGTGTGGGCGGGGTTGTTGGATTCCTTACCGTCGGTAGTGATCTTAGCGGGTGGTTGTGGGTGAGAGCCATCGACAAACTTGAGTAAGTCGAGGCCAAACAGAAGCGATTGAAGCTGTGAGGCCCATGGAAGGTAGGTAAGAGGGGTTAGTTTGATGCAACTCGAAAGATTGACTAGAATAAGAGGAGAGGTAGGGTCGGCGGTATTGGTAATTGTGGAGGCTGGGGCAGCCATAGCAGCGGAGAATGGGTGGAAAAACCGGGGTTTTGATCTATGGCTTTGATACCATATAGAAAGGAATAAATGTTTGGAAAAAATGTTATATATTATTGATACTCACTGATGAATATATATACAAGTCTTAGGCTGTTAACCTTGGAGAGGAAGCTAGAGAGATTACAGGGATTACAGTATATGTCAAGGAGATTACAAGAGATTACAAGATATGTGAAATAAAAGAAAAGATATACTCCCTCCGTCCCACTTCAATTGATACTTATTTCCTTTTTGGTCCGTCCCACATCAATTGATACTTACCCAAAATGGAAAGGAATCTTCACTATTTACCCCACTCTTTCTCTCTCCTATTTTACTTTTTCACTCACAACATTCTCTCTCCTAACTATTCCTCCCACTCTTTCTCTCTCCTATTTTACTTTTACACTCACAACATTCTCTCTCCACTTTTTCTCTCTCTTACCTTTTCTTAATATGTGTGCCCTTTTTTTTGGTATCCATTGAAGTGGGACGGAGGGAGTATACTAGTAGCAGTAATTATCTACAAAGATTGCTGAGAATCAGTTATTATTCTTATCAGCTATAAGTTTGGGGGTGGCAATGGTGGGAATTCCTCAGTGGACTGATCAGCCTACTAATGCGAAATTTGTGGAGGATGTTTGGGGTGTGGGGGTGAGAACTGAGGCGGATGAGACGGGGATTGTGAGAAGAGAAGTTTTGGAATTGTGTATACGACAAGTTATGGAGGGCGAAAAAGGGAAAGAAATAAAGAAGAGCACGGATAAATGGAAGAATTTGGCTAAAGAAGCTGTTGATGAAGGTGGGAGCTCGGATAAGAACATAGAAGAATTTGTAGCTGAATTAAAATGCTTATATTGATCAAAACTGTATGTACTGATTTCAGATGTACTGAAGTCATCTTTTGCAGTAAAAAATAAAATAAAAAAATTATAACTGATATATTTTCCTTATGCAGAAGAAGACAGATACATTTTCTTTGGCTATCAGAAAAAAAAATTCAGAATGAAAGTATCTAGATAGATTTACAAAATTCAAAACTGGCTCACAGGATACGACGAAATTACTTGTACAAATTTTGTGTAAAAAAAACTTGTGATCCAACAGTTATACATTTTTGATGACTAATGATGATGTCACCGAGACGAGTAAAGGTAAGGAAGAATTCTAATTACCATAGGAGTAGAGGCAAATCGTTGTGTATATATTCTTGTATCATTCATTAAGATTAATGCTAAGGAAGAATTTCTTCTCTATTCATGTTATTTTCCTTGTCCGGTTTGTACCTCTAACATCATGATGATGTCACCAAGACGAAGTCATAACCGTTGAATCACTAGTGATAAATAAAAGTAGTATAGAGGATTCCGTTTTGCCCAACAGTTGTTGCTGCCATTAATATGGACTTATAGGATGCTGATGTAGCAGTTTTATCTTGTATACTATTTATTTACTACTTACCAAAAAGTTAATACTTATTAAGGATATGCATCTATCTACACACTGCTCAATTCGAACAGTTCAATTCCATTTTCAGCGAATAAGTTCCATGAATGGTAATTCAATCATTCATGAATATTAAAGATCAAAATCGTATATTATTATCTTTGAACTAGTTTTTAACATCAGTAATGCACATTCCATTGTACTTCCTCCGTTCTTAAATCCTTAAATGAATGTCTAAATTTCATTTTGAAGGACACTCCTGAAATCCGTACTTAAATGAATGCCCAAATTTCATTTTGATGGACAATCCTGAAAATGTATGATTTCTTATACATTTTAAATGACAAAAATGAATAAGCATTCTTGTTATTTATTTCTAAACATTTAGTTTTACGATAATTAAAAGAATAGCGAAATAAAATTTATGATGAAAAAAATCAGGAACAGTTTTTTTTATATATATATATAAAAGACATTTATTTTGAGAAAAAAAATTCTTGAATTTGAATATTCATTTCAAATAAAAGAACAAAGGGAGTAGCACTGTTCATAACCAAATGAGTGTATCACATTGTATACTTTTTTTTTTTTTTTTAAATTGGGGTTTTTTTATATTAATAAATGCCTTAAGCTATTACAAGAGCGACGCGTGAAAGCGTCTTTTGTGGGGATTGAACCCCTGACCTTTCATATAGAAAGGGATACCGGATGCCGCTGGAGCTGGAGCTGGAGCTAGAGCCGTTTGGCTGTATCACATTGTCTACGTCTAGTGATCCAGCCGCTACAAATAATTAGGGATAACATCTTACAAAGTTGTCAAGATTAATGAAATATAGTCTCTGAATTATTAGTAATGCACAATTAATGTGATACTCAAAAAATGGTTCAAAAGATTTAATCTCGACATATGAATTGCCAGCCTTATCTCTTAGTTATTCTTAAATCACAATATTTTGGGGGAAACTAGTTTCTCCCTAAGTTATAAAAAGTCCTGTTTTTTTAAACTGCTCTTATATTCGTCAAAAATTTGCAAGTTGAAAAAAATTGGACTTTTTATAATTTATGGAGAAACTGATTTCTCCCAAAACTTACTCTTCTTAAATTATCTTTTAGTTATTTTTAAAGTATGAGGTATCACCCTAAAATCAATTGGTTGATGCATGTACACTGTTTCATATAAATCACTGAAAATGTGAGTTTTTAGGGAACAAATATTGTTTCCTTATTTTCGAAATCACATCAAAGATGGTAAGTAGATTTTGAGACTTTCATGAAAGATTTATTGTGTCCTACTTTGACAAGGACTTTGTAAATAGAGTAAATATCTTTATTTATGTACATAGTTTTATATTAGAACTAACCTACTAACATTCTATTTCTTTGTGAGTACACTTTATGTTTCCTTATAGGTTTTGAGATCTCACAAAGGAATGCTGTTGATTTCGTGAAGACCTTCTCTATGGTGCATATAAATACAAGGACATCAGCACAAGAGAAGGTTGTGACATACTCCCTCTGTCCCATGTCATTGTGAACCATTTTTCCGGGCACAATAATTAAGGAGTATTATTAAGATAATGAAAATGTGTGGTAGGAAATGAAGAGAGAGAATGAGTGGAGTTAATAGTAGGTTGGTTGAATAAATTGTATGGTGAAAAATTGATGCGGACACAATTGCGGAGTCATTTATGGAGTCGTTTGAGCGTCAACGCGAAAACGGGCGTAACTTTTGATTCCGGAGGAGTTACGGGACGCACAGCATATCAAAACGACCGTCTCGACGAGAGGAACAAGATTCATGGGGCAAAGCCCCATGAGCAGGCCAAAAAAAGGCCGAAAAATGCTTCTAAAGGCCTCAAAAGGCCCGACGAAGCTTTCTATCCGTTTTTACTAGTTTTTGGGCATTTTTGTCTTTTGGATTATTTTAGGGTTTTTTCAAATTAGGGTTTGGGCCGTCATATTTATACCTTGTTTTAGGGTTTGAATACTCAGTTTTGATATTTTATGAATGAATTCATTCTCTTTCAATTTTCTCGAGCGAAAATTGTTGATTGATTGTTGAGTTTCTCGAGCGAAATTCATCGATTAATCGTTATCCAATTCTTCCGCTACGTCAGTTGGTATCAGAGCCTGGTTCATTCCTAGGGATTGGAGAAGATGCCGCCGAAGGGGCAGAAGCGAAACACCGTGGGAGGAGTCTTTGATCGTGAAGATGACGTGCTTCAAGAGCGAATCGCACAGATCTTGGAACCTCGCATGGACCAAATCGTGGAGGCTTTGTCCGAGCGGATGGCCGACATGTTTGAACGTGTCCAGCAGCGTGCTCCACGGACGGGTGGGCAGCGGCAGCGACAGCAGGATTGGGAGGTGGATGATGATGGGGAGGCTGGCGAATTTTATGAAGAAATTCCCCAGGTCCGTCGTCGACAACCTAGGGCTCTTGTTGAAGATGACAATCGACGATGGGAAGCAGGTATGAAAACAGAAATCCAAGAGTTTCATGGTGGGCTACAGGCCGAGGAGTTCATGGACTGGATTGCAACAATGGAGGAAGTTTTCGAATTTAAAGGGGTGCCGGAGGATCGAAGAGTACCGTTAATAGCCACACGGTTGAGAGGCAGGGCTTCGGCATGGTGGCAGCAGTTGAAACTTTCTCGTGTGTGGCTTGGTAAATCGAAGATTGTGACTTGGGAGAAGATGAAGAAGCAGATGAGGGCTGCTTTTCTACCTTATAACTATCAGCGGACGTTGTACCGTAGGTTGCGTAAACTGAGACAGGCGAAATCGGTAGACGATTACACCACAGAATTCTATCAGTTGATGGCGCGGAATGAGATTCAGGAGACTGACGATCAGATGGTGGCTAGATATATTGGGGGTCTGCGTATTACGCTACAGGACACACTCAACATGTTTGATATTGGGACCGTGTCAGAGGCACATCAGCGAGCTCTAGTAGTGGAGAAGCAGTCAAGGCGTTTCATTGGTAGCAGTGGCGGGACTTCGAGTGGTGCAGTTTCTGGTGGGACACCAAATCCTACCGCCAACAGACCACCCACTGTAGGGCAACCCTCTCGTGGGGCAACCAATAATACGCGGTGTTTCATTTGTGGGGAAACCGGTCATCGACAAGCTGATTGCAAGAAGAACGGCAAGATGGCGCTATTTAATGAGACGGCCTATGAGGAAGAGGGGGATTTCGAACTTCCAGAAAATCCCACATTCGACGAAGCTGATCAGGGCGAGGGAGAGTATGTAGAGGGAGATGTTGGCGTGTCCTTGGTAGTTCGGAGATCATGTCTAACTCCGCCTGTGACAACCGAGACGGAGTGGCTGCGTAACAACATTTTTCAGTCTACATGTACCATTCTGGGCAAGGTGTGTCGTTTTGTGGTTGACTCGGGTAGGCCGTGAGAATATTGTTGCGAGAGGAAGCGATCTGAAGCTGAACATTCCAACGAGAAGCATCCCAAACCGTACAAACCGGCTTGGCTTAAGAAAGGGGTGAGGTAAGCTTGTCTCCAAACGTGCTCTTATTTCTTTTTCTATTGGGTCAAAATATCGTGATGAAGTCTGGTGTGATGTAGTAGCCATGGATGCATGTCATTTACTATTGGGTAGGCCTTGGCAATTTGATAGACAGGTGATTCATAATGGCCGACATAATACCTACAGTTTGTTGGTTGAGGGTTCGAAGTTTGTCCTAGTCCCGAGCAAACCGACGAGATAAAGTGGGGAGACTACCCCAAAATTGAGTTGTTTGTCTTGGGCACGCTTTGATCTTTGAGTTAGAAGATTCCGATGTGGTATACGTGCCGATTGGGAAAGCGTGGATGATACGATTCTTTGTTCCGGAGGCGATCATTCCGTTGTTACAAGAGTTCTCGGATGTTTTCCCGGATGAGTTACCTCCAGGTTTACCACCTCTGCGTGACATTCAGCATCATATAGACTTGGTTCCCGGAGCGAGTCTTCCTAACAGGCCGCATTATCGGATGAGTCCCAAAGAGCACGAGGAGCTGCGTAGGCAGGTAGAGGAGTTACTGGCGAAGGGACATATTAGAGAGAGCATGAGCCCTTGCGCAGTTCCAGCCATCTTAACAATCAAGCAGGATGGGTCGTGGCGTATGTGTGTTGACAGCAGGGCTATCAACAAAATTACTGTTCGGTACAGGTTTCCGATCCCGAGGTTTGATGACTTGTTAGATCAGATTAGCGGGGCAGCGGTGTTCACAAAGCTGGATTTGAAGAGTGGTTATTACCAGATTCGGGTTCGACCGGGTGACGAGTGGAAAACAGCGTTTAAAACGCGGGAGGGGTTGTATGAGTGGCTCGTGATGCCTTTTGGGCTGTCTAATGCCCCCAGCACATTTATGAGGGTGATGAATCAGTTGCTGCGTCCTTTTATTGGGTCCTTTGTAGTGGTGTACTTCGACGACATCCTGATTTACAGCAAGAGTCAGGAAGAGCATATTCCGCATATCCGGGCCGTTCTTACAGTTCTGCAGCAGAACCAGTTCTACGCAGCAACCAAGAAGTGTGTTTTTATGGTACCTCGTGTCCTGTTCTTGGGGTATGTGATTTCAGGAGATGGTTTGCAGGTTGATGGTGCTAAGGTCGAAGCAGTGCAGAAGTGGCCTCGGCCGACAACACAGACGGAGGTGCGGAGTTTTCATGGGCTGGCTTCATTTTATAGGCGTTTTATCCCTAATTTCAGCAGCATCATGGCACCGATTACTGATTGCATGAAGAATGTTCGATTTTCTTGGAATGAGGAGGCAGAAGTGGCGTTTCAGCAGATCAAGGAGCGATTGACCACTGCTCCGATTTTGATTTTACCTGATTTCTCCCAAACCCATTCGAACCGCACACGTACGCATCAAAGGTGGGGATAGGAGCCGTTCTTAGCCGTAATACGGCCGGTTGCTTACTTCAAATGGTAGAAATTATGCAGGGCAAAGACACGATACAGCACGTATGATCTGGAGTTTTATGCAGTCGTTCAGGCAGTTAAGCATTGGCGCCATTATTTATTCCAGAGGGAGTTCATTCTGTTCACTGATCATGATTCGTTGAGACATTTGCATGGTCAAGATAAAATCTCACCTCGTCATGCTCGTTGGGTTGCTTTCCTTGGCGGTTTACTTTTGTGGTCAATCACAAGGCGGGAGCTTCCAACAGAGTGGGCGATGCGAGCCGTCGTCACGGACTACCGAGTACCATGCGTGTGGAGGTACCGGATTTGATTCTTTTCGCGATATACTTGCCGCTGATCCGTATTTCTCTAGTATCATTGACGGGGGTGTCTGCGGGTGAGAAGGCGATTTCTTCTTTGCGGGAGGGGTTCTTATTTAAGGGCAATCGGTTGTGCATTCCGGATTGCGATCTTCGCTTGCGAGATTATTCAGGAGCTCCATGGTGAGGGGCATGTGGGACGGGATCGCACGCTACAATTGGTGCAGTCCACTTATTTCTGGCCTAGCATGCGTAAGGAGGTTGAGAAGTTTGTGCAGCGTTGCCGAATTTGTCATGCAGCAAAGGGGACAGCTACTAATGCGGGTTTGTATATGCCCTTGCCTGTTCCGACGCAGCCTTGGGTGGACGTGAGTATGGATTTCGTGGTCGGGTTGCCACGCACACAGCGGGGTCATGATTCTATCTATGTGGTGGTGGACAGGTTTTCTAAAATGGTTCATTTCATCCCGTGCAAGAAGACCACCGATGTGAGCACCCCAACCCGGGACCTAACGCGTGTCCCGAGCTAAAGGAGCTCAAACTAACAAAATCCATCTAAATTTTTAAAACATTTAATTGCCTTTAAAAGAAAACCACTTTCCAAACTTCCAAACTTAAAATCAAATTGGTAATATCTCTACTTAGAGGAAATCCAACCACAACTTTAATAAATCGTAATCTGATCAATTACGTTGGAAACCTTAATTAACATTTGTTTAACAAAAGAGTTTTCCATACAAATTGTAAAAGAGGAATACTTAATAAATACTCCTAACAACCAACTCCTATACTTAACTTGACAAGCCCCAAAAGCAAAAGTCCACAATGATATCCCCCGGCCTCACTGGTTCGGGTCACCTGTCTCGGAATCTAAAACAGTAAAGGGAGAGGGGTGAGAATAAATCTCAATGAGCTATTATGAATGTAGCAAGATGCCAAACAAGATGCAACACATAGCATGGTAACACATAACACATTGTAAAAGCGGTAAACACCTTACGTTACCTCATTTTATCTTTTTCCCGTCTGAACAATAAGTCGTACAACGTGGGAGTAAAACTCCACTCTTTGGTGAATTGCCTCCAGCACATTCACCTCTTATAGGACTCATACCCCAGAGATCCATATAAGAAAAGATACCTATAATAGAGTATCCAAAATAATATCGCTAACTGTAAAGCTTTAGGCTTAATACAGAAGCATTCCCCCTAATCGCCAATCGCAGCAGTATGTAAAGCCTTTTGGGTCAATACAGAAGCTTGCACGCCCACTCTGTGGCCACAGAGGGGTAAGGTCACAGGTATAATGAACCTTCAATCATTTATAGAACAAATCAGTAATTGATTGAATTTCATTATACCCCCTGAATGTACACACGTTCAAGCACATAATAGACACTTGAAGTAATCCACAAAAAGGGATAATAATATAACAACATGGTAATGTATACTCATGCTAAACAGTACCATAGTGCAACAATTCATGTAATACACAATGCGTAATATCATCAATGCATATGAACTCAATTGAGGTAACAATATAACCACATAATCCACACCGGGATACAATACAATCGTGTACCAATTAATCCACACCGGGATACAACACAACAACTTGCCAAATAATCCATACTTAGGATATTAAGGTATACACCAAATTCAATAATTCCACAAATTGGGATAATAATGCCACAAGGCGATACATGCTCATCTTCCATTAACGAAATAATGAAACTTATGGTTTCTACGCTATTTCTAACTAATCACCAAGGATAGGGGAACAATTAAAGTCACCAAGTACCATAAACCAAACCTACGAAGTCATTACTTAACCTTGAATGATCTTAATGAAAGTGCAAGACCTACTTCCCAAGTTTGGACCACTTTCCGAACAATATTTAACTACTCCCACAATTCCATTTCGACCAAATAAGACGTCATGGCCAAGCCAAAGTATCCTACTCTAACTCAGGTTAAAGAGGATCAATTCGTATCCGGGTTGATTAGGTTCTACTAATTTATATTGGGTGGGAGTCACCATTTCTAAGAGGTCAAACAACTTGCTAAACAATTCTTGTTTAAATTGAAAAAGGTTGGTTCAGGGGCTTGGGCGACCGCCCTAACCACTTGGGCGACCGCCCAAGTGGACTTCCTAGGAAATTGAGGTTTCTGCCACTATGGGCGACCGCCCTAACCTACTTGGGCGACCGCCCAAGTGTACTTCCAAGGCAAACATGTTTTACGTGGCTATGGGCGGCCGCTCAAGCCCCGTGGGCGACCGCCCAAGCCTCCCTCTGCACTGAAAACTCAGATTTTTACCCTTTCTTGCCTAGGTTTCCATTCCTTCTACCCAATCTTACTTCAAGAACACCAAAGGATACTTTTACCTTACCAAATCCCATTCCAAACATGTAAACCCAAACCCAAGTAACCCTAGATGGATTATCACTACAAATTTCACCCATTCCCTTAAATCTAAATCAACTCCCATGAACCACAACATCTTTTTAAGTCATTAATCCATTTTCTAACTCCAAGAAGATTTCCAAAACATATAATAACAATCACAACACCAAGAACAACAATAGATAGTTCATGAGCACATAAATGAAAGAAGGTCATAACAACTCACCTTTGGATTTTATAAGGAAAGATTGATCTTCCTATCTTGATGGATTCCTCTAGGTGATCCAACTTCAATGGTGCTCTTAGACTTGAATTTGGTGGAGAAAATGGTTTGGCTTCAAAGCTTGGATGAAGTAGCTTCCATGGAGTTTTCTAATGTTTCTCTAGGAAAATATGGGATGAATGAATGAAGGAGGAAGAAGGGGAGTGAGGAGGATGAAGAAGGGGGCGGATGGAGGGAGTATGGGGGAGAGGAGAGGGGAACACTTGGGGGGAAGTTAGGAGGAAGTAGAAATGGCCCCCCTCTAACTAAGGCTTTCCACAATTTTAAATTAAACCCCTTTTTATTTTCATTATTTATTCTACACAATTTAACCTTTTCTTACCATTTGTCCAATTTCCATTTTTATTATTTCCCCAAGTTTCTTTATTTAATAATCAATAAATTCTCAAGAGGTTCCAATTTCACTTCTCACCCAATTTATCTTAATTTAAGAATTCTAAAGGCATAATTGAACACATAAAGCTAACATAATTATTAAAAGCATATAATATAGTATTTAAAATTAGTGCCTAGGGTTGGGGTCGTTACACTCACTTCCCCTTAAAGAAAATTCGTCCCGAATTTGACTGTCACTTACCCTAAGGTTCAAATGGCAAAGGTTACCTTTTACACATTCTAACTTAACATTTTCAATTAGATTTCTCAATGGCATGATTCTACCATACACTTTCACAACTCAAATACCCTAAGACTTCACTTCCCAATTAGTCTCATCAATGATATGATTCTTTCCAAGGTTCTAATTTCATTAATAATGTGATATAACAGCTTAATACTCCGAGAATACCATATCATTATCGCTAACCCGAATTTTCACGACCTCAAAGAAAGTATTTTTAAATGAAGAGTATTACATCTTATGTTACCCAATACATTACGATATTACATTTAAAACTTCAATTACTCTATAACTGCCCCAAGTCGGTCTATGAGTCAAATCACCAACATTTTCTAATACTTCAAACGGATTAACAAACTTTGGCGCTAAATTACCTTAGGCCTAGCTTTACTAACCTCACCCCAACAAATTGGAAATCGATATTTTCTTCCAGAACCCCGCCTCATACGGTTTTATCTCAATGCTAGAATGATAACTACTATTATACGCAAACTCGCTAAGGTAAATTAAACTTCTCAAGTGGAAAGGAAATCCGTCACACAACATAACTTATTCCTCAAGAATTTGGGTAGTCTTCAAATCTCTTCCTTTCGACTAACTTAATCCTCCAACTCTTAGGATCGGTAACAACTCTCAAAGGAAGCTTCAAAAAGATAAGGTTCCTACTTAAATAACGCAACACAAGTGTAGCTACTTCCGAGTAGAGGATAAGAAAATCTCACTTATCTAAATTAAACTCCTCAAAGCATACGTTATCAATTTCCCATTTCGTATACTATCATAATCTAATCTTCCTTTAATACACCTTAAAATTTCACAAAATTCCCACATTCATTAGGTAAGGTAAGGATAGGATATATAGTTACTTTATTCTCCATTTCTACCAATATGACTCATTCTTATTACATCTTACACCATTGGTATCCTTCCGAGTTATCTAAATCAACGATTTTATAATTCTCTAGAATTCCTTAAAAATTCCTTTGGTAGCACTTTGCCAACCTCAAAGATTACGGACACAATCCTCGTAAGATCCATAGTAACTTCTAAGCTTAAACTATAGGACCCCAAATTTTGGAAACTTCCCGAGTCAACTCACACTAGTTTAAACTTTGCACGCAAGGACTTCTAATCAAAGATTATTAACCCAACTCTCAAATTATTTTCACGATCTTCCCGGAGCTTTAATTAACAAAGAGATCATCAATTCTCATTACCCTAAAGCCATCAAAATAAGGATTACAATTCTGCTTATCATACTCAGAACCAACACATGAAATATACCGACGGGAGCACATTTACCATTTACTCACAATTAGCACATACAATTTTTGAAAAGACTTCTTATGCAAGTCTAACATATACTAATTACCCTTCACATCTTAATGCAAAATTTTCACCTTAAATACCCATATAAAATCAAGAATTTCACATTAAGGTTTACCTATATCAAATACCAATATAAGTAATTTAGGCATGGAAAAAGGAGACTCACTTATTATGATAGCCTACCAATATACAACAACTACTTAACCCTCCCGGTCAAGTATATCTCAAAATCATAACTAGTAATCACACCAAATCAACTGGCAATACATGCTCAGCCATAACCATTTCAACATCGTGGTACATCAAAGGAGATTCGAGGTATTCTCTCATAAGAGCAGAATCCTCTAACAATAAAACGATTTCTCAGGAAATGTATGCCACAAAGAAACAACATGCTATGCCACACATAATAATATGAAACAAGATTTATAAAATATGACCCCTAACTTCTGAGACAGGAAATTTACCTCTAGTGACCTCGGAGGGATCCATCTCTCCTGGACCCGAAACACCTACTCGACCATAGACCTTCTCTCTCGGTTCCCCTTCGCTATCTCTTTTGGTACCACCTCTTTGTCGTCCACCTTGCTGACTGCTGCCTGAAGCTCGCTCCTGTCGAAACCTTGGGCAATTCCTCCTAAAATGCCCCATCTCTCC
This sequence comes from Adenophora triphylla var. japonica, assembly GCA_022495995.1. Lineage (NCBI taxonomy): Eukaryota > Viridiplantae > Streptophyta > Magnoliopsida > Asterales > Campanulaceae > Adenophora > Adenophora triphylla. The sequence goes on from JAFEMH010002677.1 coordinate 84,090, forward strand.
ACACTTCAAGCATTTCCCTTGCTTACTCCAACACTTGTCTTCGGAATGACCCTTCTTCTTGCAATACTCACATATCATCCCATATAGTTTGGGTATTGGCCTAGATGAGGAAGCTACCACAAGTTCCCCTCTCTTATTCCCTGAAGCTGAAGTCCTTGGTTGTCCTCTAGTGATTTTGGATCCTTGTCCTAGATACCTTGGTTTATTTCTAATCCCACCTTCCGATCTTCCACCATTTTTCTCAATGCTATTCTCGATCTCATATGCTCTATCTAAGGCTGTCTGATAATTGGTGAAGTTGTCAATCACTAATTTCTTTCTAAACTCAATCCTCAAACCCTTTATAAACCTATGAACTCTTTTTGCTTCATACGATACCAAATGAGGGCAACTTCTAGCTAATTCCTCAAACCTGATTACATACTGATTCACCGTCATGATCCCTTGTTCTAGACCTAAGAATTCGATCTCCTTCTTGTCCCTTGTAACCATCGAAATGAAATAATCCTCGAACTGCTGAGTGAAATTATCCCAAATCTGGGGCGTATGATCCCGCTCCCAACTTTCCTTCAACTTCGCCACCACCGATCAGTTTGGACCTTCAAGCTTGAAAACGGCATACCTAACTTTCTCTTCATTGCGACTCTCCATAACCTCGAAGATTTTGTTCATTTTCTCCAACCATTTTTCTGCCTTTAACGGATCCGGATATCCATTAAAACTCGGCGGATTCATCTTCACAAACCTTTCCCATCCATCACTTTGACATCCCTCGGGTTGATTCGGAACTGATCCTCTAGTCTCCATATTACGTACAAACATCCCGAATAATTTCATCATCTCTTCATTCTGAATTCCACCTCTACTCATATCTTCTTCAATTTCTAGAACCTTCCACGATCATCCTTGCTTCCGGCCATTAGAACGAACTCCCCGCATTAAACACTCGGCGTCAATTTCCACACATTCCCCCTTAGTTTAGACATCTACCCTTGACCTCTAAACTAAGCTCTGATACCAACTGTGAGCACCCCAACCCGGGACCTAACGCGTGTCCCGAGCTAAAGGAGCTCAAACTAACAAAATCCATCTAAATTTTTAAAACATTTAATTGCCTTTAAAAGAAAACCACTTTCCAAACTTCCAAACTTAAAATCAAATTGGTAATATCTCTACTTAGAGGAAATCCAACCACAACTTTAATAAATCGTAATCTGATCAATTACGTTGGAAACCTTAATTAACATTTGTTTAACAAAAGAGTTTTCCATACAAATTGTAAAAGAGGAATACTTAATAAATACTCCTAACAACCAACTCCTATACTTAACTTGACAAGCCCCAAAAGCAAAAGTCCACAATGATATCCCCGGCCTCACTGGTTCGGGTCACCTGTCTCGGAATCTAAAACAGTAAAGGGAGAGGGGTGAGAATAAATCTCAATGAGCTATTATGAATGCAGCAAGATGCCAAACAAGATGCAACACATAGCATGGTAACACATAACACATTATAAAAGCGGTAAACACCTTACGTTACCTCATTTTACCTTTTTCCCGTCTGAACAATAAGTCGTACAACGTGGGAGTAAAACTCCACTCTTTGGTGAATTGCCTCCAGCACATTCACCTCTTATAGGACTCATACCCCAGAGATCCATATAAGAAAAGATACCTATAATAGAGTATCCAAAATAATATCGCTAACTGTAAAGCTTTAGGCTTAATACAGAAGCATTCCCCCTAATCGCCAATCGCAGCAGTATGTAAAGCCTTTTGGGTCAATACAGAAGCTTGCACGCCCACTCTGTGGCCACAGAGGGGTAAGGTCACAGGTATAATGAACCTTCAATCATTTATAGAACAAATCAGTAATTGATTGAATTTCATTATACCCCCTGAATGTACACACGTTCAAGCACATAATAGACACTTGAAGTAATCCACAAAAAGGGATAATAATATAACAACATGGTAATGTATACTCATGCTAAACAGTACCATAGTGCAACAATTCATGTAATACACAATGCGTAATATCATCAATGCATATGAACTCAATTGAGGTAACAATATAACCACATAATCCACACCGGGATACAATACAATCGTGTACCAATTAATCCACACCGGATACAACACAACAACTTGCCAAATAATCCATACTTAGGATATTAAGGTATACACCAAATTCAATAATTCCACAAATTGGGATAATAATGCCACAAGGCGATACATGCTCATCTTCCATTAACGAAATAATGAAACTTATGGTTTCTACGCTATTTCTAACTAATCACCAAGGATAGGGGAACAATTAAAGTCACCAAGTACCATAAACCAAACCTACGAAGTCATTACTTAACCTTGAATGATCTTAATGAAAGTGCAAGACCTACTTCCCAAGTTTGGACCACTTTCCGAACAATATTTAACTACTCCCACAATTCCATTTCGACCAAATAAGACGTCATGGCCAAGCCAAAGTATCCTACTCTAACTCAGGTTAAAGAGGATCAATTCGTATCCGAGTTGATTAGGTTCTACTAATTTATATTGGGTGGGAGTCACCATTTCTAAGAGGTCAAACAACTTGCTAAACAATTCTTGTTTAAATTGAAAAAGGTTGGTTCAGGGGCTTGGGCGACCGCCCTAACCACTTGGGCGACCGCCCAAGTGGACTTCCTAGGAAATTGAGGTTTACGCCACTATGGGCGACCGCCTAACCTACTGGGCGACCGCCCAAGTGTACTTCCAAGGCAAACATGTTTCTGTGGCTATGGGCGGCCGCTCAAGCCCCCATGGGCGACCGCCCAAGCCTCCCTCCTGCACAAAACTCAGATTTTTACCCTTTCTTGCCTAGGTTTCCATTCCTTCTACCCAAGCTTACTTCAAGAACACCAAAGGATACTTTTACCTTACCAAATCCCATTCCAAACATGTAAACCCAAACCCAAGTAACCCTAGATGGATTATCACTACAAATTCCACCCATTCCCTTAAATCTAAATCAACTCCCATGAACCACAACATCTTTTTAAGTCATTAATCCATTTTCTAACTCCAAGAAGATTTCCAAAACATATAATAACAATCACAACACCAAGAACAACAATAGATAGTTCATGAGCACATAAATGAAAGAAGGTCATAACAACTCACCTTTGGATTTTATAAGGAAAGATTGATCTTCCTATCTTGATGGATTCCTCTAGGTGATCCAACTTCAATGGTGCTCTTAGACTTGAATTTGGTGGAGAAAATGGTTTGGCTTCAAAGCTTGGATGAAGTAGCTTCCATGGAGTTTTCTAATGTTTCTCTAGGAAAATATGGGATGAATGAATGAAGGAGGAAGAAGGGGAGTGAGGAGGATGAAGAAGGGGGGGGCCGGATGGAGGGAGTATGGGGGAGAGGAGAGGGGAACACTTGGGGGGAAGTTAGGAGGAAGTAGAAATGGCCCCCCTCTAACTAAGGCTTTCCACAATTTTAAATTAAACCCCTTTTTATTTTCATTATTTATTCTACACAATTTAACCTTTTCTTACCATTTGTCCAATTTCCATTTTTATTATTTCCCCAAGTTTCTTTATTTAATAATCAATAAATTCTCAAGAGGTTCCAATTTCACTTCTCACCCAATTTATCTTAATTTAAGAATTCTAAAGGCATAATTGAACACATAAAGCTAACATAATTATTAAAAGCATATAATATAGTATTTAAAATTAGTGCCTAGGGTTGGGGTCGTTACAACCGACGCAGTTAATGTCGCTCAGTTATTCTTTCGGGAGGTCTATCGTCTTCATGGGTTGCCGGCTTCTATTGTTTCTGACCGTGACACGCGCTTTCTTAGCCATTTTTGGCGCAGCCTGTGGGAGATGACCAACACACAGCTGAACTTTAGTAGTGCCTATCATCCTCAGACCGACGGGCAGACAGAAGTGGTTAATCGTTCGTTGGGAAACCTTTTGCGCTGCTTGGTTGGGGAACATATTAAGGCGTGGGATCAGAAATTATGCCAGGCGGAGTTTGCTCATAATCATGCAGTTAACCGCAGTACCGGGTTCAGTCCTTTCCAGGTGGTGTATGCGGTTCAGCCCAAGGGACCTTTAGATCTGATTGCTTTGCCCAACAACAAGAAGGTCCATCTCAAAGCCGGCGATATGGTGTCTGGATTACAGGAAGTGCACAAGGCTGTCTTTGATCGCCTACAGTCTGCCAACAGCAAATACAAGCAGCTTGCAGATCAGAAGCGGAGGAGGGTTGAGTTCGATGTTGGAGATTATGTGTGGGCAGTACTGACGAAGGAGCGTTTCCCAGTTGGTGCATACAACAAACTGTCAGCCAAGAAGATTGGACCAGTGGAGATCGTGGAGAAGATTAATCCGAATGCGTACCGGTTGAAGCTTCCAAGCCACATTCGTACGGAGATGTCTTCAACGTGAAGCACTTGATTCCGTTTACAGGTGATGCTTCTTCGGACGAGGACACCGGCACAAATTCGCGGTCGAATTTTTCTCAGCCTGGGGAGAATGATGCGGACACAATTGCGGAGTCATTTATGGAGTCGTTTGAGCGTCAACGCGGAAACGGGCGTAACTTTTGATTCCGGAGGAGTTACGGGACGCACAGCATATCAAAACGACCGTCTCGACGAGAGGAACAAGATTCATGGGGCAAAGCCCCATGAGCAGGCCAAAAAAAGGCCGAAAAATGCTTCTAAAGGCCTCAAAAGGCCCGACGAAGCTTTCTATCCGTTTTTACTAGTTTTTGGGCATTTTTGTCTTTTGGATTATTTTAGGGTTTTTTCAAATTAGGGTTTGGGCCGTCATATTTATACCTTGTTTTAGGGTTTGAATACTCAGTTTTGATATTTTATGAATGAATTCATTCTCTTTCAATTTTCTCGAGCGAAAATTGTTGATTGATTGTTGAGTTTCTCGAGCGAAATTCATCGATTAATCGTTATCCAAGTCTTCCGCTACGTCAAAAATGAAGAGAGATAATGAGTGGGTGGGGTAGGGTGAATATAAAATAATAAATTTGTTTCTATTTTGGGCAGTTTGCATTCACGTGGGACGGACCAAAATAGAAATAAGTTTGCATTCACGTGGGACGGAGGGAGTATATCCGAAACTCACATCTAGATTTTAATCGAGTTCATTGTTTTACTTCTGACTAGAATAGGATCTACTTGGGAAAGGGGTTCTGTTCTTGTCATAGAAGGTGATTAGAACTCATTTAGTATTTTCGTTTTTTAGTTTTTCACTCATTCATATTCTTGTAAGCATCAAAAGTTTTTTTATAGTGAAAAGTTTTTGGGCGTAAGCCTAGTTTGCTGATCTCAAGATCAGTAAGCGTATATAACCATTGTGTTATTTATTTATTCCGCTGCATTATTTATGAATGTGTGGACAGTTGTGAGACACATCTGTACTCACATTCGTATTCTGTTGAGTTGTTTGAAGCTTCCTAGCTACACGAAACTTTCAATTGGTATCAGAGCCAACTCTCGAGATATTATTGAGTGTTGATCCAGAATGTAGTCATTATGGAATGCCAAAATCATCAAAACAGGCCTCCTATCTTGGATGGCACTAATTATTCTCTTTGAAAATCTAAGATGCGTAATTACATCAAAGGTATTGATGAAAGGGTTTGGATGTGTATCCTTGTTGCATGGCAACCTCCTACTGTGGAGAAGAAGCCTGCTTCTGGTGTTGGTGAGTCTATTTTCGAAAGAAAACCTGAAGAGCAATGGACTCTTGAAGAAATACATTCTGCTAATTATAATTCGAAAGCAATGGGTGCTATTTCTAGCCATGTTTCTGGGAATATGTACAAGCTTATCACTAATGAAAGTGTTGCTAAATCTGCTTGGGATATTTTGCAATCGCAATGTGAGGGAGCACCAAGTGTAAAGGCTACTAGGCTTAGAATTTTAATGGATATGTTTGAAATACTTCGAATGGAAGAGACTGAGGACATTGTTTCATATGCTGCTAAAATTCATGAAATTTCAAATGAGTGTACAAGTCTAGGAGAATCAATCTCCAATGCAAGACTTGTGAGTAAAATTTTAAGGACCTTACCTGAGAGGTTCAACATAAAAGTGGTTGTGATTGAGGAAACAAATGACACCAACACAGTAGGTCTAGATAAAATTGTAGGAATTTTGACTGTGTTTGAGCTAAATCTTGAAGCTCAGAAAAAAAACAAATCCATTAGTCTTGCTCTCAAAAGTGCTGCTGCTCTTCCAAAAGAGCTTGTGGAACTATCCTCTGAGATTGACAAATCAAATCTTGAAGAAGAGGATATAGCTTTTATCTCTAAAAAATTCAGTTCTATATTGAAAAACAAGAGGATGAGTAAGTTCCCCAATATACCTGCTCCCAGTGCTGCTGAAAAGCCAAAACCTAGCACTGAGAATGGATTCAAGAAACCAAGCTTTGACAATAAAAAATCCTATGAGTCTGTTCAATGTAGGGCATATCGTGGCTTTGGTTACTATGTCAATGAGTGTGCTAACACACTTAAAAAGAAGAGAATGAGTTTAACAGCTACCCTTCGTGACAGTGAGGATGAAGAAGAAGTGGCTAACATGTCTATAATCAACTGCCATTCTGTGTTTAATGCTTTTTCTGCAGATATAGAAGAAGGAATTCCTGAAGAAACTATGGATGTGGTCTCAGATGTGAACACATCTGGTGTCACATATGACCTAATGTTGAACTGTTTCTCTGTAAAAGGAGATTCTGAAGATGAGGATAGGGACATTCCCTATGAGGAACTCTTTGCAACCTATAAGGAGTTGCATACAGATTGGATAAAGAGAATGGACAAGATCAAGGTACTTGCTAAGGTAAATAAATCTCTTTCTAATAAATTAGCTGCTTGTGAAGATGAAAAAGCCATACTTTCAAAAGAAAATGATGTTCAAAAAGATACCATTGCCAAACTTGAAGTCCTTATGACCAAGAGAGAAGTTGAGCTTGAAAAATTCAAAAAATGAGTGTGAAAAAGCTGAAAATACTTTTACCAAGTTGAACAAAATTAAAATGAAACTTGATGAAGCTATTTCTATGGGTCAGCTTAACAAAATTGGTCTGGGCAGCTTTGAACAAAGTAATTTTGTAAAGGAGGGATGTGAGGCTTCTACTTCAAAAAGTATGAAAAAACCAAGTTCTAAAAAAAAAAAATCCTTTTTGAGTGAGAACAAGCTAAGGAGGAGGCACTACATCTGCCATTATTGTTTTGCTCCTGGGCACATTAGACCCTTCTGTTATAAATTTAAGGCTGACAAAAAATCTGGTTACTTCAATCAGCCTCAGATGTGTGAGAAGATGTATGCACATCTGAACACACATCCTAATAATCCGAGACCTCTGCACCACAAAAAGAAAGCTGTAAGACAGTGGGTGGCCAAACCAAGTGCTACCTGCAACGTTGTTTACTCTTCCCTCAAGAGTACTGTCTCTGGCTCTTGGTATTTTGATAGTGGGTGCTCTAGGCACATGACTGGGAACCAAGCTGTTCTTCTTGACTATGAGTTAATTAGTGGGGGGGGGGGAAAGTGAACTTTGGTGGAGGTGCTCAAGGCAAAATTGTTGGGAAAGGAACCCTAGATGTCAAGTGTCTCCCTTAATTGCACAATGTGTACCTTGTGAAAGGCTTGAAAGCCAACCTGATAAGTATCAGTCAACTGTGTGATGATGACCTTTATGTGAAGTTTAACAAACACTTGTGTGAAGTATTTGATAAAGACAATAAGTGTGTGCTTACTGGTCCTAGATCTGCTGACAATTGTTACCAATTTGGTGACAACCTTTCTTGCCTAAGCTCAAAAACTAATGATGTCAATTTGTGACACCAAAAATTAGGGCATGCTAGTTGTAGAACTCTGGAAGAACTTCAAAGATTTGAAGCTGTTAAAGACCTTCCTAAGCTGAACTTCAAGAACCCTTATGTTTGTGGTTCATGTCATAAGGGAAAGCAAACAAAAGCATCACATAAAAAGGTCCAACAGTGCTTCACATCTAGGTGTTTGGAGCTGATTCATACTGATTTGATGGGACCTATTGAAGTAGAAAGCTTTGGCAGGAAAAAGTACACCTTTGTATGTGTTGATGATTATTCTAGGTACACTTGGGTGATATTCTTAAGAGAAAAGTCTGAAACAATTGGAGAATTCAAGAATTGGTACAAAAGGGTTAGAAATCTTTATGGTCTTAAGACTGTGAGGATTAGGTCTGACCATGGCACTGAGTATGAGAACCAAATGTTTACTGCCTTCTGCAATTCTAAGGGAATCACACATGAATTTTCTGTACCAATCACTCCACAGCAAAATGGAATTGCTGAAAGGAAGAATAGAACTTTGCAAAAAATGGCTAGGGTTATGCTATGTTCTATAAATCCGTCCAAGAAATTTTGGGCAGAAGCTTTGAACACTGCCTGTCACATTGGCAATAGAGTGTTCCTTAGGATTGGTAGCACTGTCACTCCTTATCAAATCCTCCTTGGAAAGAAACCCACTGTGAAGTACTTTCATGTGTTTGGGTGTATTTGTTACATTCTCAATGATAGAGAATACTTGTCCAAATTTGATTCAAAGAGTGATAAAGCAATTTTCATGGGATATTCCACTAATAGTAGAGCTTATAGAGTATTTAATCTCAAAACAAAGACCATTATGGAATCTCCTAATGTTGTTTTTGATGACTCACTTGATCTTAACCTCAAGACTGCTGAGGATGATGTTTCAGGTTGCTTACTAGGATCGAAAGGATGCGTAAACAAAGCCGGAGAACCAACAAAAACCGCCGATTGAAAACCTGTTGAACACCGCAAAGAATGTAACCAAGGATGTGGACACATCTCGCATCCACATCTGAACCCACATCCGCTCCCACATCCACTCAAAATCCACGAAACCGAGGACGGTTCCTCCGAGATCCGATCAGATGATGCTCCAGAAGATAATGTGGATGGGTGTGTGGATAGATCAAGGGATATTCCCTCTAAAATCCAGAAAAATCACCCCACTTCACAAATTGTGGGAGATGTGCAAGGCCAAGTGAGAACTAGACATAAAGAAAATGTAGACTACAGAAAGATGGTTGGTTTGTGGAGTTGCTCATCAGCATACTCCCAGGTAAGCTTTTGTTGTTTTGTTTCAAAGATTGAACCTAAGAATATTACTGAAGCATTGAAAGATTCTGACTGGATTCTTGCTATGCAAGATGAGTTGATTCAATTTGAAAAGAATGAGGTTTGGACCCTTGTCCCTAGACCCTCTCATGGAAATGTCATAGGAACCAAATGGATTTTCAAGAACAAAACTGATGAGTAGGGAGTGATCACTAGGAATAAGGCTAGCACTACAAGAAAAAGTGGAATATGCGATGGCTTATTGCGATGGCCAAAACGATCGTCGCAATAGACATGTTTATGCGATGGCTAAAGCAATCACAAATAAAATGGTCGCATTTTAGAGCGGCAGTCCAAAAAATCTTGAAAATTTTTGCGACTCAATTTGGTGGGAGAGACATTTCAATATGCGACTGCATTAATAAATATGTGATGGACTTAGCTGTCTCATAATCTATTTAATAATAAATTAATTTTTAAAATAAAAAAAAATTAATGATAAAAAAAACATCGCTTAAGGGGAAACTTAGGTTAAAAACAAATTTTGTTTCTCTCTCCTCTCGTTACTTTTGCAACTCCCTTCTCTCTAAACAAAACACACGCTGCTTCATCTCCTCCTGGTTAGGGCTCCCTTCGCTTAGGCCTCCTCCGGCAAACAACGGTAAACAACAGGTGAGATCTCTCTCTCTCTCTCTCTAACTTCTCTCACTATTCACGCTTCTTTCTGCTCTCCCTCTCTCTCTCTAGATCTGCTGCCTACTCGTTAGCTCCTCATTTCCTCGTTCAATTTCATCAGGTAAGTTTTTTTCTATTCGATTTGTTTACTTGTAGATCGTCTTGATTTTACTGTTTGCTGATTGCAATAGCGGAGTCTTTTTAGCATCCTGATTCTTGAGTCTACCGATGAAACATGAATTGTGATTGTTCCATATCTGATTTTAAACATAAGAATCAAATTTTAATGGTATGTCTGCTTATTTAAATAGCACATTTGATGTGGACAGACTCTGATGTGTGTGTGTTGTGTGAAGGGTAGTGGTGGCTGCTTAGTTTAAATTTAGGGAATCGTCTGGTCGGAGCAGCGTTGAAGAGGGAGCAGCTCCGAGTTGATATCCAGCGGAACAAAGACTGCGGCGAAATCGGGGATATTCAGTACTAACATGGGAGGTTATGTCCTTTAGTTTCTCTTTTGATTTTTTTGTAGATGCGTGTTGCTAATGCTTTTCATGTGAGTGATATGAATTTGTGACTCAAGTAGTTAAAAATTCAAATTTAATTCCTCCGTGCCACTTTTGAAAAGTGTAAAATTAATAAGAGAACATTCTTAAACATGGAAAGTACCATTATAACAATCTTTTTTTATATCCAAATTCTTTTCCTGTTAACAAAATAAATAAAAAATAAAACCAATATTCATGACTGCTAATGTAGGAACTTCATGGAAAAACCAAGCTTCATTTCGGAAAGTTCGTTGAAATGAAGTTAGTGGGAAGGAATCTTTGGGTGGAATTAATTATTTCAACCTAAGGGTTTGTGGACTAAACTGTAGTAATCTTAGTCTTTGATTTCTGGTCCGAGTTCTGATTTGTCAACCTGAACCTTCGATGCATACTTGCTTTACTTTAAACTACTAATTAGTAGGCTTCTGATAATCATTCGAGTATGGGCATTGTCAGTGGACACTTAGCAGAAGTCAAGTCTTTCAAAATTATGGAACATACCACAGGTGTTTGCAGTTACTGATTTCATTTTGTTTTCATAATAAGAATGGCCATAACAGTCAGTGTCTCTGTTTCTCTTTCATCTGTAGTGACTAAATTTTGTATTTACCTTTGTAAGTATACACGTGCCTTGAAAAATTCAGCAAGGAGGCCATCCCATTCAAATATTAGGAAGTCCTTTACCCAAATAAAACACAGGCCAAAAGCTGCTCCAACCAGAAGAATACATTAAAAAAGAACATAATGGAACAGCTAGGTACCGAATCCATCTCCCCCAAACGTGAAGTTCTAAAATTTTAGTTGCATTATATGCACGAATATGTAATTATCTATTTTTATGAGATAAATTTAGTCATTTACTTTTACTTTTCATCTTCTTTTCCAATCATTTTTTATTTCATATCTTGAGGTTTATTTTTGCATCTATTTTGTGCAGAAAGACAATATTAGAAAATATGCAAGAGAATGTTGTTCTCACTATTGCAAATTCACAATCACGATTTGGCATCCCTATTGAAGGCTTGAAGCTGATCCAGTGAGTGATTTGGATGAGATTTTTTGTTTGGGGTACTTACTGGCTTTGGTCACTCCTTTAAATTAAGGTAATGCACATCTTATTGTGATTAATGATCAATGAATAGTTGAAGATCTTATCTTTTCAATATTGATTTGTTGCAGTCTCAGTAAATTATTGATAACTTTGCAGGCAAACGATGTGGTGTTTTGTGGTCGAATTTTAATGTTTCTTGCTCATTTTTTCCAATGCTCAGGTAGCTGTTCTTATCCTCTTATTTACTTCTCTATATCATTCGGTTAATGAGTGCCTCTGTCTGTGGAGTAGTTTACAGCTGTAAATATAAAGGGAGTATTCAACATTTCAAATGAGACTAATATGAGAAGCAGGCACCCTATGGTAAGTTTGAGCTTTCTCCAATCCAACTTTCTTATGTCCAGTCTCTTCTTACTTTTTTGTCCTAAGTCATGTTTAGTAATTGTATTCAACACCTCATTTATTTCATTGCCTTCCAGGCATTTCTAATGATTTCAACTTTTACCAGACCTTTTGGAGTTTGCAGGTTAGTAAATCATGCTTGTTTTAAATTGTATTGTCTGATTTCGATATATGCTTATTTACCCTTGCCTCTCCTTTACTTTCTGTTCTGGCAATCATATTGCTGTAAGGACCAGTAGGGGAATAAAGATTCTTCTTGTCTCCACAATGGTTCCCCAGAAGTCAGAATTCCATTGACAATCCATGTTAATGAGGGTTGTATCTCATTGTTAATCCCAGTTTCATGAATGCTGCATTCATTGAGAGGCCATAAGCCCAATTCCAATCTGAATACTCAAATCTAGTTTGTTTCTTTTCTTTTGAAATCTGAACAATGAAGTTATTCACTTCTCTATTTACTTTTCCTCTAATACACTTTTACACTCGAATTTTCAGGAATATTTTTCCAACACCACTTTCATTACTCATGCTGTAACCAAGTGGCATAATTTCTCTCGTGCTTAGCGGTACATCACTCTTTGCCATTTTCTCGTTGGTTGTATCATATTCTTGTAGCTTGTACTCTTGGTTGCATGATCACTCATTTGACCTATGTGCTATGGGGTCTTAGGTTATATTGAGTACCTTTGAGGCTTAGCCTTTGAGTGATGAGGAGGGGAATGCAAATAATCTCAAGGATGAGGCGCAACCTTCAGCATAAAATATCTTACAAGCAACAAACTGATGAGCCTGGAGGTAAGTGTGTATTAGTACAATATAAAAAAGCCTGTCATAGTGAACACTGTACCATTAAGAGGGAAGTTTTTGAGAACCAAACCAAAGAGAGCTAAGTCTTTGAGTACAATTAGCAATTAGGTACGATCCTGTAAAGACCAAGACCTAAACAAGGTAACATGACGCACACTGGAGTTCACTAATTAGACCAGGATAACATCCAGTAATTCTCAAAATTCCCCCAAAAATTGTAGGAAGACACAAATACTTAAACACCAGTTGCTTGTAGCCATACAATAAGCTCAAAAGCAGGTAATTGATTTGTATTTGATAGTCCAAGCACTTTCTGTTTGCAGTAATCAGTTGCCCCTCTCTCCCTACTGTTGTGTGTGCATATACAAGTCTTTATTTATTCTACCTCATTGTGCTTTGCTTCAAGCTTATTTGTTCTTTTGGGATTTGTTTAAGGTTTGGTGGAAACGTGATGGTTGTGCTACATTTGAAAAGCAGCCCGCAGAAAAGAAATCTGCTCAAGATAGAGTGAGAAAATGGTATGCAAGTTCATAGGCTGCTTTCACTTTGGTGATTGGGACTAAGGCTTTGTTGTTGTTGTTGTTGTTGGTAAGCCTTATGCTCTGTCGTTTGATTAGTTGCTAGTTTGATCTACTAACTTGTTACACTGATGCCTTAAATGTTGTAGCTGGCAAGAGAGTTGGATGCAATTTTGGATTATGGAGAAGTTAACCAAATTATACAACCCATTTATGAGACACTTAAAAGTGGTCAGAAAATCTCTCTAGCTCATGCTTATTTTAGTTAAAATTTTCATTATATGCACTTGTTTCCCTTTCAAGCGATTGCGCCTGCAAGTTTTGTACATTTTCAATCTTTTATTGAAAAGTTAATTTTCTCAGTGGTTGCTACTCTCAATTGTGTCTTGTGCCTGTCTGGTTCCCCAACTTACCACTTGCCCCCAAGGAGCTTTGAACGATCAACTTTGACATTTATTTATTAGAACTGGACCTGATATTTCTCTTGAAATATGTGTGGCAAGAAGTTGGGAATTCAAGTTCAGAGTTCTGGGCAATGCTCCTGCCCATTTTTATTGACAATGAATTTACTTCCACAGTAAAATGAATGCTTTGGATAGTACCTGTACCATGAAAGAATCACTTAGCACATACTATTGTACTCGATTCTAATGTGCTTACACCCTTTGCGATTTACTTCACCACTCATTTTAAGATTGAGCAGTTCTTGTTCTTCTACATTTTTTTTCTTGTTTTAAATAAATTATTTATACTAATGTGATTTGAATAATGTATACTCTTTCTGTCTACAGGAAGCGGTTCGAAACTCGAATGGTTAATTTTCATTTTTTTTTTTTAGACTTATTTAATGTGATTTGTATAATATATATATATATCCTTTTTTTTTGGTATGCCTAGTTCCCACATTCTAGCTTTTTCTTTCCATTCTTTAGGCTGTCTAACTGTCACATTAATCCTTTGCATCATAAAAACTTCAACTGTTTTATGCTTTGTTTTGGGTATAATCAGAGACCACATCTCCTGAATCTGATGTCTCACTTTCTGAAGGATTTCATGGGGATTAATAGCACTGCCTTCAAACTTCATTTTGCATCTACTTTTCCATAATGAGCGCTATTCAGAATAAGTAATTGTTTGACATGAAATTCCCTGAAACTAGTATGACTATGGTGCAATCTAGTCTGCTCATGCCAGCAGAAAAATATCTTGTACCTTTCATTATTTTCAAAGCAGTATGCAAATCAGTTGTATCTTTGAAAAGAAAAATAAAAATTTGAAATGGTAATTGATACTTGTTTTTATTGTACACTTTCAGGTATGTGTATATCTATAACCGGGATGGGACAGAAGTTCACTGCTTGAAGGTTAGTATCATTATGATAATATTTTGGTCTATGATAAAATATGAAAGTCTCTTGCTGTAATTTTTTGGTGATCAATTGAGTCTGAAAACGATGGTGCTTGGGTCTTTGAGTAGACACTTCTAGTTGTAAATAGACTTGTTATACATTAACATTTCTGATAGTACTTTGAATGAAATTTTTACAGGAGGCTTATGCAACCAAATTATGTGAAGTTAATGGCCTGGAACATACAATCCAAGTCAATGATGTTTTGTGCCGAGGATGTGATGCTGTTTCTGACCCAGGATGTAAGATATGGGAGGTGGTAGCCGGTGGTGCAAGAAAAGGAAGATTATTTGGACGTCCAGGGGAGAAGTGGAGCAAGCGTCCCATTAGCGCTTCATCGATTGATTATGCGGCGTTTGCTGTTTCACAAAATGCATCCGAGGAAATGAACAAAATGAAAAAGGATCTTGAATTAAAAACATTACAACTGGCTCAACAATCACAAGCATTCGCTCAACAATCAAAAGCATTCGCTTAACAATCCAAAGAATTTTCTGAAGCAAAAGCCTATATGAGAACTATGGCACCAATCTGGGCTGCTTTGGCAGAAAGAGGTGGGATTCTCGCTCCTCCTCCCTTGTTCAGTGACATTAGTTGTGCTACACCTAGTTCTGACGGGGCATCAAATATCCCAACAAATGCATCTCCTTTCAATGACGATGATGGTAATGGTGAGGCCGATGACATTATCTAGTTGATATATTTTTAGAGAATATTTTGTTTTAAAGTGTCATGTGACTACTAGCCTTATTATTTAGGACAAAGAATGGTAGTTTTTGTTTTTTGAAACATGAACAAAGAATGGTAGTTGGTTACCAAGTTTAGGTACTTGGTATATATTTTGGACAAAGAATGATTGTTGGTTACAAGTTTATATAAAACTTGTGTTTATGCATATGAGTATTTTATTTATTTTTAGTTTTTATGAAAAAAGTAGCAATTGAGAAAATAGAATTTATATAAATTTTTGGAATTCTATACATTCTGGGAAATGTTTATGCGATGGCTAGTGCCATCTCTAAAGCACATCTCAAAGAATTTTGGCAAAATATGTGATAGATGTTGCAATCGTATAAAATGTAAAATATACGATTGCAATTGCAGTCATATAATCAGGTTTTATGCGATGGTTAGGACCATCTAATGTTGACAACTATATGCGATGGCGAACACCATCTTTGTTGGCGATTATATGCGATGGCGAACACCATCTTTGTTGGCGACTATATGCGATGGCGAAGACCGTCTTTGTTGACGACTATATGCGATGGTTAATACCATCTTTGTTGACGACTATATGCGATGGCATTTTATTTTAAAAAATAATATTTTTATTGAAAATAATATTTATCTTATAAGATTAGATTAACCATCGCATAAGGTGTTACACATTACGCGATGGCCGCGGCTGTCGCATATACCTTTAGCGACAAGGCCTAAAGCGATGACACTTTTGATGGATTTTACAATCGTATAAAGAATATGCGAAGTAAGTTTTCTTGTAGTGTAGGCTAGTTGCTCAAGGTTATACCCAAATTGAAGGAATTAATTTTGAGGAGACTTTTGCTCCTGTGGCAAGAATTGAGTCCATTAGACTCTTGTTGGCCATTGCTTGCTATCTCAAGCTTACTCTTCATCAAATAGATGTTAAGAGTGCCTTTCTAAATGGGGTATTGAATGAGGAAGCCTATGTTGAACAACCTAAAGGCTTTGTGGATTTCAAGTATCCTAACCATGTGTATAAGCTGAAGAAAGCTCTGTATGGACTGAAACAAGCCCCTAGAGCTTGGTATGGTAGGCTAACTGACCATTTGCTTTACCTAGGATTCAAGAGAGGAGAGGTTGACAAAAGCTTGTTTGTGAGGAAAAATAAAAAGGAGATTCTTGTGGCACAAATCTATGTTGATGATATTGTGTTTGGGTCAAACTCTGACCCTATGCTAGCTGAATTTGTGGATAGTATGACTTCCACATTTGAGATGAGTATGTCGAACCACAGAGACTCGTTGGTTTTAACAAGTAGATTTAATTAATGCTAAAAGTAACAAAGAGGGGGGGGGTTTGATTTTTAATTAAAGCTAATGACGAAAAACAATTAAACACTTAAAGAAGCAAGCAAACAAAGCACGGAAGCAAAAATCGAAGGAATTTACCAGATTAAAAAGGATTCACGGATTGGGATTTCACAGTGTCGCAGTAATATGCTATTCATAAAATAGTATTTAATCAATTTCAAGGGTTCATTCACTAATGCAAGAGTTGGGACGGTTTGGTGTGCGATTTGCAACTCTTCTAATCTCAATTACTAGGGTTTCAATTACGTCACCCAATAATTCAAGATTGCATTAAAAATCCAAGGAATACATGAACCTAAACCTTCTCGATACAATTACGTAACCGATTGGATTTAATCCACAAAGTTTAATCCGGTAATTATTGCTCACGTTAATGATCCAATAAAAACCCTAAATAAGATGAAGAACAACTTTGTGGAACAAGAAATTAATTAAAATTGAAATTAAATATTTAGCATAAAACTTTGACACCGTTTATACCCAATCCATGAAATAGAAAATTAGCTACTCATGTTCCAACTAAAGATTACACAAATTGAAAGAAAAAGCATAAACCTGGACCAATGATTGAAGCACAAACAATCCTTCAATCCTCTAGCCTTCAACTTACAATGGACAATAAAGCATAAAAAACTAATGTCTGCCCCTAGTCTCTGTTTAATCTGGGGAAGAAAGGGGGCCACTTTTGGAAAGGAGCATGAAATCCTCCATAAAATAGGAAACTGAATTTCTGAAAACGGGTGCGTGGGCGGTCGCCCACCTTGCCCTGGGCGGTCGCCCATGCCATGCCAGCCTTCGGCCTTCACTCTTCATCAAACCTGGGCGGTCGCCCACCTGGCCCTTGGGCGGTCGCCCATGACAACAGAGCCTTCAACTCTTGTGAACTCTCAGCTTGGGCGGTCGCCCACCTATCCCTGGGCGGTCGCCCACCACAACAGCAGCTCCACCAATTTTCTGACTTTCTCCAAAATTACTCCAAAGCCCTTGCGAGTCCACATTTCGCCATAATTTGCATGTATTTCACACTTTCCCGCATTTAGCCCTGTTCTTAACAAAACTCCAAAACATTGATTAAAACACAACAAAACCCGGGAAACCAAACTCCAAGTAAGTGAGAAAGTATATGAAATGGGTGTGTAAAAACACATCCATCAGTAGGTGAGTTGAATTATTTCTTGGGCTTACAGATAAAACAATTCAAGGATGGCATGTTCATCTCTTAGTCCAAATATGCCAAGAATCTTGTGAAAAAGTTTGAGCTTGAACATTCCTCACATCTCTAAACACCAATGGGATCTTCCCAAAAGCTAAGCCATGATTTAGATGGTGAAAGTGTTGACCAAACTTTGTACAGAAGCATGATTGGAAGTCTGCTTTATCTCACTGCAAGTAGACCTGACATAATATATAGTGTGTGTCTACGTGCAAGATACCAAGCTAATCCAAAGGTGTCACATCTTAAAGTCTTGAAAAGAATCATTAGATATGTGAGTGGGACTGTGAACCTAGGGCTGCACTACTCTAAAGAGACAAACACCAATTTGGTTGGCTATACAGACTCTGACTGGGCTGGAAATAGTGATGATAGGAAGAGTACTACAGGTGGATGCTTCTACATAGGAAATAACCTTGTGTCCTGGTACAGTAGGAAGCAGAATTGTGTGTCTTTTTCCACTACTGAGGCTGAATATGTAGCCCTTGGAAGTTGCTACACACAATTGCTTTGGATGAATCAAATGCTGAAAGACTATGGATTGAATAGCAAAATTTTGACTGCTTTTTGTGATACAAAAGTGCCTTGGACATATCTAAAAATTCTGTCCAACATTCTAGAACAAAACACATTGATATTAGACATCATTTCATTAGAGATCTTGTAGAACAAAAAACTGTGTGTCTGGAATTTGTTGGGACTAAAAATCAATTGGCTGATATATTTACAAAGGCATTAGATTTGGAGAGATTTTCTTCCTTGAGGAAATCTCTTGGTTTGTGTGATATCTACGGTTGTGAGCACAAATGTGTCTCACATCCTCTAACATATCTGTATATTAGATTAACTGGAAAAAAATATCATGCATTAGCACGAAATATCTCAGTGTGGTCACTTGTGAGTTCTCATCTTTGACATTGTTCTGATCACTTAATTGTGAGCACTTCCTGTTCTTATCATCTTTTGATGACTTGATATAATCTTCCTAGATATCTCACAGTGAGTGCTTTAAAAAATAGCGAGAAACAACTGCTTCACCCTTAGTATGTAGCCATACCATTGTGATCAAGTGATTCTCATAAGAAATCTTGAAATCAAACTTGACAAGATCATTGGAAAAAAGGGCTTTGGGATCAAAGAAAAGTGAAAGCTACTCACAATGCAAATATCCACAATAAAAAATGGGTAGATGCATCCTAGAGGCTGTGCAGATTGGATTATTGCTCATTGACTTTTTGTGATCTAAATGTGTCCCCAAATGTGACTCACGTCCTATGCCACATCTATGAGCTGAGATCTTTTCCTTCACCTGTGTGTTGCTTCATGATAGTCATTCTGCATTTTAGGTCATATAGGGTGCTTTGTAAATATGCTAGTTAATTTATTTTCATTCTTAATTTAATCCTTGATTTAACATGTTTTTGCTTTCCAAAATCTCTTATGAAAAAGAAAGATGTGTATCAATCCAAATTTGAAAAGGAATGACAATTTTGAATGGGATTTAGTTTTGAAAGGATATGGCTGAAGTATTTTGTTTCCATAAAAATCTGGTAAAATCTTGTTTTATTTTAATCCCTAATTTTTCGAAGGTTGTTGTGTGTGGAAATCTCAAGGGGTTATAGCCGTTGGAGGACCTTTAAGGTATTTTGGATGTGTGAAACCTATTTGGAAAAGGAGTCCTTAATTAAATTGGAAAGGGGAAGTTGTATGTATTTATTAGGGCTCACATCCGTCCCATCCCCCATAAACCCCCTGCTAAACCCTTGTTCTTCCCTCGTAATTGCTCACAAACACACATTGCAATCAATTTTCATCCTACTGTGCTACCTAAACTTGTTTTGCAGATTAAATGGCTTCCCACAATCAAATTCGTGAAGAGGAAATCCTTGATATTAAACCAATATCAGTCGCCATAGCTGAAACCCCCATTATCGTCCAACCTGCAAAACCCAAATTTTTCGTAGAAATTCCACCCCCTTCGTCCTCGTCTGACTCCTCAATGGAAGTTACAACCACAAAATCCCCCACATTGGACCAATCGGATGTTCCTGTGTCCCCTAAAAACCCTATCCCTCCAACTTCTCCGGTTTCTCAACCATCAGTTGAACCCCCTGTTATGGCCTCTGTTCCTATTTTGGAAACCCCATTGACCAAAAAGAGGAAGCTAACCACCTCTAAACCCATGGGCCATTTCGTTAACCCAGCTCCCACAAGGAACCTTCGTCGATCTCATAGGGTGCGAAAACTGTCAGATGCTGACAAGGCCAAAAACCTCAAGAAGCCTGGAGGAAAACCTTCATCAGCCATTCTCTGTGATGAAGAAGCAGCAGAACAACCCCTAATCAGAACCAGAAATCAACCCACTCCTCCATCCAATGCTCCTCCCTCTGTTGATATCCCTACTCCTGCTGTTGCTCCTACTACCACTGTTGCTCCTACTCCTGTTGCCCCATCTGCTGTTGATCCTGAGGTTGCCCCTGCTGTTGCTGGGCCTACTGCTGATAGTGATGAGGAACCCCTTGCCAATATCCTCATGGAGTTGAAGGGAAAGAAGAAAAAGGTTGCTACTGACTTAGAGTCTATTGCTGAAGTTGCTGATGAATCTGAATCAAGCTATGAGAGTGATGATACTGCCTCTGATGAAAATTACAAACTGGGACGTGATGAGCTAGAACAAGAAAAGGAGGATCAAACCCTTGATGCCCCCTCTGGTGATGAAACAGAAGCTGAATCTGTCAAAGTGCCCTCTCCTGTCAAGGATGTGCCTGCAGATGTGCACACATCCAGGCGCACATCCACAAGAAAAAAAGCTGAAAAGGGTAATTCTAAATCCCTCTCCATATCTTCTGCTATAAAACCCATTTCTTCTAAGCTTTTATCTAAGGATGCCTCAGATAGGTTTGGCCAGATTGTGGATCACCCTCTTCCCTTCTATCCCAAGATGGTTTATGAGTTCTATGCTAATTTGACCAAATGGTTAGACAGACCCTCTTCATCTTTATTTTGCTCAGTTTATGTGAGAGGCAAATTTATCCCCTTTTCTCCCTTTGTGATTAATGATCTTCTTGGGTTAGATAATACTTTAGATCAGGTCTGTGATATGTCTGAGGTAGACCTAGTTTCTACCACCACCCATGGAAAAGTAACTTCTTGGCCCATTAAGCCAAAAGATTTGGGCAGTGGCTCTCTTTCTTCCCTTTACTGTTTTCTCCACTCCATCCTTACTGTCAACCTGTGCCCTTCAAATAATAAAACCTCAGTTACTAGGGTTCAAACTGACTTGCTTTATAGGCTGGGTGCTAAAAGGTACATTAATTTTGGAGAATTTATCTTTAGAAAGATTTGTGGTTATGGAGAGTCCCCTTCCAAGAAATGGTCTTTGCCTTATCCTTTCCTCATCTCTCAAATCTTAGTTGCTCAAGGATTGAAGCCTGAAAAAGGTGAGGTTAGATTGGATAAGTTTGAATTGTTCAAAGAATCCAAGACCCTATTGGATGACAAGCAAAGATTTGTTGATCTCCCATTGGGAGTTGTTCCTGAATTGTCTATGCCAGATGTGGACACATCCAGTCCTACATATGTGTCTTCTTTTGATGCTCAAATGAAAGATCTGGAAGCTGAGATTGCAGCTGCTGAAGCCTTTACCACTGCACTAAATGAATAAATGCTAGCCTCCAAATCCCATGCCAACAACCTCAAAGCTCTCAAGGACAGACTTCTAAGGTGGCATGCAACTATTTCTGCTCAAAAAGGGGGAGAAGGATATGGTGGTGCTGATGCTGTCCCTGCTGCTGATGTTGCTGCTGATTTTTCATCTTGGAGAAACTGGGAACTTTGAATTAAGGGGGAGAAGATTTGAAGATTAAGTTTTGTATGAATCTATGGTGGTTCTTAAAAACAATTTCAATTTCTGTTTTAGTTTTTAAACAATGGTCTGTAATAACTTAAAACAGGGTGCTGCTGAATGGTTTGCTTTTAATTTCAATAAATGAACTGTTGTTTTTTGCTCTAATCTGGTGTATGCAGTTTTTGTGTGTGGATGTGTAAACACATCTGCACACACATCCATTCAGGGAGAGTCTTTGCTGCTGTATATTTTGATCACAAGTGTGATAATCATAAATCTTTGGTTTTGACCAGAAAGTCCAAAATAGGGGGAGATTGAAAACGTGAGTTTTTAGGGAACAAATATTGTTTCCTTATTTTCGAAATTACATCAAAGATGGTAAGTAGATTTTGGAACTTTCATGAAAGATTTATTGTGTCCTACTTTGACAAGGACTTTATAAATAGAGTAAATATCTTTTATTTATGTACATAGTTTTATATTAGGACTAACCTACTAACATTCTATTTCTTTGTGAGTACACTTTATGTTTCCTTATAGGTTTTGAGATCTCACAAAGGAATGATGTTGATTTCGTGAAGACCTTCTCCATGGTGCATATAAATACAAGGACATCAGCACAAGAGAAGACACGACTTGAAGAAAGAAAAATACTTTGTCTTCACAGTTTTCAATATTGTTGTTTTAGGTTGTGAGTGAAGGTTGTGACATACATCCGAAACTCACATCTAGGTTTTAATCGAGTTCATTGTTTTACTTCTGACTAGAATAGGGTCTACTTGGGAAAGGGGTTCTGTTCTTGTCATAGAAGGTGATTAGAACTCATTTAGTATTTTCGTTTTTTAGTTTTTCACTTATTCATATTTTTGTAAGCATCAAAAGTTTTTTTATAGTGAAAAGTTTTTGGGCGTAAGCCTAGTTTGCTGATCTCAAGATCAGTAAGCGTATATAACCATTGTGTTATTTATTTATTCCGCTGCATTATTTGTGAATGTGTGGACAGTTGTGAGACACATCTGTACTCACATCCGTATTCTGTTGAGTTGTTTGAAGCTTCCTAGCTAAACGAAATTTTCAATCACCATGTAGGAAAGCATTTTTTACATCAAGCTAATGTAATGCCCAATTTTTAGAAATGGCCAAGCTAAGAACAAGTCGTATTGTAGCCGGTTTAACCACTGGGCTAAACGTGTCACCACAATCCACACCAACCTGCTGTGTCTTGCCATCACCTACAAGACGGCCTTTATGCCTCTCAAGGTTTTAAGGTGGAACCTCAGACTTTAAGATGATATCAGAGTACACGTGCAGGCCCAACGGCCCACGATGTTACTCCGCGCCACCCGATTATTAAGTCCACGTTGTAAGCCTTTGGCAAAGCCCAGCTACACGTGAGGGGGCGTGTTAGAGATATTATCCCACATTGGGAATTGACAAACCTTGCTTATGACATATATAGATCCTGGACCACTCTCCTTGACACCAATTGATTTTAAGGTGGAACCTCAGACACTTTAAGAGTTATAAATGAAAATGTAGTACATTAATCCTATCTCTTATACTTAAAAACCTTACCAAAATTTGTTGCTACCATAAATGAAATGAAAACTCTAGACCTTAAATTGCCCTGCCCTATATAAGGAATACTTATGTCTGCCTCAACATTCATCCCTACAGAAACATTATTTGCCTCTAGACGAAAATGGCAGAGGCAGATATAAAGTCATCCATAATCTTCGGTTAGTCCCTATCCCTATCCTTCTCATTTTTTTCTTTTTTAATATCAACAATTACAACACTAGATTACATATCTGATGAAATTATGTACTTTTGATGATTTTTTGCTAGGTTTCGAAATATCAGATCGTTGTTCATTGCATTTCAAACCTAAGTCATCCTTTTTGGATATCACTTCTAGCAATGTATGAATTTACCATATAATTTCAATTGGAATTTTAAAAATTAGCAAGTTTTCTAATGTAATTCAAGTTGATCTAATCATTCTTAATTTCCTTTGTTGCAGCATGCATGTGTTTTTGCCAGAGAAAAAGATCTTGCCTTTATGTTAAGGTAGTCCAACACCCCCTACCCAGCCATCCCAGGGAGGGCGGCCGCCACTAGTTTTGTCAGCTTTATATGGAAGGCCAAGCTTGATGGCCAACATCAGTGGCAGAGCCAGAAAGGTTAGGAAGGGGGGGGGGGCAAAAAATTGGGAGCAAAGGTTTTTTTGGCTATTTTTCTCCTATACAATACAACTTTAGGCATAATTAGACATTCATTTTGGGACGGAGGGAGCAACTTTTTTGTGGGACGAAGAAGTATTAGAGAGATTTCTTTATCTCCTTTACTCTCTAAAATGGATTATAAATTGTTTTGCAAGTGAAAAAATATACCTGTCAAAGGGATGCCCGCAAGAAACAGCAGCAAGATATTGAACAGATTGTCTCCAACCGCAACATGTATTTCATTCACCACAAATATGTAACATCTCGGAACACCTCTTTTGATTCATCATAAAGGCATCTGCAAAACACGTTTGATTATTAGTGAGGAAGCAAGGTTGCAATGTCCTGTACCTGCTAAAATATGTAATGACCATATAACAACCATTGGTATAATTAAGAGGGAACTATTGGAAGAGTTGTTTTTATCTTCTTTTCTTATCTCCCTTTTCCTTCTCCACAATGTCATTCATCTGGAGAACTTCACACGTAAACTTGAACTTTTGGTATATCTTACTGTAATAGAATATATTATGATATCTCGAAAAGATGATGGGGGGAAGTAGGATTTTCATGCTTCGATTCTATCACTTTCAAGCTAGATTTACAACCAGTCAATCTTTTCCATTTCAATATTTTGAACCTTCAGGAAATGAATTAATACCTGTCCAACACTGGCTGACTGTGACCTGGAGATAGAAAGATTCATGGCTTCTTTTTGAATACATTGGCTGACCAACTATAAGATCTGAAAACATTGGCATGAAAAGGAGTCCATGTACCTGGAGCAGAAACAAACTAATTAGTCATTGAGCACATGGATAAATTCCACCTAAATTGGCTACAAAATACTCCAACCTTTTGATAGTTCACACTTGGATCAAAATCTGAAACAGAGAGTGCATGAGCATTGCAGTATCCAAATCAATCCACTATGTCGTCATATTCTACATGCTAAAATTCAACAACAGCGCCTAGATTAACAATTAGAACAGTCACAACACATAACTAGATCCAATTAGGGTTTTATTAAAAGATTCAAGAAATAAATAAATTTGTGTCCTAGTTTGATGAATGATTCAATCCGCATAACTTCATCGCTGAATTGCTTAAATGCTACAGCAAACTAAATAGAGAATTGTTATATAAACCCGTAAAAATGTTGAGTAAACCCGTAATGTATAAATTACAACTATGCCATCGAATGAAACTACTTTTCTACCCCTAATTCATACACCCATTACCCCACCTTCCCCCTCAAGCTAACCACTCTACCACCCTTCATCCCAACCCACCGTCTCTCTCGAATCCGGCCACCACCATCCCAACCGCCACCACGCAGCTTCGACACAATCCTTCACCCACTACCATTTTTTCATCAACACTCAAAACTGAAACCCGAAGAAACATAAAAACAGATTCTTCAAACAATCTGCAATTCCTGCATATAAATTTGTTAAACTTTTATTTTTTTTCCGTTTTGCAAAAATTCGGCCAGTAGTGACCGAAATTCAGTTCAGGTTCGGCCACCCCCGGCCGAAAATATTGAAAAAGTTCGGCCACACCCGGCCGAAATTTTTAAAAACTAGTCTATTCTGAAAAAGTTCGGCCACCCCCGGCCGAAAATATTGAAAAAGTTCGGCCACACCCGGCCGAAATTTTTAAAAAGTTCGGCTCTGGTTTGCCGAAATTTTTAAAAAGTTCGGTTGGTAGCGGCCGAACCACCCAAATCCAGAAATTTAAATGCAATCGAACCAAAAATCGAAATTTCTCACTCTCTCTCTCTAAAAATCAGTTGATTTCTTCTTCTTTTCTTTCTCTCAAACTGATTTTCTCTCTCTTTCTCTCTCTAAAAATGGTGGTGGGTGGTGTGGGTGAGAGAGAGTAAATGAAAGGGTTAATGGGTGTGGGTGTGGGTGTGTGGGTGAGTGGGGTATAAAGGGAAAAGTGGGGGGTTTATTTTAATTTTTTGGGGTGCGTTATAAACTAAATCTCCAATCAATCGGTAACCTGAGAATTTAGCAGGAGCTGCCGTCGACTCGTCGCCGTCGCCTGTTCGCACTTAGCCGTGGGATTTTTAGAGGGGTTTGGGGATTTAGATGATCGCCATCGCCATCGTCTTCTCTGCAGCGAATTGCGGGCGATCTAAAGAGGGAGTGAGGGTCGAATTGCGGGCGAATTAAGCGAGAAAGCGGGATGATAAATATAAGGCAATTAAACAACGTCGTTTTGGATATAAATTAAAAAAAAATCAAAATTTAAGGGGGGCTACCACTGCCCTGCTTGCCGAATTTTTTCGCAAATAATACATTTTTACTTTTTTAATTTTAAAAATGATTTATTGTTTAAAATTTTGCCCAAAATATCCCTTTTTTTGAAACTCGCTACACCGTATAGCGAGTTTGACTTGGACTGGTCAAACTCGCTACACCGTGTAGCGAGTTAAGCTTAATTAATTGCCCTAATTAACTTCGAAACTGTTCATCGTAATTACACAAAACTCGCTACACGGTGTAGCGAGTTTGACCAGCCCAAGTCAAACTCGCTACACCGTGTAGCGAGTTATTTGAAATCCAAAACATTTACAATCTTCATCAAAACAAAATCAAAAAACCTAAGTTTTTTTACCCACAGCAGCCGCCGGCCAAAAGAAGCAAGGAAGAAGAAGAAGAACCTTCAAGGATTTTGCCAAGTTAATTCAACCTTTTTCTTGTAAATTTAAATTTATGTATTGTGTTGAATTTTAGCTTTGATTTTATTATTTATTTACTTACAAATTAGGATTTTTTATTATTTTTTTATGACATTGTAAAAATTTACACAAATTAGTCTCAAATATGTGACTAATTTGTGTTCCAATTCGAAATTTTGAGATAATAATTAATATTTATTAGTTTACTTGCAATTTAGATTTTTTTTTTTTATTTTTTTGATGACATCAGTTATTAAGATTGAAAATATTATTATTCCCATTTTTTTGGTTGATTTGTTGTTGAAATATTAGCTTATACAGTTGTAAAATTTGTACATTTGAAATATTGAATTGTAAGAAGGTAAATAAAAATTGAAAAAAAAAAAAATAAGAAGTACTCCCTCCGTCCCACCTCAATTGATCCACTTTCCTTTTTGGAACGTCCCACTTCAATTGAGCCATTCCATAAATGGAAAGAAGTGAACAGTGTTTCGGACATTTATACCCTCATAATGTTTATATATTTACAAAAAAATCATTCATTATATCCTTATAATTTTAACATATTTACAAAAAAACCAATCATTAACTTACTATTTCTCTCACTCATTCTCTCTCCTATTAAATATTTTTAACTTTTACATTCTCTCTCCTATTCCCTATCACACATTTAACTTTTATATTCTCTCTCCTCTAATTTCTATTCATTTTATTCATTTTTCTTAAAAATCGTGAAATAAACCAATGGCTCAATTGAGCCAGGACGGAGGTAGTATATATTATTAAGATGTTGTAAGTATAAATAATAGGATTGAAATATTGGATTGTAAGAACGTAAAATTTTTACAAATTTGTACATTTGTAAAAGCCCTCAGTCCCATTTTGAAATTGAAAAAAAAAAGGTAAATAAAAATTGAGAAGTATATATTATTAAGATGTTGTAAGTATAAATAATAGGATAAGAATTATTAGTGAGATATAAAAATAGGACTAAGATGTTGTTGTAAGTATAAATAATAGGATAGGAATTATTAGTGAGATAGAAAAATAGAATAGGAATTAATATACCTATAACAACATCCTAAATCTCATATACTTATACCCCAAACCCTAAACCCTAAATCAGATAGATCTACCCCAAACCCTAAAAATATGATTTATTGTTCAAACTTAAAAAAAAAACTGCATGCTATTTTTCAAAACCGCATGAGGATTACTCTTAAAGTAATACTTAGTATATAGGCTGGAAACCAAGACCTTCCCCACAGGCACTTCTTGGAAGTGTGGGATAACTTTGGATTACAATGCCACGTACTAGTAATTACACTTTTGTATTCTCTTATTTATTTTCTTGCCTCGTAGAACAATAATCAACCTTGATATTGAAATAAATAGATGGATGCCTTCATTGATCTCGGGCCTATCGATGCCTCTGTTCTGACCCGGCATGAGGACCATAGAGCTCGATTTATTTGGGCCGGGGCGGAGGTTGCTAGTCCCCTCCAATTTCGTCATGGTGCCACCTTACCGGCCGTATTAGCTCCTACGATATTGTCCAGACTAGCGGAGTGCGGGTTTAGTGGAGTTCACTATATAGGGAGTGTACAGTATGATTGTGCGTTGCTGGAGGCTTTGATCGAGAGATGGCGTCCGGAGACCCATACATTCCACCTCCCGGTGGGTGAGATGACGATCGCCCTTGAGGATATCGTCATGATTTGCGGGTTGTCGATTGATGGGGATGCTGTTACTGATGCTGGGTTCCCAGCACGGTTTGACTGGCGGGCTGCCTGTCAGGAGTTTTTTGGGGCTGTCTCTGATCCCGGAGATATGAATGGGAGTAGTCTGAAGCTTAGGTGGATTACGACCCGTTTCCTCCACTTCCATGACCTCGCCGAGGATACTGCTCCAGAGATTGTGGATCACTACGTACGGGCATATATCATGCTTGCCTTGGGTTCTACGGTCATGCCTGATCGTACGAACAACAAGGTTAAGTTATGTTATCTCCCTCTGCTTCGGGATGTTTCTAGGGTCAGCCAGTACAGTTGGGGGAGTGCTGCGCTCGCTTTCCTATATCGAGAGTTGTGTAGTGCGACTGACCTCGGACGAGACTGTGCGGAGGATTTCTCAACGTTCTACAGGTATGTTTATCTCATTTTAATGTTCATTATGTTGTTGTTTTTAAGTTTGATTTCAAATTAGCGGCATTATTTATATTATTTGTTATACATTTACTTGATATAGATTTGGGCTTGGGAGCGGTTGAGATGCGAAAAACAGAGGATTTGTACCCACTTTGGTAGTTCAAGGGCCAAGTTGTAATTTGTTGGAAACTCAGGGACCAAACTGAAAATACGGAAATTTGGGAGGAATTTGATTTATAAAAATTCGTGGGTTAAAGTTAAAAATAAAATCTCAAAGAGCGAAGTGCAAAAGAAGTCATTATAATGGTCAAAGTGCGATTGCAAAATTGCGAGATGGAACGAATCCTAAATATACTAAAACAAGGCCAAGGCATGGCCGAGCTTTGCTGAGGGTGTGGCTGAGACAGGCGTGAGTTGGCCTAGACGCAGGAAAAGAGAAAATGACTTTTTAATCAATTAAACAGTGAAGGGCAATCAGAACGAGTTGGTATATTTGCCACGAATCGTGAGAACGAGTCAATGCTTGGCGGTTTGGGCCTGGTGGCTTGGGCCTACGCATGTTGTTGCAAGCTGGGTGCTGTAGTTCAATAGCAAACAACCTAGGTATAAATATAGATATATATATATATCAGACTTGGTTTGGTGGGGAGGATTTGGAGGATTCATGCCGTGTACTTTTTGCTAGAAAGGAAGAAATAAGGAAATATTCCCCTGAGGCCCTTCTGTCCAGATTTTTTTCCCCTTAAAGAAAACTTTTTGATAAATCTCAAATAAGGAATTATCCCCAAATTAAAATTCCTCAAACACCCCTAGCTCCCCCTCCCCTCACGTCATTTCCTCTCTTCTTCCCATTTTAATCTATTTACTCTCTCTCTCTCTCTCTCTCACACACACACACACACACATTAAAAATTCTCTCCCTCCCAACCATCTCCGGCGACCTCCGACAACGGCATTTCTCTTTTCTTCCCTTCATCTTTTCTCTAGATCTTCTCAGTCACCGTACTGTAATGCTAGATCTACAATATCTCCGGCCAGATCTACATTATTTTCGGTGAGCCCCTTCATCTTCTCCGGCGAGCCTCTTCATCTTTCAAACATCATTTCTCCGGCGAGCCTCTTCATCATTTCTCTTTTCTTCCAACTGAACTGAGCCTTGAAACCTTTGAAATATCAGTGATTTCCCTTGATGATATTTGGGAGGTGTCCTGTATTTTTTGCTTGATTAGCAGCTGTCCCAAGTTACAAAGAATTGAAATTGAGGTGAAAACTAATTGAACTTATAATTTCTTGGTTGAGTTGGATCATTTTCTTATATTTCATATTGAGGCTTTTATTCTCTTCAAATCTAGATATACAATGGGTTCATCGTGGCGACACAGATGAAGCTCTAGATTTTCTCAAGGCACAATACTGCAGTGCTGGTGTAATTTTTGATGAACTTCGAGAGGTTCATCTAATGTATGTTCTCGGAATAGAACCCGAGTTGGAATTTATTAAGGTTCTATTAGCCACATACACAGCTTACTTTGGGGGCATTAAAAAAATATTAATTCATCTATTTTGGATTCTTAATTCTTGCTGCAAATATACATACACAGCTTACTTTGGGGCATTAAAAAAAATTAATTCATCTATATTTTGGATTCTTAATTCTTGCTGCAATTTTCATGTTCAAATAGGCCTTATAACTAACTTATAAGACTTTTTAAAAAGTCTTATAAGTTATTTATAAGACTTATTAAAAAGTCTTATAAGTTACTACTTATAAGACTTTTTTACAATACAATTTTCAATGTTCAAATAGGTCTTATAACTAACTTATAAGACTTTTTAAAAAGTCTTATATGTTACTTATAAGACTTATTAAAAAGTCTTATAAGTTACTACTTATAAGACTTTTTACAACACAATTTTCAATGTTCAAATAGGTCTTATAACTAACTTATAAGACTTTTTAAAAATTCTTATATGTTACTTATAAGACTTATTAAAAAGTCTTATATGTTACTACTTATAAGACTTTTTTACAACACAATTTTCAATGTTCAAATAGGTCTTATAACTAACTTATAAGACTTTTTAAAAAGTCTTATATGCTACTTATAAGACTTATTAAAAAGTCTTATATGTTACTTATAAGACTTTTTTAAAAAGTCTTATATGTTACTTATAAGACTTTTTAAAAAAGTCTTATAAGTTTATAAGTCAATTATAAGAATAATTCGTTGTTATTATGAGAGTAATTCGTTATTATTATGAGAGTAATTCGTTGTTATTATTCAAAATTTTGATTTTTTTGGTTAAAAAAATTGTCTTATAAGTCAAATGTGTAAATTATGAGATTAATTCGTTGTTAATATTGGTTTATTTATTTTTTTTTGCTTGAAAAAATTAAACTGAAACTATTTTGAATCTAATGACTGATTTAAAATAATTGAATGTCTAGTGACCAATATTTAATTCTCAAAGTTTCAGTGACTAAAGTATAATTTTTAGTTTTCAAATTGGGTAACCACCCGTCACACACGTGCAAGAAAGTAAGGGTTATTATGTCTTTGTATTACCAAGGGGTGTATGGGGAATTAAGTAAATGTTGTTTCCTAAATTGGGTTTAAATCTCGCCCAAGGGGCCCTAGAGGAAATCGGCCAAGAAATAATTACTTCCTCCGTCCCGTTTCGATTCAGGTTTTATGATTTATTTTATTTCTATAATTTTTATTATGAGTAGCTAAATTTATTTTCGCGGATTGGATGTAATAATTGTCGAATTCTTATGCTAATGATGTTTTAATTCTTTCACACTTTTCTTGTTCATGTACAATGGAATTTGCTTAATTTATTTTTAGACTTCCAACATTATTGATTGATTTTGTTGGTCTTTAAATTACTAGGGTTTAAATTACTACACTTGCGTGGGTAGTTTTTACATTGGCCTAGATTTCATTGAATAGATCCAATTGAAGACCTTGCGGAAATCAAAAGGTCTAAAATCATTTGTTCCTTGGTTTTTAAACGTATTACTTGGATGTATTGTAGACCTTGCGGAAAACATTACATCGAAGTAATAATAGGGTTGCAACCCGACCATCTAACCGTCCCAACTCTTATTAAAGTGAACGATTTCTTGAACAAGATTAGTAATTGTTGTTATAAATTAGCATAGGAAGGAGATAGTTGTGAAACCCAATCCGTGAATCGTTGTCAATCTTGATATTTATTCTTTACTTTATTTTCATTAGTTTAATTTATTTACTTTTCAATTTAGTTTATTTTAATCAATCAAAATCAAATCCCCCCCTCTTGTTTCGTTTACACTAATTAAATCAACTTGTTAATTCATCTTAGTATCATTGGTTTAGACAATGTCTTGTAATTTGTTTCACTACCAGAAAAACAGGTTTTAGCGACGGAAATTTCCGTCGCTAAATCCAAATTTCCGTCGCTAAAATTAAACAGCGACGGAATTTTTCCGTCGCTGGTCCGTCGCTACCCGGCCCTGTCAGCAGTGCTCAGACGGCTCAATTTCCGTCGGTATATTTTGATTTTACCGACGGAATTAATTCCGTCGCTGATTTCTGACATCGGCAACGGAAATTTCCGACGCCGAAATTAATTTAATTTAATTAATTTTTATTTCAATGACGGAAATTTCCGTCATTGAAAAATTAATTAAATTAAATTAATTTGACGGAATATTCGTCATTTGGAATAAAAATTAAATTAAATAAAATTAATTCAGCGACGGAAATTTCCGTCGATTTAATTTATTTTAATTTAATTTTTATTTCAGCGACGGAATATTCCGTCGCTGATTTAATTTATTTTAATTTAATTTTTATTTCAGCGACGGAATATTCCGCCGCTGATTTAATTTATTTTAATTTAATTTTTATTTCAGCGACGGAATATTCCGCCGCTGATTTAATTTATTTTAATTTAATTTTTATTTCACCGACGGAATATTCCGTCGCTAATAATTCAATAAATAAAAAAAAAAACAAAAATGTCAAAATTAAATCCTTTTTTTTTTCAATATTGAATAATTTTTTTTATAATGATAAAAATGAAAAACATCAATTATAATATTTTAAAAAAACTAATAAATTAAAAAAAATACATCTATAGAAAAATATCAAAATACATCAATTACAAATATCAAGATACACAGTCCACCACCAATGTCCACCGTCAACGTCCACCACCATCGTCCACAACCATCGTCCACAACCACCGTCCACCGCCACCGCTACTGACTCCACCAGTAAAGTCTGAATCTGTAAAGATCGGAACCCCAATTGGGTTTCCAAAACAAAATCAAAACTTGAACCCCAAATTTGGGTTTCCAAATTTTCGAACCAAATCAAGCTTAAATCTACAGAAAAATTAAACCCAGGATCTGAACATAGTTTGATTTTCACACCCAGATCAAGATTTGAACAAACTCATCCTCACATAAACACAAAAGCACACACAAATGCACCAGCACACCAAATCTGCAAAGGACCAGGCCCGAATCTGCACAAAAGCTCAAGACTAAACCTAGATCTAGAACGTAGTTGCTAGATCTGAACTCAAAGCACACATATTCGAAACACGCACACACAAATGCACCAAAACACACACATGAGCACAGATCTGGAAAAAGAGATAAAGGGAGAGAGAGAGAGAAGCGAAGCAGAGAGACAACCCGGAAGTTGAAGAGCCGTGGGAGGTCGAAGATGGTGGATGTATGGCGGCTTGAAAAGCTAACGGTTGCGTGAGGGTTTGAGAAGTGGGGAAAATATTGAAATCAGATGAAATACGAGAGAGAGAGAGGCGGTGGTGGCGAAGATTGGCAGTAGTGGCGGTGGGTGGGCGGTGGTGGTGGCGGATGGTCATGGTGGTAGAGGTTGGTGGTTGTTTTTAGGGGTGGCCGGATTAGGTACGTGGAGAGAGAAAGAGAGTGTGAGAGAGAGAAAGTGTGACTGTGTGTGAGTGTGTGTGACTGTGTGTGTGTGTTGAGTAATAAATGGGAAGATAAAGAGAATTTAAGAATGTGAAATGGTTTGTGAAATGGTTTTGTTTTTGATGAATTTAGACCATTGGATGTTTAAGGTTAATGGTTCAGATTGATTAGGGGATCAATCCACGTGAAAAGTTGTAAGCCAATTAAAAAAGAGGGTATCATGCTTTTGCAAAACGGATTTGGACCATTGGATGTTTAAGATTAATGGTCCGGATGATTAGGGATCAATCCATGTGAAAATTTGTAAGCCAATTAAAAAAAAGGGTGTCATGCTTTTGCAAAATGGATTTGGACCATTGGATTTTATTGTTTTTGATATATTTAATGGCTAAGATTTTCCTTGTTTAATGACCATAATAATAGTAATATCAAAAATAATTTAAAATATAAAATAATATTATATAATAATAATAATTAAATAATAATATACCATAATAATAATATACTCCCTCCGTCCACATAGTTACTTCACAGTTACTGTTTGCGCGGAGATTAAGGAAAAAAAGAGAGACGGACTACCCTATATTTATTTTTTAATTTTTTTAAAATTTTTATTGACTAGAAAATAATATTTTAGCCTTTGTTAATTGGTGGTTTTTTTAGAAAAAGTTATAGAAAAAAAGATAGAAAAAAAAACTAAACAAATGAAAGTATATAGAAGAAAAGTCAAAAGAGACGGACTACCCTATATTTATTTTTTAATTTTTTTTAAATTTTTTATTGACTAGAAAATAATATTTTAGCCTTTTTAATTAGTGATTTTTAGAGGTGGCCATAAGGTCATAACCGCCGGTTAACGGTTATAACCGGCGGTTAAAAATTTCGTTAAGTCCTAACCGTAACCTAACCGTTAACCATGTACTAACTGTTACGGTTATACGGTTCACGGTTATACACGGTTACACGGTTAAAAATGTGCCCTTTTTTTCCAGTTTGGTCCTTTTATAACGGAATAGTTAACTGTTTTGGTTAACTTTTGTACTGTATACCCTTTTTTTTTTTGAGTTACAAATATGTGCCATTATTTAGGGTTTTAAGGAATGTGTCCCGATCTTGTGAAAATGGTATACGACTACCTCGTTTATTTTTTTTTATTTTTTTCTACACTCTAAATGACATTTAAAGTGTTTTTCATCTTTATGACTTTCCTCAAAATCCAAATGGAAATTGAGTTACAAATATGTGCCATTATTTAGGGTTTTTAGGGTTTTATGTGTCCCGATCTTGTGAAAATGGTATACGGCTACCTCGTTTATTTTTTTTTTTAATTTTTTTCTACATTATAAATGACATTTAAAGTGTTTTTCATCTTTATGACTTTCCTCAAAATCCAAATGGAAATTGAGTTACAAATATGTGTCATTATTTAGGGTTTTAAGGAATGTGTCCCGATCTTGTGAAAATGGTATACGGCTACCTCGTTCATTTTTTTTTAATTTTTTTCTACACTCTAAATGACATTTAAAGTGTTTTTCATCTTTATGACTTTTCTCAAAATCCAAATGGAAATTGAGTTACAAATATGTGCCATTATTTAGGGTTTTAAGGAATGTGTCCCGATCTTGTGAAAATGGTATACGACTACCTCGTTTATTTTTTTTTATTTTTTCTACACTCTAAATGACATTTAAAGTGTTTTTCATCTTTATGACTTTCCTCAAAATCCAAATGGAAATTGAGTTACAAATATGTGCCATTATTTAGGGTTTTAAGGAATGTGTCCCGATCTTGTGAAAATGGTATACGGCTACCTCGTTTATATTTTTTTAATTTTTTTCTACATTCTAAATGACATTTAAAGTGTTTTTCATCTTTATGACTTTCCTCAAAATCCAAATGGAAATTGAGTTACAAATATGTGCCATTATTTAGGGTTTTTAGGGTTTTATGTGTCCCGATCTTGTGAAAATGGTATACGGCTACCTCGTTTATTTTTTTTTAATTTTTTTCTACATTATAAATGACATTTAAAGTGTTTTTCATCTTTATGACTTTCCTCAAAATCCAAATGGAAATTGAGTTACAAATATGTGTCATTATTTAGGGTTTTAAGGAATGTGTCCCGATCTTGTGAAAATGGTATACGGCTACCTCGTTCATTTTTTTTTAATTTTTTTCTACACTCTAAATGACATTTAAAGTGTTTTTCATCTTTATGACTTTTCTCAAAATCCAAATGGAAATTGAGTTACAAATATGTGCCATTATTTAGGGTTTTAAGGAATGTGTCCCGATCTTGTGAAAATGGTATACGACTACCTCGTTTATTTTTTTTATTTTTTTCTACACTCTAAATGACATTTAAAGTGTTTTTCATCTTTATGACTTTCCTCAAAATCCAAATGGAAATTGAGTTACAAATATGTGTCATTATTTAGGGTTTTAAGGAATGTGTCCCGATCTTGTGAAAATGGTATACGGCTACCTCGTTCATTTTTTTTAATTTTTTTCTACACTCTAAATGACATTTAAAGTGTTTTTCATATTTATGACTTTTCTCAAAATCCAAATGGAAATTGAGTTACAAATATGTGCCATTATTTAGGGTTTTAAGGAATGTGTCCCGATCTTGTGAAAATGGTATACGACTACCTCGTTTATTTTTTTTTATTTTTTTCTACACTCTAAATGACATTTAAAGTGTTTTTCATCTTTATGACTTTCCTCAAAATCCAAATGAAAATTGAGTTACAAATATGTGTCATTATTTAGGGTTTTAAGGAATGTATCCCGATCTTGTGAAAATGGTATTCGGGTACCTCGTTTATTTTTTTTTATTTTTTTCTACACTCTAAATGACATTTAAAGTGTTTTTCATCTTTATGACTTTCCTCAAAATCCAAATGAAAATTGAGTTACAAATATGTGCCATTATTTAGGGTTTTAAGGAATGTGTCCCGATCTTGTGAAAATGGTATACGACTACCTCGTTTATTTTTTAATTTTTTTAAAATTTTTTATTGAATAGAAAATAATATTTTAGCCTTTGTTAATTAGTGGTTTTTTTTAGAAAAAGTTATATAAAAAAAGATAGAAAAAAACTAAACAAATGAAGGTATATAGAAGAAAAGTCAAAAGAGGGACGGACTACCCTATATTTATTTTTTAATTTTTTTTAAATTTTTTATTAACTAGAAAATAATATTTTAGCCTTTGTTAATTAGTGGTTTTTTTTAGAAAAAGTTATATAAAAAAAGATAGAAAAAAACTAAACAAATGAAGGCATATAGAAGAAAAGTCAAAAGAGGGACGGACTACCCTATATTTATTTTTTAATTTTTTTTAAATTTTTTATTGACTAGAAAATAATATTTTAGCCTTTGTTAATTAGTGGTTTTTTTTAGAAAAAGTTATATAAAAAAAGATAGAAAAAAACTAAACAAATGAAGGTATATAGAAGAAAAGTCAAAAGAGGGACGGACTACCCTATATTTATTTTTTAATTTTTTTTTAAATTTTTTATTAACTAGAAAATAATATTTTAGCCTTTGTTAATTAGTGGTTTTTTTTAGAAAAAGTTATATAAAAAAAGATAGAAAAAAACTAAACAAATGAAGGTATATAGAAGAAAAGTCAAAAGAGGGACGGACTACCCTATATTTATTTTTTAATTTTTTTTAAATTTTTTATTGACTAGAAAATAATATTTTAGCCTTTGTTAATTAGTGGTTTTTTTTAGAAAAAGTTATATAAAAAAAGATAGAAAAAACTAAACAAATGAAGGTATATAGAAGAAAAGTCAAAAGAGGGACGGACTACCCTATATTTATTTTTTAATTTTTTTTAAATTTTTTATTAACTAGAAAATAATATTTTAGCCTTTGTTAATTAGTGGTTTTTTTTAGAAAAAGTTATAGAAAAAAAGATAGAAAAAAACTAAACAAATGAAGGTATATAGAAGAAAAGTCAAAAGAGGGACGGACTACCCTATATTTATTTTTTATTTTTTTTAAATTTTTTATTAACTAGAAAATAATATTTTAGCCTTTGTTAATTAGTGGTTTTTTTTAGAAAAAGTTATATAAAAAAAGATAGAAAAAAACTAAACAAATGAAGGCATATAGAAGAAAAGTCAAAAGAGGGACGGACTACCCTATATTTATTTTTTAATTTTTTTAAATTTTTTATTGACTAGAAAATAATATTTTAGCCTTTGTTAATTAGTGGTTTTTTTTAGAAAAAGTTATATAAAAAGATAGAAAAACTAAACAAATGAAGGTATATAGAAGAAAAGTCAAAAGAGGGACGGACTACCCTATATTTATTTTT
This sequence comes from Adenophora triphylla var. japonica, assembly GCA_022495995.1. NCBI lineage: Eukaryota > Viridiplantae > Streptophyta > Magnoliopsida > Asterales > Campanulaceae > Adenophora > Adenophora triphylla. The sequence goes on from JAFEMH010002677.1 coordinate 122,119, forward strand.
TAATTTTTTTAAATTTTTTATTAACTAGAAAATAATATTTTAGCCTTTGTTAATTAGTGGTTTTTTTTAGAAAAAGTTATATAAAAAAAGATAGAAAAACTAAACAAATGAAGGTATATAGAAGAAAAGTCAAAAGAGGGACGGACTACCCTATATTTATTTTTTAATTTTTTTTAAATTTTTTATTAACTAGAAAATAATATTTTAGCCTTTGTTAATTAGTGGTTTTTTTAGAAAAAGTTATATAAAAAAAGATAGAAAAAACTAAACAAATGAAGGCATATAGAAGAAAAGTCAAAAGAGGGACGGACTACCCTATATTTATTTTTTAATTTTTTTAAATTTTTTATTGACTAGAAAATAATATTTTAGCCTTTGTTAATTAGTGGTTTTTTTTAGAAAAAGTTATATAAAAAAAGATAGAAAAAAACTAAACAAATGAAGGTATATAGAAGAAAAGTCAAAAGAGGGACGGACTACCCTATATTTATTTTTTAATTTTTTTAAATTTTTTATTAACTAGAAAATAATATTTTAGCCTTTTTTAATTAGTGGTTTTTTTAGAAAAAGTTATATAAAAAATAGAAAAAAACTAAACAAATGAAGGTATATAGAAGAAAAGACAAAAGAGGGACGGACTACCCTATATTTATTTTTTAATTTTTTTAAATTTTTTATTGACTAGAAAATAATATTTTAGCCTTTGTTAATTAGTGGTTTTTTTTAGAAAAAGTTATATAAAAAAAGATAGAAAAAAACTAAACAAATGAAGGTATATAGAAGAAAAGTCAAAAGAGGGACGGACTACCCTATATTTATTTTTTAATTTTTTTTTAAATTTTTTATTAACTAGAAAATAATATTTTAGCCTTTGTTAATTAGTGGTTTTTTTTAGAAAAAGTTATAGAAAAAAGGATAGAAAAAAACTAAACAAATGAAGGTATATAGAAGAAAAGTCAAAAGAGGGACGGACTACCCTATATTTATTTTTTCATTTTTTTTAAATTTTTTATTGACTAGAAAATAATATTTTAGCCTTTGTTAATTAGTGTTTTTTTTAGAAAAAGTTATAGAAAAAAAGATAGAAAAAAAACTAAACAAATGAAAGTATATAGAAGAAAAATTAAAAAAATTCAAATGACGGAATAATTCCGTCAGCTGATAAATTAAAAAAATAAAAATATATAATTATCAGCGACGGAATTATTCCGTCAGCTGATAATCTAATTTTTTTAAAAAAATAAATTATCAGCGACGGAATAATTCCGTCGCCGTTAACGTAAAAAATAAAAAATAAATAAATTAGCAAATACGGAATTATTCCGTCAGATGATATTTTATTTAGCGACGGAATTAAATTCCGCCGCCGAAATTGTCGCTAAAACGAATATTCGTCGAATATTCTTGTTGAATTCGCCGCGGAATTTAATTCCGTCGCTAAATTTGGCGCCAAATTTATTCCGTCGCTAAAGCATAATTTCCGTCGCTAAATAGCGACGGAATGCTTCCGTCGCTGTTTATTCCGTCGCTAAAACACCAGTTTCTGGTAGTGTTTTGAGATGGTTTCTTTTGTTGTACTTGTTAGAACAATGAACTTTCAGTTTACTAAAACTCATTCCTATTTGGATAGTAGTATTTGTGTTTTATGTTTAATATATATGATTGCTAGTTTGATAAAAAAAATATGTAAAGAGCAACGCTTTTAGTTGGACAGGTTTGTAGTTCAGATAGCGGTCTAGACCGCAGTTCGGACCACGGTTTGAACCGTTTATGAAATCGTGGTTTGAGACCGAATCGAACCAAACCGGGGTGGTTTGGTTTGGTTTGGTTTGAAATTTTCTATGGTTCGATTTGGTTTGGGATTTTCCCAAACCGAGTACTAGCGGTTTGGTCTCCAAATTCCTTCCAAACCGAACCAAACCGAACCATGTCCACCCCTACTATGTTACCATTGAAATGTGGAATTTCCGATAATATAACACTTTTGTAAACTCCACACATTTGGCATCGGATCACATGTTAGGGAGAATGTGAAAGCTTGATATACCTTGTTGAATCCCGATCTGACAGTTTAAGTTTTTTGATCCTTAAAGAGTAAATTTGAATTATTTCTTTTTAAAATATTTATTTTGGAGCAGAGAGGTAGTAAAAGAATTGTGCTTCGAGATAAATTATGTCTTATACTCCCTCTGTTTGTCTGACTGTTCCTAAATGAATATAGAGAAAAATTCCAAATTTACTATCAATCAAAAACAAATTTGAAACCCTTTTCGACGTCCATACATATGGAAAGGGTAACCCAGTTCTTCAATGGCATTGTTGATGGGCTAGAGAGGGTGCGAAGGTCGAAAAGTTGCTGTAGCGAAGGCTCATCCCAGACATCTTCCTCGGAGTCTTCTTTTCTTTCTTTGGGCATTGTTAGCTCAATTAGTGAAGGCTCCCCCTGGAAGGTAACATTGTTCTTTCCACCCATCTTGGTTTGGTTACTCGCTGAGAGTACAGAGGATTTATCCATGCCGAGTGTCACCATGTTCACCCTATTGTTCCTGGGGAATGAATTTCCGACTGTGTTGGGACCGCGGGGGCGTTACAAATTTCCTTCTTCAATTAGCCCTTGGACCACTTATTTTAGTATGAAACAATTGTCGGTGGTGTGGCCGGGTGAAATTACCCGATCCGTGGCCGGACAGACATCTCGCGTCGTGCGGTCGTGCTGTCTTTCGTTTAGAGTCGCCACACCGTTTTGATTGTGCCCAAAACATTTAGAAAAGGCTTTGTTTTGTTTTGTTTTATTTTGTTGTGTGATGATATTTTTAAGTTCGGAGGTCAGGTTACGCCTCGGGAAGAGATATTTGAGCTCACCCGAGTCACCTCGTATACACGAGTCTTTCGATACCCTTCTTTCTTTAAATGTTGTGTGTGTGTGTGCGCTTTTAAAAATACATTTGTATATGATGTCTACATTGCAAATGATGCTTATATTTAAACAGAAATATTTAAATTAAAGTAGTAAAGTGAGATTTGGAAGGAGATCGTACCAATGTTGGTTTGTGTCTATCTTCCGCAGAGGAGTGTGTTTGGTTTGAGGGTGAATAGGGTTTTTGGACGTCGGGGGTTGATTAGGACGGACCGGGATCGACCGGAGTTGCTTCGGGAGGACTTCGGAGCGCCTCAGGAGGGCTTAGGAGCACCTCGTGAAGGCTCGGGAGGCATTGGCAAGGACCGAAAGAGGATGGGATTGCCTCGGGACGGCTCAGGATGCCTCGGGAAGGACCGGGATTCGACCAAAATCGCTTCGGAAGGACTTCAGAGTGCCTCGGGAAGGACCGGAAGAGGTCGGGATGCCTTGGGGAGTTGCCTGAAGGCTGGGGAAAGAGAGGAGAGAGTTGAGGTGTCCATGAAATGGGAGGGAAAGCCTTTTATTTATAGGCCCCAAAAAACTGCAATATGGTTCGTACGAACCTTTGTGTCATTATCAGTTTTTTGGGTTTCCTGGATTTCAGGGAATATTGTGGACTTTAGGGGAATTTTTTCATCATTTTGGCGTGTTGATGTAAGTGTCCGTACGGACCATTCTTACTTTGCAAAGTGGTCCGTACGGACCATTATATCAAGTGGCCATATTTTGTTATTCCTGCAAAGTCCTTGAGTTCCCTTTTATTCCTGAAAGGTCTTTCCTTGGTTTGGATGGTGGTTTTGGGCCTTTTGGACGTTACGAGTCTTCGGGATCACGTATGCGTGAGTCCTCGGTGTTTTCCGTATGCTTGAATGGAGAGCAGTCCGAATTGGAATACTTACATTGGGGTAGTTGTGAAAAGCACATCATTTGCTCATATTCCTGTTGGGATTGAGATTCTTTGGCTGGTAATTTTCAAGGGGTTTGAGAATGTTTCGTTTTACCAATAATTCGAACACTTGGCTCAGGGACATCTCAAGGTTATCAAAGCGCTGAAATTGCTGCTGTCGAAGGGGGTTGTTATTTCTCGGGAGCGCTTGATCGCGCCTTCCTTGGACTCCGTTTTAGACGTAGTTTGACTGTTACCCAACAATATCAGAATCTCATATTGGACCATTCTTGTCACTCGTCCCTCTATGGTACTGTACTAGCCTATAATTGGTTCATGGGTGAGCAAGCTTTGGCAAATACCCCCATTTTGTCGTAGTATTCGAAAAATACAAATTTTTATTTAGAGTGTTTAGTTTAGAAATGGACATTTTTTTAATATATCTTTATTTACGTGATTCATTTGTTATATTAACGATAATTATTCACTTACTATTTTATATTTCACATTATCTTTCATACATCACTTTCCATTCTAACAACACCTACTCCATCGTATATTTTCTTTAAACTTTTATATTTTTTCGAGTGAGACGAAAGAGTATAATATATTAATATTATAAAAATAATCCATAATTTCTGTATGTGTTATTGGTTCCATAAAACCAAGGCCGGTTATTAGGCTGTGCAAGAGGATCTCTTGCACAGGGCCCCATTTTCTCGAAGGGTCTCAAATTTTGCATTTTTATTTTTTAGCCCTTAAAATTTGTAAAAATTATTTTTAAAATCCTAAATTTCTAAAATAATAAATGCATAATTTTGTATAGATTTAATTAAAATTTGTAAAAATTATTTTTAAAATCCTAAATTTCTAAAATAATAAATGCATAATTTTGTATAGATTTAATTGTTATTATATTTTATTCATTCCATAATAATTGTTACTTCTTTTCTTTGGGCGTCCCATAACAAATGATATTGTCCCAAAATGTGAGATGGAGCGAGTATAGATTTGTGCTTAATTTTTAAAATATTGCGGGCCCAATATTTAATTTTAGCACAGGACCCCTATAATTATTGAGACGGGCCTGTATAAAACCATAATTTCTCATCCCATAAAGTTTTGGATAATTAGGTTGCACCTTTAAACTTTATACATAGTTATATTATTACTTAGTGAAAAACGTGATCAATTATTTATTTTTGTAATTATAACACTATTTGGTTTGTAATTATACCCTTAACATTAATTTAGAAATATTACGTGTCCGAATTTGAAGATGATACTAAACCATGTAAAATATCATGTGCAAAATCTAAATATAATTTGTGTAAATTAAATGAGATCTTCAACCAAATTTTAGCCAACTTTGCGATGATGCAGTGCTGCTCCATTGAATTTTGAGGCCTTAATCCAATAATTTAATGAGGCATTTACCAAATAATCCCTCTAAAAAAACAATACTACTTCCTAGGACAATTTATAATTTGCTTAACCATTTAGTCCCTAGCTTAATAACTACACCCTTCCAACATTTTAATAAGTTCACCCTCCTATCATTTCACTAAGTCCACTCTCTTTAACAATTTAATTTCTTTCCAACCACCCTCACCTTAGGTCACCCCCTCCCCATCTTCTCCGGTCAACACTTCCGGCAACCATCAACTCCGGCGACCAACTCCGGCGACTTTTCTTTTTTTTTATTTATTTTTTGCGCCGGCGACCTCTCCGGCGACCAAACAACTGAGAACTTAACTTATCAGTAAGTTCTCAGTTGTCAACTAAACTACTAAGAACACAATTAACTCCGGCGACTACCAACTCCGGCGACCACCAACTCCGGCGACCTCTCCGGCGACCAAACAACTGAGAACTTAACTTATCAGTAAGTTCTCAGTTGTCAACTAAACTACTAAGAACACAATTAACTCTGACGACTACCAACTCCGGTGACCACCAACTCCGGCGACCTCTCCGGCGAACAAACAACTGAGAACTTAACTTATCAGTAAGTTCTCAGTTGTCAACTAAACTACTAAGAACACGATCAACTCCGGTGACCTCTCCGGCGATCAAACAACTGAGAACTTAACTTATCAGTAAGTTCTCAGTTGTCAACTTAACTACTATACTAAGAACACGATCAACTCCGACGACCTCCTCGGTGATTACCAACTCCGGCGATCTCTCCGGCGATCATACAACTGAGAACTTAACTTATCAGTAAATTCGCAGTTGTCAACTAAACTACTAAGAATACGATCAACTCCGGTGACCACCAACTCTGGCGACTAAACAAATGAGAACTTATCAGTAAGTTCTCATTTGTCAACTAAACTACTAAGAATCTTTTTTTTTTTTTACTCCGATGACCACTCCGATGATCGAACAACTGAGAACTTATCAGTAAGTTCTCAGTTGTCAACTAGACTACTAAGAACCTTATTTTTTTGTTTTGTTGACCTCTCCGGCGACCAAACAACTGAAAACTTAACTTATTAGTAAGTTCTCAGTTGTCTCTATTAAGAACACGATCAACTCCTACGATCACCAACTATGGCGACCAAACAACTGAGAACTTATCAGTAAGTTCTCAGTTGTCAACTAAACTACTAAAAACACAATCAACTTCGGCGACCAAACAACTGAGAACTTATCAGTAAGTTCTCAGTTATCAACTCGAGGAGCAATTAACTTATCAGTAAGTTCTCAGCTGTCAACTAAACTACTAAGAACACAATTAACTCCGGCGACCAAACAATTGAGAACTTAACATATCAGTAAGTTCTCAGTCATCAACTAAACTACTAATAACACGATCAACTCCGGTGACCAAAGAACTGAGCAAGTTCTCAATTGTCAACTAAACTACTAAGAACACGATCAACTCCGGCGACCTCCCCGGCGATTACCAACTCTGGGGATCTCTCCGACGATCAAACAACTGAGAACTTAACTTATTAGTAAGTTCTCAGTTGTCAATTAAACTACTAACTACACGATCAACTCCGGCGACCTCTCCGGCGACCAAACAACTGAGAACTTAACTTATTAATAAGTTCTCAGTTGTCAACTAAATTAATTTTAACTAATAATATATATAACTTATTAGAAAGGTTGCAATATGAGAAATCTAAATTCAAGCCAATTCATGAGCAAAATATTTACTGCAATATAAGAATGGAGGAAATGCACATGACAAGTTACCATTGAAATTGTTTAAAGGAAAAACAGAAAACAATAGAAGACCTGAATATGATATGAGGAATCGTAAGAAGAATGGATTAACAATGCACTTTGCATCATTTAAAAGGCTGCAATATGAGAATATCTATACCGCAGTCAAGAACAAAATATTTACTACCGAATGCAATAATCTCCTTTACATGAGTACCAGAGAATTCACTCAGTAAGAGAGGAAATGCAGAATTGTGTTTTCTGCAGTTTTTTATTTACCTCATTAAATAATTTTCTATCAATATTATCTTCAGGTACTAGAAATTAAAACCAATCATAACCTCCAAAATAGCCTAAAATGTCCACTATACCGAGAGAATATTACATAATGCAGAAATTAGAAATAAATCAGCAAGGATTACTAACAAAATTGTGTAAAGATACTGTATGTGTCTAAGAGAAGTTAAGCTGCTACTCACTGGCAACATCATAAACAATCACTGCAACGGATGAATCTCTAATATAGCTTGGAATGAGGCTTCTAAAAGAAAGGGAGGCAGGGGATCCAAAGAGTCAAAAAGATAAGAAAACACACTGCCATCTTAACAGAAAATGATTTAGAAAAAAAACATGGTTTAACAATCCCATTTCAGGCGGAGAGGTCGCTGGAAATGTAGATCTGGCCAGAACTGTTGACCAGATCTGCAGATAGACGGCATCGGAGATGAATAACTTGAAGGAAGCTCGATCGCAGAGGAGAGGGATGGCCGGAGAGGGTAGGGAGAGAGTCGCCGGAGTTGAGGAGGTGGACGGTCATCGGAGTAATAGATCGCCGGAGTTGGGGGTGACGTTCGCCGGAAGTGGAGGAGGGGAGGGGTTTGCCGGAGTTGGGGAAGGAGTGGAGGGGTGGCCGGAGGATAGGAGTTCGGCGGAAGTGGTGACCGGAGAGAGCTTCATAGAGAGAGAAAGTGTGTGTGAGAGAGAGAAAGTGTGTGTGTGTTTGTGACAGGGTGGGTGGGTGGGGAGGAGTGTAATTATATCATTTAAATTAGGTGAGGGGTTATATGGTAGGAGAAAATATTTTTTAGGATTAGGAGGTAGATTAGAAAATAGGCTGTCTTATGAGGTAGATTAAGAATTATTGAGGGACTAGGGCGTAATTTTCTCTAATTTAATTAGGGACCTCAATTTTTTAGTTTCAGTAGGCTATGTGTGGTGGCGAATTGCTAGTTCTCTCTTCATTTTTACGTCATTCGTCGTTAATTCTATTTAAAATATATATTTTCTCCTTAGTATACGCTAACGTTTTAGCGGTATTAATAGTTGAACTCTAAATTAAATCGTAAACTAACGAGACTTGTGATATTTCATAAATATTGAGAGTAGACATGAAAATTGGAAATTGTAATTAGATTGTATTAATATTTTTGTGTTAGATAATTGCAAAAAAAAATTAAAGATATATAAGTGACAATTGCAAAGGATTGAATATACAACGGAGGAAGTAATAAATTATGCCTTATACTCCCGTGTATTATGTTTGGATCAATTAACTTGCAAAGCCACAATCAGATAAACTTGAAATTTGTCGTTTGTTCTGTCGTTTGACGTTTGTTCTTTTATAAGAAGGCGTAGTCAAACTAAATAGAATCACAAAATCTGGGGAGAAACGCGTTTACCAGTTCTATGGAGAAAGCGGGGCACATTTATGTCGTACGGCATCTGCAGCGCATAAAACTGGATATCAGCCGTGAACACGGATATCGGAAGAAGGCTTTTTGGAAAAGATATCCAGGAAAGCTTTGAAAAGGATGGCGAAAAGCTTTGAAAAGGATATCCAGAAACCAAATATTTTTTCTGGATATCCTTTACAAAGCTTCTGGATATCCATTTCAAAGCTTCTGGATATCCAGAAGCTTTGTAAAGGAAATCCAGAAAAAATACTTGGTTTCTGGATATCTTTTTACAAAGCTTCTGGCTATCCATTTCAAAGCTTCTAGATATCCAGAAGCTTCGTAAAGGATATCCAGAAACTGGCTACTTACGTCGCGCGACATAATAAGCCCCGTTTCTCCATACGCGATGGAGAAACGCGTTTCTCCCCAGACGCACTCAAATAGAATAAGGAAGCTTTTTATCTTTTTATCGTTTTCCCTTTATCACCCCCTTATGATATTGGATCTGAGCCGTCAATGCAACTTACGCCCAAACCCCACATTTGGCTGCTTGAAATAGATTCAGAAAGTTCAAAACTTTATCTCAACAACTTCCAAATTGTAAACATTAACACAGAAATGGAGGGGAAAACCAAGAAATTAGCCATTAAGAAGCCTCATGTTCTTGCCATCCCCTACCCAGCGAAAGGCCACATAAACCCCATGCTTGAATTCTGCAAACGCTTAGTCATCAAAGAAGTCAAACCCACCCTTGTAAACACCCTCTACCTCTCCAAATCCATGCATATCAACCATATCGGTTCATCAATCGCCCTTGAATCAATATCAGATGGCTTCGATGAAGGTGGCTACGAACAAGCGGGGTCCGTCGAGGAGTACCTAGACAAGTATCGTTGCGTTGGCTCGAAAACTCTAGCCGAACTGATCAAGAAACTCGATGCTGAGGGCAAAAAAGTAAATTCCATCGTTTATGATGGCTTTCTACCTTGGGTTCTTGATGTTGCCAAGAAGTTTGGAATAGTTTCCGCTGTTTTCTTTACACAGTCTTGTGCTGTTAATAGCATATATTACCATGTCAATCGTAAATTTCTATCTCTTCCGCTCTCTGGATCAATCTCGCTTCCTGGATTACCATCACTTGAACCTTCGGAGACTCCTTCGTACGTTTACATATATGGTTCGTATCCACCGTTATTTAACTTGGTTGTCGGCCAGTTCAGTAACTTTGATCAAGCAGATTGGGTACTTTTCAATACTTTCTACGAATTGGAGGAAGAGGTAAGAAAATTTATTTCTATACAAAAGTACATACTCCCTGTCCCATAATAGCTTACTCATTGAGAATGGAAAATAAGGAATAATGTTATTAAAGTAGGAGTTGTGAGTGGATAAGAGAGAGAATGAGTGGAGAGAATAGTAAATTTGAAAAGTTTGTGAGTATGACAAGTGGATTTCATGAATAAAGAAGTATTAAAATATTTCCTTTTTAGAAAAGTGTGACTTTAAAGTGGGACGCCCAAAATAGCAAAATGGATAAGGTAATATGGGACGGAAGGAGTACTACTTTTTTTTGGATATAGGCTGGAGTCAGACTGCATGGCTGTTCCGCTTTTATAGTAACATGAGCTATATCTTGTAGTAAAATAAATTACTTCCTCATTCCGTAAATGAATCACAAAGATAAGATGTATAAATATTTTTGTTTTTCATTTTCTAAACATTTAATTTTATAATAATAACATGAATAGCAAAATAAAATTTGTAAATAAAAGTTTAGATTTTTTTTTTTTTTTGAATACATTCATTTTGAAACAAAAAGTTCTTGAATTTGAACATTTATTTAGGAATAGGAGGATAAGTATATAATAACATGAGTTAGGGCAGACTAACATGAGTTACATCTTTAAAGTAGCATGAGTTACATATAAACTCGTACTATTGTGCAATGATCTGATGCACATGGTTCCCAAATTCCTACTTTTCCTATTCCAAAATAAGTGTCCTTTTCTTTTTGTTCATCCTTATCCTTGTGATTATTTTCTAGGAAATTTGCCCCATAAGTTTCTTTTGGAACAAATCACTTCTCACTAAGTTTTTCATTGTATTAAATTGACCGAAAAGTTCTTTTTACAAGTGAACTTCCAATTTTGCCCTCACAACATTTTGAAAATATAATACAACATTCTGATTTTTTATTATTTTTTTTTGAAAATATAATACAACACTCTGAAAATATAATACAACATTCTGAATATAATACAACATTCTGATTTTTAACTTTTTTTTTAATTTTTTTTTTTTTGAAAATATAATACAACAACAACAACAACAACAACAACAAAGCCTTAGTCCCAAAATAATTTGGGGTCGGCTAACATGAATCCTCATATGTCATCGTGAAAAAAAATAATAAATAAATAACAAATAATAATAAAAATAAAAAAAAAAATAAATAAATAAACAAATAAATAAATAAACAAACAAATCAAAATAAAAAAAAAAATCAAAAAAACAAAAAATAAAAAAAAAATAAAAATCAAGAAAAAAAAAAAAAAATCAACCCCCACATGGATTTTTTCCCTCCACTCCGGCCTCTTCAACACCATACTTTCATCCACTCCAAGTAAACTCATATCCTTTTCAATTACTCTAATCCAAGTTTGTTTGGGTCTTCCCCTACCCCTCGCCATTTTATCATTTCTCCACTGTTCCGGCCTCCTAACCGGTGCATCACTCGGTCTCCTTCTCACATGTCCAAACCACCTTAGACGATTTTCCCTCATTTTATAATACAACATTCCTGAAAATATAATACAATATTCTGAATATAATACAACATTCTGGAAATATAATACAACATTCTGATTTTTTTTATTAATTTTTTTACATTATTATTTTTTTTTTTTTGAAAATATAATACAATATTTTTGGGGGGGTATTTTCGTCCAAAATGACAAAAAATTGATACACTCATTTAAAAGGAACTTATTGAGCATAAATTAAAAAAAAAAAGGGAACTTATGGGGCAATGACCCCTATTTTCTATAGATCTTAATTTTCCTATTCCAAAATAAGTGTTCTTTTCTTTTCGTTCATCCTTGTGATTATTTTCTATAGATCTTGATTTTCCTACGAGATAGATTCAGAGTACTCCCTCCGTCTCAAAATGTTTGTCCCATTTGACTTTTTTGTTGAACTTTGACCACAAATATATGACAATTTAATTATGTTCATGAAATTCTAAAAATTCCTATTGATTCACCATTAATAATATTTTCAACAACAACTTTTAGAATTTCATGAACATGATTAATCTCTCATAAATTTGTGGTCAAAGTTAAAAAAAAAAGTCAAATGAGACAAACATTTTGGGACGGAGGGAGTATATATTACCTTTTTGTGTAAGGAGTTATTCTAATGAGAACTCAATGAAATTAACTACCCGTTCTCTTCTATTTAGGTGTTGAAATGGATGAGAAAGTTATGGAAGGTGAAGACCGTAGGCCCCACAGTTCCATCGATGTACTTGGATAAACGACTACACGATGATAAAGATTATGGTCTCAATTTATACAAGCCAAATCACGAAGAATGCATGAACTGGCTAAACGATAAGCCAAGTTCTTCAGTTATTTACGTATCATTTGGAAGCATGGCAGAACTTAATGCTGAACAAATGGAAGAAATCGTGTGGGGCTTAAAAAACACTAATTTCTACTACTTATGGGTTGTGAGGGCATCTGAAGAGGGAAAGCTTCCAAATAAGTTCATTAATGAGATATCCGAAAAGGGTTTGATTGTGAGATGGAGCCCACAACTAGAGGTTCTGTCGCACGGGTCCGTAGGATGTTTTGTTACGCATTGTGGGTTTAATTCGGTTCTTGAAGCTATAAGTTTGGGGGTGGCAATGGTGGGAATTCCTCAGTGGACTGATCAGCCTACTAATGCGAAATTTGTGGAGGATGTTTGGGGTGTGGGGGTGAGAACTGAGGCGGATGAGACGGGGATTGTGAGGAGAGAAGTTTTGGAATTGTGTGTACGACAGGTTATGGAGGGCGAAAAAGGGAAAGAAATAAAGAAGAGCACGGATAAATGGAAGAATTTGGCTAAAGAAGTTGTTGATGAAGGTGGGAGCTCGGATAAGAACATAGAAGAATTTGTAGCTGAATTAAAATGCTTATATTGATCAAAACTGTATGTACTGATTTCAGATGTACTGAAATCATCTTTTACAGTAAAAAATAAAATAAAAAAATTATTACTGATATATTTTCCTTATGCAGAAGAATATTTTCACCTAAATTTTATTATACCCAAAGTTGTACGTACGAATGCAGAACTTCCTATACAGGCATTTTATATACTCCCTCCGTCCCGGACCTATGTGCTCGGTTTGACTTTTCACGTAAATTAAGGAGAGAGTATTATATTGAAAGTGTTGTGAGTGTGAAATAAAATAGGAGAGAGAATGAGTGGAGGGAATAGTAAATTATAATGGTGTTGTGAGTATTAAAATAATGTAGGAGAGAGAATGAGTGGAGGGAATAGTAAAGATTCCTTTCCATTTTAGGAAATGTGCACGTAGGTTTGGGACGCCCAAAATGAAAAGTGTGCACGTAGATATGGGACGGAGGGAGTATTGATTTTTTTTTTGGTCAACTCCATTGTTTGTGTGTCTGTGTCCATTGGGTGTAAGATGTTAAGGATTAAACCTCTTCTCTCCTCCAACAGTCACCAGTCAAAGCCTGCTCATGATTCTTCCACTTCATTTCTCTTTTAAATCAATGTATTCTAGAATTACAAAAGCCTTAGATACTTGTATATATATCTTGTTATTTATTTGAAATATATATCATTTTGCCATATTCTTTACATGGTATCAGAGCATCTTTGATCTTTTCATTTCTTTTCGGGTAAAACACAGCAGTCACCACCATGTCCATGCCGACATCCACCATCCCAAACTCGGCTGAACCAAACTCTCCCCTTATTCTCGTCAACCTCTCCTCCTGTATCACCCTAACACCGCTCACCTATCTTCCTTGGGCCGCCCAACTTGAATCCATTCTATTTGGCCTTGATTTACTCAGGTTTGTAGATGGCACCCACCCAGCCCCACCACCCAAAATCACCACCAACAACCAGGAAACTAATAACCCAGCTTTCATTACTTGGAGCCGTCAAGACCGCCTAATCTTAGGTGCCCTACTGGGAACCCTTGACCCTACCGTTGCTCCCTTAGTCCTTCAAGCTAAAACCTCCAATGAAGTATGGACCCTTCTCCGCACCACCTACGCGAACTCTTCCCGCGGACATATCCTTCAAGTAAAGGATAATCTGGACAACCTCACCAAAACCACCCAACCCATTGCTGACTATATGCATTCAATCAAAACCTTAACCGACAAACTAGCCATCCTTGGCAAACCCATGGATCCCGAAGATATAGTTGCCAAAACCCTAAAAGGCCTTGATTATGAGACCTTTAAACCAGTTATTGACTCCGTTCGTGCCCGTGACACCCCCATATCCTTCGAGGCTCTCCATGAGAAACTTATAAACCATGAGCTCACCCTAAAACACCATAACCCTCCCACAACCTACCCTGCCACAGCTCATGCAGCCCACTTCCGCCCTAACCCCACCCGTCCCAACAACCGTACCACCCCCTTCCCATCCCCACCTAACTTCTCTGCTGCTCTCTCACCATTTCCGCCTCCACCAACCCACTCCAAACCTGGTAGCTCCTCCCCCGCTCCATTCAAAGGCAAGTGTCAATACTGTCGATTTGTAGGCCATGTTATTTCTCAGTGTAACCGCTTTAAGCGTGACTATCCATCTGTCACTTTTCCCCCTCCCCCCACCACTAATTCCCGTCCCCCTCGTCCCTCAACTTCCAGCCAACCGCAAGCCCACACCATCTCCACCAATCATCCGTCTCATAGTTCTTGGCTTCTTGACAGTGGAGCCACCCACCACCTAACCAATGACCTTACCAATCTTTCTCTTCACCATCCTTACAGCGGTTCCGACGATGTGATTATTGGCGATGGCTCCTCCCTTCCTATCTCAGAAATAGGTTCTTTTACTCTCTCCTCATCTCATCGCACACTTCAATTCTCCAATGTTCTTTTTGTTTCGTTAATTTCTCCAAATATTTTATCCGTTTCACAATTCTGTAAAGACAATAATGCTTTCATCGAATTCTCACACTCTTCCTTTTTTGTCAAGGATCTTTCGACTCACCAAATTCTCCTCCAAGGCACAAATGATCGAGGTGTCTATCTATGGCATCCCTCCTCGCCTCAAGCTCTTCTTGGCACCTCCGCAACAACTCACTCATGGCATCATCGTTTAGGACACCCCACCCCCTATTATTTCTTTCTTAAATAAAAAGTTTTCTTTGTCCATTAAGTCTAGTGGTCTTTCCAACTGTAATTCCTGCGACATTAATAAAATCCATAAATTGCCATTTGATGTTTCTTCTCTCACTTCCGCTGCTCCTCTTGAACTCATTTTCTCTGATGTCTGGACCTCTCCTGTTTACTCTCATGATAATTTTAAGTACTATGTCATTTTTGTTGATCATTATACAAAATATGTTTGGCTCTACCCACTTAAACAAAAATCCGACACTTTTAACACTTTCACTCGGTTCAAGTCTCTTGTTGAAAAATACTTCAACAAACCTATCATTCAGCTATATTCTGACAACGGAGGTGAATACCTCAAACTCACACCATCTATCTCTCAAAATGGTATTACCCATCTAACCTCCCCTCCACACACACCCGAGCATAATGGCTATGCCGAGCGTCGCCATCGTCACATCGTCGAGACTGGTTTAACCCTACTTTCTCATTCCAATCTTCCCTTAAAATATTGGACTCATGCCTTCATTACCGCCACATACCTCATTAATCGCCTTCCCACACCCACCCTTCAAAATGACTCACCTTACTATCGCCTCTTCCATAAACACCCAAACTATACAAAACTCCGTAGCTTCGGCTGCCTATGCTACCCATGGCTCCGCCCCTACACACCTCACAAACTTGCTCCCCGTTCTACCCCATGCATCTTTATTGGCTACTCCCCCACCCAATCAGCCTACTACTGTCTAGACCCATCCTCCCATCGCATCTATACTTCCCGTCACGTCAAGTTTGTGGAAGATAAATTTCCCTACCCAACTCTCACCCCCACTACCCACTCCTCACCTACTATAACCCCCTCTCAATGGTGCACTGTTACTCTCCCTATCCTCCCCAACCCACCCACCCTCTATCCTGACCCACCCTCCTCTCTACCCAACACCTCCGCTCCTCACTCCCCTTCCTCTTCCTCCCAGGCCGACTCAAACAACCCACAGACCCCAACCTCTGCCGCCAACACCAAGCACTTAACCACCGCCCAAAACAGCCTCCTCCCGGCCCCTTCCCCTTCCTCTGCCATCAACAGTCCCACACCACCACCACCCCCGCCTACACCCCCTCCCCGAACCATCACCACTAGACTCTCCAGAGGTATTACCAAACCAAATCCCAAATATGCCAACCTCATCTCTACCTCCAACCCCACCAGCTTACCCACCTCCACAAAGCAGGCCCTTGCCTCCCCACTATGGCGTGCTGCTATGTTTGAAGAGTTTTCTGCTCTTACCCGAAACAATACATGGTCATTGGTACCTTCACACTCTGCTCCTAACATCGTTGGTTGTAAATGGGTGTTTCGTATTAAATACAATCCGGATAATTCTATTCAGAAATATAAGGCTCGACTAGTTGCAAAAGGGTTTCATCAACGCCCCGGTGTGGATTATTCGGATACCTTCAGTCCAGTAGTTAAGCCCGTCACAGTTCGTCTTCTCTTGTCTCTTCCTCTTTGTCATGGCTGGAATCTTCGACAACTTGATATCAACAATGCCTTCTTACAAGGCAACCTCCATGAGACTGTTTTTATGTCTCAACCTCCTGGCTTTACTGACACTACAAACCCCTCCCATGTGTGTCAACTTAACAAGGCCATATATGGCCTCAAACAGGCTCCCCGGGCATGGTACATGGAACTCAAAAATTTTCTCCTTGCCTATGGTTTTCGCTCCTCCATTGCCGACCCATCACTCTTTATATACACAAAATCTTCCTTGACTCTTTACCTCCTAGTATATGTTGACGATATTATCGTCACTAGTCCTTCTTCAGACTTTCTCTCCACATTCATCACCAATTTGTCCTCTCGTTTCTCTCTAAAGGACCTCGGTCCCCTTTCCTACTTTCTTGGAATCGAAGTGACTCCAAATGCCAATGGTTTTCTTCTATCTCAGTCGAAATACATTTATGACCTGTTATCTCGCCACAATATGTCCAACTCCAAACCTTCTGTCACTCCCATGGCTACTTATCCTCCTCTCACCAAACAACCTGTCTCACCCATTTGTAACCCCACCGAATACAGGACCATTGTTGGCAGCTTACAGTACCTTTCCATTACCCGCCCGGACATTGCTTTTGCTGTCAATAAACTAGCTCAGTTCATGCAACAACCTCATCTATCACATTGGACTGCACTCAAGCGACTTCTTCGCTATCTCCATGGCACACTAGACTTGGGTATTCAACTATATCGTGACTCCCCTTTCACCCTTCACTCTTTTTGTGATGCCGATTGGGCCGGTGATAAGGATGATTACGTATCCACAACCGGGTTCATTATTTATCTTGGGCAAAATCCTGTAGCTTGGTCCTCAAAGAAACAAAAAGCTTTAGCTCGCTCCTCCACTGAGGCTGAGTTTAGAGCCATTGCAGATGCCACAGCTGAGGTTATTTGGATTCGTAATTTACTCTCCGAGCTTGGTGTCACCATTCCGCAAACACCAACTATTTATTGTGACAATCTCGGAGCCACGCACTACTCTGCCAACCCAGTTTTTCACTCTCGTATGAAGCACTTAGCCCTTGCATTTCATTTTGTTCGGGAACTTGTTCAACAAGGGCATCTTCGTGTTCAACATATCTCCGGAAATGACCAACTGGCGGATGCCTTAACAAAGCCTCTTCCTCGTACTAGGCTCACCTCATTGCTGTCCAAGATTGGACTTCTCCGTGGATCGTCCATCTTGAGGGGTCGTGTTAAGGATCAAACCTCTTCTCTCCTCCAACAGTCACCAGTCAAAGCCTGCTCATGATTCTTCCACTTCATTTCTCTTTTAAATCAATGTATTCTAGAATTACAAAAGCCTTAGATACTTGTATATATATCTTGTTATTTATTTGAAATATATATCATTTTGCCATATTCTTTACATAAGATACTTCTGATGGTGGGAGAGCGGCGAGAGAGTGGGAACAGTGGTCCGGCAACCTGTTATCTTGTTTTCTTCTTTCTAGTTTTTCTTTTTAAAGGTGTCACTATTTCTAAATTTCCAAATATAAGAATCCAAAAATTCAATAATTGAATCCCAATTTCACTATCATTACCTAAATTTGAAAATGAAAATGATAAAAATAGGAAGATGTCATTACCATGAAAATTTACAAAGAAAGTTTTCTATTTCTGTTGTATATGCATGACTGGCACAGGGAGCAAACTACTTGTTAGACACGTGATTTATTATCCCTAACTAACTGATACATTCAAATTGGGATAAGGGGAATTTGGAGGATAAGTCAAATAGAGACTCTTATGTGAATGAGACTCTATGACTTAGTCCAACTAGTATTCTATAAATAAGGTCTTTATGGGAACCAACTTATACACAACACGTAATATTCCATATAGTACTCCTCAGACTACTGAGAAATACTATCTCTGGCAACCATCAAGTGCCTGTAATTTGAGAGTGGAACAACATTCAATATCTATCTTGTGATATTGAATCGGACGAGAAGAGGTGGTGATTGCAGAATCAAGACGATCGTGGTTCGTAGCACAAGCGAAATCTTCCACACAACGAGCTTCGGATTTAATCTATAAGGTATTCCGAGAACTCGTAGATAACATATGTGTTTTCCTTCATTGGTATCAGAGCCTCAAAGTTTGATGCTCACCATTGATGTCTTGATTGCATAATTTTTGAATTTTTCGGATCTATTTTTCACCAACTGGGTTTGATGATTTCGAAATTCAAATCTTGTCCGTTTTCTGTGTTTTTGATATCCATGCGTAGATAATAATGTGTAGAATAACATACTAAAAATTCATCGAATTCGGCCATGTAAATTTTGAGTAATTGCAGTTTTAAGTTTCAAAAATTATGATTTTTTCGTGATGTTCATGGCTGTTTTTGATGATGTTAAAGTCAGATCTGATAAAAAGTGTTAACATAAGTTTTGTTCTAAGCTGTGAGATCTTTCTGTATCCACTTTAATTGTTTAATTTGGACTTAAATCAAGAGAGTTATGATGTTATAAAGATGGGTCAGCGAAATACGTTTTTGTCAAAAATCCTAATTTATTTTGAGAAAAACGATGAACAGTACCCAGGGTTGAAAAGTCAAGCTTGCAAAGCGTTTGCTTTGATGTATGTGTATTGTGTCTGTTTCATGGGTTTTTTCAATATTATCCATTTAATTTGAGTATTTTATGGATTTATTTTAATCATGTTATTTTATCAAAAATATTTTAACAGCTCAGAAAATTATGAAATTTTTATTATATGGATATGATAGTGTTATACACTGTAGAAAATAATTTCGTAATTTTTAGTGTTACAGAAATAAGTTTTCTGTATTTTTCATGTGTATTAAAATCATTAAAAATAATTATAATTTCCAGAAAATTATGTAAATTTTACTGTATGTTTAATATGCTGTGACAACATGCTGAGATATTTTTTATATTTTGTTTATGATCAGAATATATTTTTCTGGAATTTTAAAGTATTCTGCTGCATGATTAATTCAGGAAAAATAGTTTTACTGTCCAGAAAAATATTAATTTTTTTCTGTATGTTTATAATAATGTTATACAGATCACTATATTTTTTTCATAATTTTTTGAAGAGCAGTAATCTGTTTCATGTATTTTTGTATGTGTTTTCGTGTAAATTTTATTTATCAGAGTGGAAAATATTAATCATAAAATTATGAATTTTTTTCTGTTGTTTAATTGCATGATATTGCACTGTCCTGAATTTTTTCATATTTTTTGGCTTATCTGAAATATTTATGTGCTTTAAATGTCATTTTATGAGATATTTTCACAAATAAGTTTGCATGAAAGCTATATCGGGACTACATGAAACCCGATGAAATTTTTCCGGACATGCTGGAATTATTTTAGAGTGAAACCTATATGATAAATTCATTTTATCTAGTTTTATTTTTGTTCAAAAATTAATCCATAAATATTTTAACGTTTTTCATGCGCGGGTCGTGATTACGAGCCTCGCAGATTTTCCTTCTCGTCATGTTAAATGAGATTATATTTTTGGATTGAGTTTTTAGAACAAAAGGTGAATTATTATGTATGCTTAATGTCACCTTATGCAACTTGTAAATAGTGAAACAATACCTATAAATGTGAGTAGCCTAAGAATTATTCTCTAGTTATATGAGCTATAGATAGATGAAAAATGGAAATTGTGATGACTTAATTCATAATTGGGTAATAGTGCCCTACCTAATAAAATTGTCATGTGATTGATGTACATGCTTAATAGTATTGACTGTTGAGAAGCATGTAAATCAATCTAATTTATTTCATGATTCACAACTTGCCTAATAATTAGGAATTGTGTAATAATGATCAACCTAGTTTGCTAGGCAATACATCTTCTAAATGGTTAAGTACCATGTGTGATAAAGTTCAAATGCTTAATTGAAGATAAGAGACAATTCAATGATGAACAACTTCATTGGATGTTGGGAAAGACTCATGAATTAAATCCTTAGGGGATGTCTCATCTAATAAGCACTAAGTATAAAGTCGTCATTCGTTGACTACTAGACTTGTGGAGTACCTTGAGACGATTATCGTTCGACTCATACGACTCAAATTGAACTTTTATTAGATGTTTTCTCGAGAAATAAGGTAAGCGAGATAGAGCGTGATGAACAAGGTTGTGCAATGAGTGCATACCTTATACTTTTATGATAACCCCCTTAGAGGTTTGCATAAGCCATGTGGGCTGGAATGCAAGAGACAATCATAAAAGATAAAAGATCATTAACTACCACAAGAATAAATGAATTTAGCTAAACAATATTTTTTACACTTATGATATTATAAGTGACTTGGATTTGTCTTGAGTTGACAAAGTATCATATGATCCTTAAACTTTCAAATAATGTTTGTTCTCGTGAATTGATGTTGAAACTCTCCAATGTGGATAGTAGGTTTAATCTCAATCGAATAAATGTTGAAAGTTTAAGTAGGATTTGTAGATTATTTTTGTGTTATTAGAGGTACTAGGAGAGAGTTTCCATAAAAGACAACATTATCATGAAATGAAAGGAGTTGACTTGTGTTGACTTCTGTTGCGGAGATTACGCACATTGATTTTATGTAATGTATTCTATGTGCCTAGAACATGATATAATCTGCTGTCTTTGTAATTAACGTGCTTGAGCTATAATGGCATTTGACCTTAGTGGTAGTTTTTTAGACAATTCCATTGAAAATAGTAATTCTATTGGGTTATGAATGTTAGTCAACCAAATTATGTTCAAATTAGTTTTTAATATATTTCTCTTATATAATTATTCTTATATGACTGTTGATTTTTATGAGTTTAGATATTGCTAGAATTAGACTTTATTGGGATAGGTGGGGAGATATTTAGAGTAAGCTTATTAGGAGTTTTTCTAAATATCTACCTATAAATGTATAATCTTATTTGACAAATAGATGTCAAAATGTCTTTATCGTAAGACAATTAGATTAACATAATTCTTAATTCATTCGGACAAATGTGAACCTTTGAAAGTTAAGACATGTTATCGTATATCATATTTTCTTACTTTATCGATAAATATACATGAGATATTTATGTTTACCTTTAAACTCATAGTTATTAAACGCTTGATTTGTTTAAGCATTTTTTAACAATGATTGAGAATGAAAAGGATAAGAGTCTAAGTGATCTTATGACTTACCATTTTTATGTATATTTATTTGATCAGTTGTAGAATTGTGGGAGAAAATATGTGATACACGTGTAATTGATGATTATTTTTTTCTTCGCAACAAAATGGTGTTGCAAAGGTAAATACTCATATGACGCTTTAAATGATTTGGTAGATGTTAATGTAATATTTTCTCAATTCTGTTTGAGAAATTGATTGCAACTTCATCCTAAACTTAATGTCTTACAAGTCAGTAACTCTTGAGAGTTATGGAAGGTCAGAAACTCAATTGGAGTATCTATATCTCTTAATTATCACAAGTTTTATACAATACTTCCAATCATGTTTGGAAATATTTCTCTAAAGAAGGCATGTGTGATTTCATAAGGGTTATATTATGTATGGTAAATAACTTGTTATAATTAATGACTAAAATAGGATTCCATGACCTTTTTGACTTCTCTAGGCGAAGGTGGGGAATTGTCTCTACTTAATCAGTTGTGATCGCCTGCGAGAGTCGAAATGATATTTGTTCTAGTGGGTGCTTTATTTCAGTGGGAGTATGTCACTTTACAAAAGAAGCAAATTTGTATCTGAAAGTGAATGTCTAAGTATGCATAGTAATGGAATCTAAAAATAAGAATTGAATTTGAAGAGACATTCTTCCTAATGGTTTGTCTCTGTTTACCTTGTCTTAGCAAGAAGTGTAGTGATTGATGAATTTATTGTAGATGGATGTTTACATACGGTTCCTTAGTGGAGGACTAGATAAGGAGATTGTCATGACTTAGTCAAAGGGCTAGAAGTCAAGGGACAAAAGTGCAATGTGTGTTGCTTATATGTCAATTTATGATCTCAAATCTAGATAGTGATATGTTCGTTATGGCCAAACGATAACTTTAATCAACTTTGTGATGGTTAAGGAAATCACTATATGTGTTGAAGAGTCCAATAACATAAATTTTAGTCTTTCGTCATGTGTTGACGATATCACTACTTACTAGCTAGGAGCGGTACGGGGATGACTGACGCTACTAAAGAGTAGCTTTATGCTTCTATTGTGATGCAATTCTTGGGTGAAGCACATGGTGTGCAAGAAGTCAAGATCATTAAAACTGTTCATAGAGACTTCTTAATTTGTCTTTGAAGACTCGCCTTTCGAAGGTTATTGAATGTTTAGAATGATCGTCTTAAGAACCCATAATTATTCCAATAGAATACATGTGTGTATTCAAATAAATGTCATAATAAAGAATAAATATAAGAAGAGAATGATGACTAGAACCCCATAAGCAAGTGTGGTTAGTAATATGATTTTTACTATTCGAGCTTACTCAACCTGACCTTTTATTTTGCTATTGGGACAATAGATCGTTTTCAATATGACCTTGGTCCCGCTAATACGTTAGTGGTTAGGTTGTTGGCTACTTATGTGGTACTAAAAGTCTAATGAATTATTTACCAAAGGTGGGGATCTTAATGTAAGATGTTGCACATATAGAGATTAGGAATGTAGAAGATACATTCCTCATGTGGAGTAGTTATTTCTTGATTGAGCAAGAAGTATTTGAATGTATTTCCCTAATTATCAGAAAACTATATGGTTGATAAAGATCCTTGTAACATCTAGATGGTAAACAGAATGTGAATGGTCAAGTAGTCATTAATTGTGAGTTTGACTACTTAGAGATTCAAACGGGATTTCAAGCATCGTAATCAATCACATTTAAATTAGCTGTCGTTTCACTAGTTTATTTATTGTGTTAGTGAATAGAGTTCTAAAATATGATCCTACTAAAAATGTGTCGACATATCCTATGATTAAGACTCTCTTGGGAGAGACTTTTTTGATCTTTGTGTAAGATTCAAGGGAATGTAGGATTTGAGTTATTATTTTAGAACACATTGTTGACATTATTATTTTCATTATCGTTTGAATCTAATACATGTTATTTCATCCCTTATTATGTATATGGAATGTGATTAATAAGTGGTATACATTTTAATTAAAAAGATGTCTGAAGGACTAGAATTGGCCCTCTCACACGGGTAATTCGCCTTGTCGTTTTATGAGCGAGCAAGATGAGATAATAATGTATTTGACACTTAAAGGGGGTGGCAAATGACATTATAATATATCGCCTTAACATACGGTTAAGATGAGGCCTATTTTATATAGATCAATTCGAAGTGTTTGGTTCATAACTTCGAATGTCCTTGTGAAAGTCCGAATGTGAGACCTTAAAGAGGCACTATGAGAGTGACTGCTTTCGAGGACTCATGTTAGATGCCATGAGGGCAACTAGACTAAGATTCGTACGATGTTAGAGTATGACATGCCCAATTCGAGTGGGAGTTCCATCGTAGCATACATTTCATACTGTATGTGACTATAATTCGACCTCAGAAAGTGATTGAATGATCCCTGCTTCATCACTGTGTGAGTTCTAGTGATCAATATATGATCATATAAGGGCTTTGCACTTACAGTCAGCCTCGCGGAGCATTGTTGGGAAAGCTGTTAATCTAAAGATAATTGGCATGAGGGTCTAAGGAAGATAATTATGATATACATCTCTGTTTAGTGACTCAATGTCCGGACGATCATATTGAACACGCGGTTCAAAAGATTGATCTTGAGCACGTAAACTGATTGGGGTTTAAACATCGTTTATGAGGGGTTAAAGATGTTTAAATTGATGTAATCATAATGTCTGGGGCATAGACGAGTTTTTGACTAACGAGGATGTGCTATGTTGGTAGATGGTATTTGATATAGCACTCCTACCCTTTTATACTTTTCTCGTCTGGTCACACGCCTCACTTCCTGTATAAAGAGATGAGTATTCAACGAGTCTTGAGAATGTATATGACATATCCCATTTGACCGAGTGGGAGATGTTAGACACGTGATTTATTATCCCTAACTAACTGATACGTTCAAATTGGGATAAGGGGAATTTGGAGGATAAGTCAAATAGAGACTCTTGTGTGAATGAGACTCTATGACTTAGTCCAACCAGTATTCTATAAATCAGGTCTCTATGGGAACCAACTTATACACAACACGTAATATTCCATATACTCCTCAGACCGAGAAATACTATCTCTGGCAACCATCAAGTGCCTGGAATTTGAGAGTGGAACAACATTCAATATCCATCTTGTGATATTGAATCGGACGAGAAGAGGTGGTGATTGCAGAATCAAGACGATCGTGGTTCGTAGTACAAGCGAAATCTTCCGCACAACGAGCTTCGGATTTAATCTATAAGGTATTTCGAGAACTCGTAGATAACATATGTGTTTTCCTTCACTACTAGCGAAGAGAAACGATCATACTCCCACCTATTCCAAATTGTGAAAGCTTGATATTGATATACATTGTTTTACCCTGATCCGACAACTTAAGGTTTTAGATCAAGTGGTAATTCTAATTCGTATCAAAGCGCAAGATCTTGGGTTTGATTTCACCCGCTCGCAGTATTACCCGGATTTATGTGTGCAAAAATTGCACTATGTTACCATTGAAATGTGGCATGCCCGATAATATAACACGTTTGTAAACTCCCCATGTGTGGCACCGGATCACACGTTAGGGAGAATATGAAAGCTTGATATACCTTGTTTAATCCCGATCGGACAATTTAAGCTTTTTGATCCTTAAAGAGTAAATTTGAATTATTTCTTTTTTTAAATATTTATTTTGGAACAGAGAGTTAGTAAAAAAATTGTGTTTCGAGCTAAATTATGTCTTATACTCCCTCTGTCCGTCTTACTGTCCCTAAATGAATATCTAGAAAATTTTCAAATTTACTATCGATCAAAAACAAATTTGAAACCCTTTTCGACGTCCATACATATGGACGGAGGAAGTAATAAACTAGTTTGACTGTTACCCCGTGTATTATGTTTGGATCTATTACTTGCAAAGCCACAATCAGATAAACTTGAAATTTGTCGTTTGACGTTTGTTCTTTTATAAGGAGTAAGTCATACTAAATAGAATAAGGAAGTTTTGAAATTTTACATTCTGTCCGTTTTCCCTTTATCACCTATGATATTGGATCTGAGCGGTCAATGCAACTAACGCCGGCCCAGGACTATTTTTATTGGCCCAAACCCTACATTAGGCTGCTTGAAATAGATTCAGAAAGTTCAAAACTTTATCTCAACAACTTCCAAATTGTAAACATTAATACAGAAATGGAGGGGAAAAACAAGAAAGCCATTAAGAAGCCTCATGTTCTTGCCATCCCCTTCCCAGCGCAAGGTCACATAAACCCCATGCTTGAATTCTGCAAACGCTTAGTCATCAAAGAAGTCAAACCCACCCTTGTAAACACCCTCTACCTCTCCAAATCCATGCATATCAACCATATCGGTTCTTCAATCGCCCTTGAATCAATATCAGATGGCTTCGATGAAGGTGGCAACGAACAAGCGAGGTCAGTCGAGGAGTACCTAGACAAGTATCGTAGCGTTGGCTCGAAAACTCTAGCCGAACTGATCAAGAAACTCGATGCTGAGGGCAAAAAAGTAAATTCCATCGTTTATGATGGCTTTCTACCTTGGGTTCTTGATGTTGCCAAGAAGTTTGGAATAGTTTCCGCTGTTTTCTTTACACAGTCTTGTGCTGTTAATAGCATATATTACCATGTCAATCGTAAATTTCTATCTCTTCCGCTCTCCGGATCAGTCTCGCTTCCTGGACTACCATCACTTGAACCTTCGGAGACTCCTTCGTGCGTTTACATATATGGTTCGTATCCACCGTTCTTTAACTTGGTTGTCGGCCAGTTAAGTAACTTTGATCAAGCAGATTGGGTACTTTTCAATACTTTCTACGAATTGGAGGAAGAGGTAAGATAATTTATTTCTATACAAAATTACATACTACTTTTTTTTTGGATCTAGGCTGGAGTCAGACTGCATAGCTATTCAGCTTTTATAGTAACATGAGCTATATCTTGTATTAAAATAAATTACTTCCTCTTTCCGTAAATGAATGACAAAGATGCATAAAAATTCTTATCTTCCACTTTCTAAACATTTAATTTTATAATAATAAAATGAATAGCAAAATAAAATTTGTTAAATAAACGTTTAGATTTTTTTTTTAAATACATTCATTTTGAAACAAAAAGTTCTTGAATTTGAACATTCTTTTAGGGATAGAAGGAGGATAAGTATATAATAACATGAGTTACATTTTATAGAGAGGAGACTAACATGCGTTACATCTAACTCGTACTACTGTGCAATCTGATGCACATGGTTTCCAAATTCCTACTTTTCCTATTCCAAAATAAGTGTCCTTTTTCTTTTCGTTCATCCTTGTGATTATTTTCTATAGATCTTGATTTTCCTATGACATAGATTCAGATTATATATTACATTTTGTATAAGGAGTTATTCTAATGAGAACTCAATGAAATTAACTACCCGTTCTCTTCGATTTAGGTGTTGAAATGGATGAGAAAGCTATGGAAGGTGAGGACCATAGGCCCCACAGTTCCATCGATGTACTTGGATAAACGAGTACACGATGCTAAAGATTATGGTCTCAATTTATACAAGCCAAATTACGAAGAATGCATGAACTGGCTAAACGATAAGCCAAGTTCTTCAGTTATTTACGTATCATTTGGAAGCATGGCAGAACTTAATGCTGAACAAATGGAAGAAATTGCGTGGGGCTTAAAAAACACTAATTTCTACTACTTATGGGTTGTGAGGGCATCTGAAGAGGGAAAGCTTCCAAATAAGTTCATTAATGAGATATACGAAAAGGGTTTGATTGTGAGATGGAGCCCACAACTAGAGGTTCTGTCGCATGGGTCCGTAGGATGTTTTGTTACGCATTGTGGGTTTAATTCGGTTCTTGAAGCTATAAGTTTGGGGGTGGCAATGGTGGGAATTCCTCAGTGGACTGATCAGCCTACTAATGCGAAATTTGTGGAGGATGTTTGGGGTGTGGGGGTGAGAACTGAGGCGGATGAGACGGGGATTGTGAGAAGAGAAGTTTTGGAATTGTGTATACGACAAGTTATGGAGGGCGAAAAAGGGAAAGAAATAAAGAAGAGCACGGATAAATGGAAAAATTTGGCTAAAGAAGCTGTTGATGAAGGTGGGAGCTCGGATAAGAACATAGAAGAATTTGTAGCTGAATTAAAATGCTTATATTGATCAAAACTGTATGTACTGATTTCAGATGTACTGAAATCATCTTTTGCAGTAAAAAATAAAATAAAAAACTTATCACTGACATATTTTCCTTATGCAGAAGAAGACAGATACATTTTCTTTAGCTATCAGAAAAAAAAATTCAGAATGGAAGTATCCGTTGAATAAACATTAAATGCTATATTAGTGGGTTATGGAAAAATAAAATGTCAAGAGTTTTTGTAGGTGAAAAGCCAAGGGGTGGTAGAGAAGTTAATGGTCTTTTATGCTTTTTGGCTGAGTAGTGCCTATTTAAAGGCCTTGTTGATGTTGTTTGAATGGCAGAACAGAAGAAAGTGAAATCACAGATAGTTTACAAATTGGTTTCAGAGCCTAGGGCGAATATGATGGATCAAATGCCTCTACCACGACTAACAAAGGGAAATTACGAGAACTGGAGCATTCAAATGAAAGCTCTTCTCGGATCTCAAGATACATGGGAGGTGGTCGAAGAAGGTTTCGAAGAACCAACAAATACCACGGGATATACGGTGGCTCAAAACAAGGCATTGAAAGAGTTACGATCAAAGGATAATGCGGCACTATACATGTTGTCAGTGGCGGATCCAGGATTTTTAAACCAGGTGGGCTTGGTATTGAAAAATATTGTAAACAGTAACAACCATATAAAATAACTTCATTTATCGAAAAAAGAAGTTACATATAGTCGATGACTTAATTAGTTTTAAACATTACATACATGCATATAAAAGAGCATAATCTAACTAAATCTAACTGTACGAGTCCCTAAAGCCTCAAACTCTTTAATCACCTCGTCGTTGCTAATACCTGCAGCATATTCTTTCTCTATATGAAGTACCATACAATCACCAAGAAACTCATCATCCATCTTGTTTCTAAGTTTATTCTTGATAATGTTCATAAATAGAGTGTTAGTTTTCACTTATCGGGGAAAAAGCCAAAAGCAAGGTATAATCTATTTTAAGCTTGCAATAAGTGAAAGGCAAAAGCAACAAAAATATTACTTCTCTGTGCTTCTTAAAAACACAGAAGGTGGAGTTTAAATGAATCTTTTCATAAACCCAAAATGCCCTTATGCCACAAGCTATTGTTCTTTTTGTTCCAACTTCCTGTTGTAAATGGGTTTTAGAAACAAGGTTTGACCAAGTTTTGACCCAATTTTCAAATAGGTTTCATTTATTGATTAATGAAATAAGTTACAAAATTATAATCTACATTTGTTGTAGATTAAGAAAATGCATTTATTTACTCAAAACCATTTCCGGGTGAATGAGAAATTAATGGCTAAAGATTGTAACTTGAAATAGGAAAATGAAGAGTTTATGGGATATAAAGAGTTATCCCACATTGCTTAGAGATAGAAAGTAAAGCAAGTTTATAAGTGGATGCAAACAAGGAGGAGGCATCAAGTTGTTCCTCCTTGGGCCAACCTAGGTGGACCATTGGGCCAACCATGCAAGGTGCAGCCCAATTGTGCCAGTTTTATACTAGCTCAATTTGGACCACACTCGCGAAGCGCGCGAAGGGCGGAATGGGCGCACTTTGCACTTCGCTAGGAGCTATTGGAGCCTTTGATTTTTAGCAAATCAATCAAGGTTCGTGGCTCGGGTGCAGTAGTTCGGTTCAGCTTGGCTCGGGCCCGGGTGGGACCGGGCGGTGCAGTGCATGGTGCGGTTGGGCCTAGGCCCATGCCCATTCAGGATTGGGCTGGGGCGGTGCAACGGTTTGGGCCGGTTCTGTACTGGATCGGACCATGGGTCCTGGATATGGTCTATGCCAAAGGGTGCAAGATGGGTTCAATGAACCAGGTCAAAGGATGGAAGGGTTGGAATGGTTCAAAGGAACCAGTTCGAATAGGTCTTTGGAAGATCCAGCGGATCTCCACCCTCCATCAAGATCGAGATCCAACGGCGGGAATCCACCAGGTGCCAATAATACCTATTCCCAAAAGGCACCCCAACTCTTCATTATCTATATATAGTCCCCTGCAGTTTGTCATTTCATTCATTCCATCATTTAGTGAGTTAGTATTCAATAGCAATTAGAGAGAAAGCATATTGAAGCATAAATATTCTTTTCAAGTCCAGAAGTTCCAAACAATTAGTTTGTTCGCCGAAGTCGTTAGTTTGAAGTGCTTCTACTAACGATTGTAAAGTCGTTGCATCTTACGAGGAGATTGTCAGAATACCGTCAGCACCAGTGCGGGGCAATACTTCTTACGGAGATTGTGTCAAACACAAGCCTCGACTTAATTTTCAGTTTGTTATTCTGTCGGTTAGTTTTTCCGTTATCTTTTAAGAAGCCGTTACATTTTCTGTTAAATTTCCTAACAATCGTAAGAAGTATTTTACGTTTCTTAAGAGATGGCAAACGAAACCGATACCTCCCAGTCTTCAGGGGCTACTCCCGACCCGACCCGAGATGCAACTAATCGAAATGTTGCACCTGCTCCTGCTCTTGCTCAGGCTCACCGGCACATGGTGAGAAACCATCCAAGTTCACTGGGGCGGACTTCAAGAGATGGCAGCAAAAGATGATGTTTTACTTGACCACCCTCAGTCTGCAGAAGTTCCTAAAAGAGGATCCCCCTGCTATACCAACTGATGATCCCGACCATCAAAGAAGGATTGCCAAAGAGGCATGGGATCATGGTAATTTCTTGTGTAGGAATTACATCATGAATGGGCTGGATGATAATCTATACAGTGTGTACTGTCTTGTGGATACGGCCAAAGAGTTATGGGACACTTTGGAGCGAAAGTACAAAATCGAGGATGCCGGTTCAAAGAAGTTTGTTGTTGGCAAATACCTTGATTTCAAGATGGTTGACTCAAAGACCGTGGCCAGCCAGGTTGATGAGTTTCAGTTGATCCTACATGGATTGACTGCTGAAGGAATGGTTATGAATGAACCATTTAAAGTGGCGTCAATCATTGAAAAATTGCCGCCAGCATGGAAGGACTTCAAGAACTATCTCAAGCATAAACGCAAGGAGATGAGTCTTGAAGACCTGGTTATTCGTCTTCAGATTGAGGAGAACAACAGGAAGAATGAGGCCAAGGCTGAAGCTAAGGCCAACAAAGGAAAGATGAAAGCAAAGGTCAATCTTGCTGAAGCTAGCACAAGCAACAGTAAGAAGAGGAAGCATTCTGGAAATGATAGAAGGGGCTCAAGTGGCAAGAAGAAGTTCAAAGGATCTTGCTACAAGCGTGGCAAGCTTAGGACATTTAGTTAAAGATTGCCGGCACCCGAAGAAGGAAGACCAGAGAGGCAACAGGAATCAAGCCAACATTGTTGATGATATGGAGCTTGACTTTGCAGCTGTGGTATTTGAAGCCAATGTGGCTAAGTTGGATGATAATCCAAGAGAGTGGTGGATAGACACCGGTGCTACCCGCCACATATGTGCAGATAAGGAGAGTTTCTCTTCCTACACTCCTGTTCGGAAGGAAGCTCTATATGGGAAATTCTGCTACTTCCAATGTTGTGGGAATTGGAAGAGTTGTTACGAAGATGACTTCAGGCAAGGAGCTGACTTTGATGGATGTGCTGCATGTCCCAGACATCCGCAAGAACTTAGTCTCTGGGGCTTTGTTAAGTAAGGCCGGTTTCAGATTGGTGTTTGAATCTGATAAATTTGTACTGACCAAAAATGGTCTTTTCCTTGGAAAAGGTTACCTTGAGAAGGGCCTTTTCAAGATGAATGTAATGAATGTTATCCGCTCTGAAGCGAAGAATAAAAGTGTTGTTTCTTATGTTTACTTGTTGGATAGTCCTGATTTATGGCATGATAGATTAGGACACGTAAATTTTAACACAATTAAGAAATTAGTAAAGCAAGATTTAATTCATATGTCTAAATCTGATGCAACTAATAAGTGTGAAATTTGCGTTGAAGCAAAAATGACTAAAGGGTCATTTGAAACAGTAATAAGAAACACAACACCTCTGGAATTAATTCACACAGATATTTGTGATTTAAAGTTAGTGCAAACTCGAGGTGGGAAAAAGTACTTCATTACTTTTATAGACGATTGCACAAAATACTGTTATGTATATCTATTGAAAAGTAAGGATGAAGCCTTAGGGGCTTTCCAAACTTACAAGAATGAAGTTGAGAATCAACTTAATATAAAGATTAAGAAGATTCGAAGCGATAGAGGAGGAGAATATGAAGCTCCGTTTGAAGGACTATGTTGGGAATCTGGCATTATTCATCAAACGACAGCTCCATATACACCTCAATCTAATGGAGTAGCTGAACGTAAGAATCAAATGATGAATGCATTCTTAATCAGTTCAGGCTTACCCGACAACATGTGGGGGGAAGCAATACTGACTTCAAACTACATTCTTAATAAGATACCCAAGAAAGGAATTAATGAAACACCTTACGAATTATGGAATAATCGTAAGCCGTGTTATAAATACCTTAAAGTGTGGGGGTGTCTGGCTAAGGTTGAAGTACCTAAGCCAAAGCAAGTCAAAATCGGTCCAAAGACAATTGACTGCATCTTTATTGGATATGCTAATAATAGTAGTGCCTATAGGTTTATAGTGCACAAGTCAGACATTCCTGATATGAATGAAGGAATGGCAATAGAATCAAGGAATGCTGTGTTCTTTGAAAATATCTTTCCTGCCAAGGATAGGAAAGATGCAAGTTCTAATAAGAGAACTTATGAAACTACGACTGGTCCATCTCAAGAAGAAGATGAAGGACCAAGACGTAGTAAAAGGGAAAGAGTGGAAAAGTCTTTTGGTCCTGATTTTCTATCATATATGTTAGAAAACGAACCAGCTACTGTTAAAGAAGCTTTATCCGGTCCGGATAGTCCGTTCTGGAAGAAGCTATTAACAGTGAAATAGAATCCATAATGCATAATAATACTTGGGAGTTGGTTGATCTTCCTCCAGGATGCAAACCGTTAGGTTGCAAGTGGATCCTTAAAAGGAAGTATAAGGCAGATGGATCTATCGATAAGTACAAAGCCCGGCTGGTAGCCAAAGGGTTTAGACAAAAGGAGGGATATGACTTCTTCGATACATATTCTCCTGTCACAAGAATCACATCCATACGTGTTCTCATAGCAATTGCAGCCGTGCATAATCTTGAGATACACCAGATGGATGTGAAAACAGCTTTCTTGAATGGAGAGTTAGATGAAGAGATTTACATGGAACAACCCGAAGGGTTTGTTGTTCCAGGTAAAGAGCAAAAGGTGTGTAAACTTGTAAAGTCGTTGTACGGACTCAAACAAGCACCTAAACAATGGCATGAGAAGTTTGATCGAACCATGTTATCAAATGGATTCAAGATAAATGAATGTGACAAGTGTGTCTATATCAAAGGAACATCTGAATCATTTGTAATAGTCTGTCTCTACATGGATGACATGTTGATAATGGGAAGTACTCATGAATTGATCATGAATACCAAAGGCTTGTTAAAGAAGCACTTTGACATGAAAGACATGGGATTGGCTGATGTCATATTAGGAATAAAAATTTCTAGAACATCAGAAGGGATAGTTCTATCTCAGTCCCATTATCTAGAAAATGTACTTCGAAAGTTCGATGTCTTTAATGACCCTCCTGCTAAGACAGGTGGATTTGACTCTACACTTAGCAAGGAACGAGAGGGAACCGGTTTCTCGATTGGAATATGCAAGAATAATTGGAAGTCGATGTACTTAACGAACTGTACACGTCCGGACATCGCATATTCGGTGAGCAAACTAAGTAGGTTCACTAGTAATCCCGGTGCGGATCAACTTTGGAAGGCTCTATTAAGAGTATTGAGATATTTAAAGTATACTATGAATCATGGGATACTTTATAAGAGATATCCAAGCGGTATTAGAAGGATATTGTGATGCTAATTGGATATCGAGACACAAAAGATTCTAAATCCACTTGAGAGTGGATATGTATTCACAATTGGTGGAGGAGCGGTGTCATGGAAATCCTCCAAACAAACATGTATAGCTAGATCCACGATGGAATACGAGTTTATAGCTTTAGATAAAGCTGGAGAAGAGAAGCAGAATGGCTTAAGAACTTCTTGGAGGATATTCCTTGTTGGAGTAAGCCTGTACTGTTTGTTATGATACATTGTGATAGTCAATCGGCAATAGGAAGGGCACGGAGCAGTATGTATAATGGTAAGTCTAGACATATTCGTCGTAGACATAATACCATTAGACAGTTGATCAAAAATGGTGTTATCACAATTGACTATGTAAGGTCAAATGATAACATAGCGGATCCATTTACAAAAGGTATAAATAGAGATCAACTGTATAAACTGTTAAGGGGAATGGGTTTAAAACCCACAACAAAAGAATTCATAGTGGACACTCAACCTTGAGAAATGGAGATCCCAGGCCCTTGGTTCAATGAGAAAACTAAGTTATGAGTTCAGTAGAAACACTTGGAACCTGTTTCATGCTCATTCCCAGAACATCCAAGTGTATGCACCTGCAGCAGTGGTGAGGATAAGTTGAGAAAA
Source organism: Adenophora triphylla var. japonica (assembly GCA_022495995.1). Lineage (NCBI taxonomy): Eukaryota > Viridiplantae > Streptophyta > Magnoliopsida > Asterales > Campanulaceae > Adenophora > Adenophora triphylla. Next base: position 156,541 of record JAFEMH010002677.1, read on the forward strand.
CTTTTAATGATTCCTATACCTACGGGTGGAGTATAGCAGGATACTCTTTATAGTATGAATCACCTATATAAGTGAGAAGTAATAAGGCCGCTTCTAAATGAACACTTATGAATGAGATACGATCCAGGGCCGAAATGGACACAACGTGAGAACAAAAATTGTTAGAGCTATTATTGTGTGAGTACTGTTGTCTTGGTATACACTATACAGTCACTGGTTCAAAGCGTCTCGCTACCAACTGGCTAGTATATCCGATGGTATTTTACTAGGGAAGGTTCAAGGCCATAAGCTACCTATCCCGATGCAATAGTAGTTCGCCGGAACTTTTGGACGAATCTGCATACATGCATTAATTGTCATTCATGTGGGGGATTGTTGTAAATGGGTTTTAGAAACAAGGTTTGACCAAGTTTTGACCCAATTTTCAAATAGGTTTCATTTATTGATTAATGAAATAAGTTACAAAATTATAATCTACATTTGTTGTAGATTAAGAAAATGCATTTATTTACTCAAAACCATTTTCGGGTGAATGAGAAATTAATGGCTAAAGATTGTAACTTGAAATGGGAAAATGAAGAGTTTATGGGATATAAAGAGTTATCCCACATTGCTTAGAGATAGAAAGTAAAGCAAGTTTATAAGTGGATGCAAACAAGGAGGAGGCATCAAGTTGTTCCTCCTTGGGCCAACCTAGGTGGACCATTGGGCCAACCATGCAAGGTGCAGCCCAATTGTGCCATTTTATACTATCTCAATTTGGACCACACCCGCGAAGCGCGCGAAGGGCGGAATGGGCGCACTTTGCACTTCGCTAGGAGCTATTGGAGCCTTTGGTTTTTAGCAAATCAATCAAGGTTCGTGGCTCGGGTGCAGTAGTTCGGTTCAGCTTGGCTCGGACTGGACTGGGGCGGTGCAGTGCATGGTGCGGTTGGGCCTAGGCCCATGCCCATTCAGGATTGGGCTGGGGCGGTGCAACGGTTTGGGCCGGTTCTGTACTGGATCGGACCATGGGTCCTGGATATGGTCTATGCCAAAGGGTGCAAGATGGGTTCAATGAACCAGGTCAAAGGATGGAAGGGTTGGAATGGTTCAAAGGAACCAGTTCGAATAGGTGCTGGAAGATTCAGCAGATCTCCACCCTCCATCAAGATCAGATCCAACGGCCAGAATCCACCAGGTGCCAATAATACCTATTCCCAAAAGGCACCCCAACTCTTCATTATCTATATATAGTCCCCTGCAGTTTGTCATTTCATTCATTCCATCATTCAGTGAGTTAGTATTCAATAGCAATTAGAGAGAAAGCATATTGAAGCATAAATATTCTTTTCAAGTCCAGAAGTTCCAAACAATTAGTTTGTTCGCCGAAGTCGTTAGTTTGAAGTGCTTCTACTAACGATTGTAAAGTCGTTGCATCTTACGAGGAGATTGTCAGAATACCGTCAGCACCAGTGCGGGGCAATACTTCTTACGGAGATTGTGTCAAACACAAGCCTCGACTTAATTTTCAGTTTGTTATTCTGTCGGTTAGTTTTTCCGTTATCTTTTTTTAAGAAGCCGTTACATTTTCTGTTAAATTTCCTAACACTTCCGAATGTATCCAACATCTGGCAACATATAGAGTTCTTCTTTCTCAAAGACGGTAAAGAACGGTAGGAGAATAACCGAAGCTTTTAGTCTTGCTTGATTCCAAAATTGATTTGAGACTTAATTTTTGTTGTTAGCAGTCATCTTAAATTCAACAAACTGGAAAATGATTCATTATTTATGAATGGGTGATTTGAATTACAAGGATTTGTTCGGCGAGACCCATCTAACTTTGACAGGAGAATAGCGAAATCATTGAGATGTAAGAGGGAGAAGATACTGAGATCTATGAAGAGAGAGTTACTGAAATCCATTCACGAGAAGAAAAAAGGCGGCAAGATCGTTGTTCTCGAAGGTGCCATCATTGCCCCTAAGCTCTTGTGCATTTCACTATCACTAAGAACACTGTTGCTGTGTGGGTATAATAATTTTTTTTTCTAAAAATCTCACCTCTGCCCTGGATCCGCCCCTACATGTTGTTCCGAGCCGTTGTCGAGTCGGGCTTTGAGAAGATTGCCGGTGCAACTACTTCAAAAGAAGCGTGGGACATTTTAGGAAAAGTGTTCAAAGGAGCCGACCGAGTCAAGCAAATGCGTCTCCAAACTCTTCGTGGCGAGTTGGAGAGCATGAAGATGAAGGAGTCAGAAACTGTATCTGACTACATCACGCGTATACAAACTGTGGTGAACCAACTCATTCGTAATGGCGAAGCGTTAACCGATGCGCGAGTTGTGGAGAAGATTTTTAGATCGTTAACCAACAATTTTGTGAATGTTGTGTGGGCAATAGAAGAATCAAAGGACCTTGCGACGCTCACAGTCGATGAGCTTGCCGGTTCTCTCGAGGCACACGAACAACGAAAGAAGAAAAAGAAGGAGGAGACACTCGAGCAGGCACTTCAAACCAAGGCGTCAATCAAAGACGAAAAGATACTCTATTCTCAAAATTTTTGTGGTAGAGGGCGCGGTCGTGGAAGTCGCAACAATGGTCGCGGTGGTGTAGGCCGCTGTCAAGGTGAATATTATGAGAAAAAGGGGCAGTCAAGCCAACAAAATTGTCGAGGTAGAGGACGTGGTCGAGGGAGAGGCGGCCGGTCAAATTATTCAATTGTCGAATGCTACAACTGCGGCAAACATGGGCACTACGCAAAAGAGTGCAAATCAAAAATCGAGTGCTATAATTGCGGTAAGTATGGGCACTATGCAAAGGAGTGCTATTCCGAGAAAAAGTTAGAAGAAAACGCGAATCTAGTCGCGGAAGAGGATATAAGAGAAGATGGTGTCCTCGTGATGGCCTACAAAAATACCGTTTTCGACAACGACACAATGTGGTATCTCGATGCAGGCGCTAGTAACCACATGTGCGGGCACAAGCACCTATTCAAGGAGATGCGAGAGGTTGAAGATGGACACGTTTCGTTTGGAGATGCGTTAAAGATCTAAGTAAAAGGCCAAGGTATGGTTCACTATTTACAAAAAGGTGGAACGGAAGGGTACAATCGAGAATGTTTATTACGTGCCTGATCTTAAGAGCAATATTTTGAGCATGGGGCAACTCATGGAGAAGGGATACTCGGTATTCATGAAAAACCGGGTACTACAATTGAATGACAGTCAAGGGCGTCTGGTTGCTCAAGTCGAGATGAGAAGAAATCGGATGTACAAACTGAATTTGAGAAGCATACGAGAAAAATGTTTGCGAGTCAATGTAGAAGACAAGGCGTCGCTGTGGCATCTCCGTTTTGGTCACCTACATCATGGTGGTCTAAAGAAGTTAGCAAAGAAGAACTTGGTGCACGGGCTGCCGGACATGGACTATGAGGGCAAATTTTGTGAAGAATGTGTGCTTGGCAAGCAAGCGAGAACCTCATTTCAGAAGAATGCAGAATATCGAGCTAAACATACTCTCGAGTTGATTCATACCGACATATGTGGACCAATCACCCCCGAATCTTTCAGCGGTAAAAGGTACTTCATTTCCTTTATCAATGATTTCTCACGAAAAACGTGGGGTTATTTTTTGAAAGAAAAATCCGAGGCAATCGAGGTGTTCAAAAAGTTCAAAGTGATGGTGGAGAAGGCAACTGGTAGACACGTCAAAGCCGTACGATCCGATAGAGGTGGCGAGTATACTTCAACGGCTTTCATGAGTATACTGAGGAGCAAGGCATAAGGAGATTTCTAACCGCAACAAAACGATGTCGCCGAAAGGAAGAACCGGACTATTCTCGACATGGTTCGATCAATGTTCAAAAGCAAGAAGATGCCGAAGGAATTCTGGGCATAAGCCGTACAATGTGCCATCTATGTACAAAATCGATGTCCACATGTGAAGTTAGATGATCAAACACCACAAGAGGCATGGAGCGGACCAAGGTTCTAAAAATCGCTAGGCGGTTCCTAGGCGGCGAGGTCGGGCCTAGCGCCTAGAGCGCCTAGGCTGGGCCGAGGCGGGGCCTAGGTGGGGCCGCGAATTTACACAAATTTTTATATATATTCCATAGTTTCTGTCCATACATAATACATGGTGACAAATTCAAATATATATTCCATAGGGGGGGCCCGAGAATTTTGACACAAGGTTATAGAGCATATGAAAATTATAAATGTATTCCATCATCCACAACATAAACTAAGGTTAAGTCAAATTCAACCATGTATTATTTGTTTTCATTTTCAATCCTTATAAAACGACGTCATTTAAGCGTAAAAAAAATTAAAAAAATTAAAAAAAAAATTAAAAAAAAATTAAAAAAAAATTAAAAAAAAATTAAAAAAAAATAAAAAAAATATTACTTAGACCGCCTAGGCCCGCCTAAATCCGCCTAGGCCCGCCTAAATCTGCCCAGACCGCCTGGTCCGCCTAAACCGCCTAGAACGCCTAGGACCGCCTAGACCGCCTAACGCCTAATTGACCGCCTAGAAAAAAGTCGCGGCGCCTGGGCCCCGCCTAGCGCCTAGGCCCCGCCTAGGCGGCCGCCTAGCCCGATTTTTAGAACACTGGAGAGGACAAAAGCCGACATTTTCTCATCTCAAAGTGTTCGGTAGTGTGGCTTATGCACACATACCGGATCAACGAAGAACGAAGCTCGAAGACAAAAGCAAAAGGTATATTTTTTATTGGGTAGGATGAGAAGACAAAAGGGTACAAGCTACTCGACCCGATAAGTAAGAAGGTGATGGTGAGTCGTGATTTGCGAGTAAACGAAGCAAGTGAGTGGGACTGGAACAATTCGACGGAGGTTATAATCGAAGTTGGAGAATCATCAATTGTTGCACCAACTAACATATCAACTAACTCTAAGACTACCGATAATGAAGATAAACCACGACAACCCAAAATATGAAGTTTGCAAGATTTGTATGATTCGACAAATGAGATACACCTTGTATGTCTTTTGGCAGATGCTAAAAATATCAGTTTTGAAGAGGCGGTGCGAGACAAGAAGTGGCAAACTGCCATGAACGAGGAGATTAAGGCGATTGTCCGCAACAACACACACTACTACATTTCTGACCTAATGTAACGCATCTAACACATCTAATGTAACGCCACGAGCTAATGTAACGCATCTAATGCAACGCCAGAGCTAATGTAACGCATCTAATGCAACGCCAGAGCTAATGTAACGGCTAATGCAACGCCAGAGCTAATGTAACGCATCTAATGCAACGCCAGAGCTAATGTAACGCATCTAATGCAACGCCAGAGCTAATGTAACGAGTCTAATGCAACGCCAAAATCCTAATGTAACGCCTAAATTACTAATGCAACGCCAAAATCCTATAACCTATACCCTATACCCTACACTATACCCTATAACCTATATCATATATCCTATACCCTATACCCTATACCCTATACTCAATACCTTATACACTATACCCTATACACTATACCCTATACCCTATACCCTATGCCCTATACACTATACCCTATAACCTATATCCTATACCCTATACCCTATACCCTATACCCTATACCCTATACCCTATACACTATACCCTATACTCTATACCATATACCATATACCCTATATCCTATATCCTATACCCTATACCATATACCCTATACCCTATACACTATACCCTATACCCTATACCATATACACTATATCCTATACCCCATATCCTATACCCTATACCCTATGCCCTATACACTATACCCTATAACCTATATCCTATAGGGTATATGGCATATGGTATAGGGTATACCTTATAGGGTATACCCTATACCCTATAGGGTATAGGGTATACCATATAGGGTATAGGGTATAGGGTATACCCTATAGGATATAGGGTATACCCTATAGGATATAGGGTATAGGGTATAAGGTATAGGGCATAGGGTATTGGGCATATGGTATAGGTTATTCCCTATAGGGTATAGGGTATACCCTATAGGATATAGGGTATAGGGTATAATGTATAGGGCATAGGGCATATGGTATAGGGTATACCCTATAGGGTATAGGGTATAAGGTATAGGGCATAGGGCATATGGTATAGGGTATACCCTATAGGGTATAGGGTATAAGGTATAGGAATATGGCATATGGTATAGGGTATAGGGTATACCCTATAGGGTATAGGGTATACCCTATAGGGTATAGGGTATAAGGTATAGGGCATATGGTATAGGGTATAGGGTATAAGGTATAGGGCATATGGTATAGGGTAAACCCTATAGGGTATAGGGTATAGGGTATACCCTATAGGGTATAGGGTATAAGGTATATGACATATGGTATAGGGTATACCCTATAGGGTATAGGGTATAAGGTATAGGGCATATGGTATAGGGTATACCCTATAGGGTATAGGGTATATCCTATAGGGTATAGGGTATATGGCATATGGTATAGGGTATACCCTATAGGGTATAGGGTATAAGGTATAGGGCATATGGTATAGGGTATACCCTATAAGGTATAGGGTTTAGGGTATACCCTATAAGGTATAGGGTTTAGGGTATAGGGTATACCCTATAAGGTATAGGGTATAGGGTATACCCTATAGGGTATAGGGTATACCCTATATGGTATAGGGTATAGGGCACATGGTATAGGGTATACCCTATAGAATATATGGTATAAGGTATAGGGCATATGGTATAGGGTATACCCTATAGGGTATAGGGTATACCCTATAGGGTATAGGGTATACCATATAGAGTATAGGGTATAGGATATAGGGTGTAGGATATAGGGTATAGTATACAGGGTATAGAGTATAGGGTATAAGGTATAAAGTATAGGGTTTATGGTATATGAGGTTTAGGGTATGAGGGTACATTAATAAATATTATTGATAATAAATATTATTATATAATTAATTATTATTATTAATTATATAATAATAATTATTATTAATTATTAATTATTATTAATTATTATTATTATTATCAATAATTATTATTAATAATTATTATTAATAATTATCATTATTATTATTAATAATTATTAATCATTATTAATAATTATTATTATTAATAATTATTATTAATAATTATTATTATTATTAATTATAATTAATAATTATTTTTATTAATAATTATTATTATTAATAATTATTATTATTAATAAATATTATTGATAGTAAATATTATTATTAATTATATAATAATAATTATTATTAATAATTATTATTATTAATAATAATTATTAAGAATTAATAATAATTATATAATAATAATAATTATTAATTATTAATAATAATTATTATTAATAATTATTAATAATAATTATTATTAGTAATAATTATTAATAATAATAATTATTAATAATTATTATTAATAATAATAATTATTAATAATTATTACTATTAATTATTAATAATTATTATTATTAATTATTAATAATTATTATTATTAATATTTTGATAATATAAAAACATTTAGAAGAATTGTGGACCGTTGGATTGAAAGTGTGAATGGTTGGATTTGGTTTAGTCATGATCCGCGTGGTTATTTGAGATCCAATAAAACAATGCCATGTGGCATTGTTTTATTGGATCTCAAATTACCACGCGGATCATGACTAAACCAAATCCAACCATTCACACTTTTAATCCAATCCATTCACAATATTTTTAAACAAAACCAATAATTTCTCCTCCCTTTTTCTCTCCTCATTTCTCTCTTTATTTTTTCAGTTTAACAAAATCAAGAAACCGTTCTCTCTCTTCACTCATTTCCATTTCCAGTTTATCAAAATCAAGAAACCCATTTCTCTCATTCCCTCCGCATCACCTCCTCAGCGCGCCCGCCTCCGCCATCGCCGGCCACCACTTCCACTCTTGGAACCGTCTCCCTCTCACCTGCTTTTCATTCGCCTCCACTCCTTCATCATCTCCCAAGGACGGCAACGGTAGATCCGGGGGTAGATATGTGTGTGTGTGCGTGTAGATCCGAGTTTTCTTCTTCTCTCTCTCGTCTCCTGGCTTGGCCAACCGTGCCTCCCTCTCACCGCTCTCTACTCGTCTCTCCTGTCTCTCCGTCTCTCTCTCTCTGTTCTAGAGATGGGTTCGTGATACAATTAATGAGACGGTGACGGTGAATCAAATGGGCAGTCCGTTTGGTTTGGTGTACATTTCCTTTTACAAGAGAGAAAATGGGTATCGAGTGTTTTGAAGGATGGTGATGGTGGTTTGGTGGATGGATGGTGGTGGTGATGGACGGTTGTGGTGAATGGTGGTGGTGAATGGTGGTGTGTAAATGTTGATAAATAAAAAACTAGTTTGAGAATAAAAATGTTTAGAGATTGATTTAAGAATAAAAAAGTTTAAGGGACTGATTTGAGAATAAAAAAAGTTAAAGGGATTGATTTGAATATAAAAAAAGTTAAGTGACTAATTTGAGAATAAAAAATATTAAGGGACTGATTTGAAAAAAAAAAGGTTAAAGGGATTGATTTGAGAATAAATATATATATATTTAAAATATATATATATATATATATATATATATATATATATTGAAAAAGAAAATTAAAAAAATTAATAAAATTATGAATTTATGTAATAAATTTTAGGGACTCATTTAATTTTTGGCGTTACATTAGGTATTCAATCACTTTTTAAATTGGCGTTGCATTAGGTTCTTTTTGGCGTTGCATTAGGTGTTCATATGGTTTTAAAATTGGCGTTGCATCAGGTATTTACCTGATGCAACGCCAAAGCTCTGGCGTTACATTAGCTTACTATTTCGTTGCATTAGACCTAATGCAACGCAAGAGAATGCAACGGCCATTTGGCGTTACATTAGGCCTAATGTAACGGTTTTTGGGCCCTAATGCAACGAAAATTGGCGTTACATTAGGTCAGAAATGTAGTAGTGACATGGGAGCTAGCAGAATTGCCGAAAGGAAGTCAACCTATTGGTGTGAAATGGGTGTTCAAGAAAAAGATGAATGCTCAAGGCGAGATAGAATGGTACAAGGCGCGACTTGTTGCGAAGGGATACAAGCAAATGGCAGGAATCGACTATGATGAGGTATTTGCTCCTGTTGCAAGAATGGAGACAATTCGATTACTCTTTCACAAGCTGCTCAATTCAAATGGCCTATATTTCAAATGGATGTCAAGTCAGCATTCTTGAATGGTGTGCTAGAAGAAGATGTCTACATCGACAACCACTCGGGTACGTGAAAGTCGGAGAAGAGAAGAAGATGTTGAAATTGAAGAAGGCGCTTTACGGGTTGAAACAAGCACCGCGGTCATGGAATACACGTATTGATTTATATTTCAATGAGAACGGGTTCAAGCAATGTCCCTACGAGCATGCCCTTTATGTAAAGAAGAATGGAGGTAACGTATTATTTGTTGCTCTTTATGTCGATGATCTCATCTTTATGGGTAACAATGATGAGATGATAGAAGAGTTTAAGGGCACAATGACACGAGAATTTGAGATGACAGATTTGGGCTTGATGAAGTTTTTTCTTGGTTTGGAGGTTAGACAAGTAGAGACGGGTATTTTTAGATCACATGAGACATATGCAAAGAGATTGTGAAAAAGTACAAGATGGCAAATTGCAACCCGGTATCAACACCAATGGAACTAGGTGCAAAACTCTCGAAGTTCGATGGAGGAGAACGTGTCGATGCAAGCAGATACCGGAGTTTGATAGGAAGCCTTTGCTATCTCACATGCACAAGGCCGGATCTTTCATTAAGTATCGGCATTGTAAGTCGGTTCATGGATGAGCCGGTTCATTCACATTGGAAGGCACTGAAGCGAATCCTACGGTACATCCAAGGAACGATGTCACTCGGGTTGCTCTACTCAAAAGCAGAAGATTACAAGTTGGTTGGGTATTCCGACAACGATTGGTGCGGAGACATAGACGATCAGAAAAGTACCTCAGGATATATGTTCTTTATGGGAGATACTACATTTACTTGGCTTTCAAAGAAGCAACCGATCGTGACGCTCTCAACATGTGAAGCTGAATATGTGGCAGCATCTTGGAGTGTATGTCATGCAGTATGGCTTAAAAATTTGTTGAGCAAGATAGAGCTAAAGCAACTTGATGCAACCGTGATTCAAGTTGACAACAAATCAGCAATTGAGTTGGCAAAGAATCCAGTGAACCATGAAAGAAGTAAACACATCGACGTTCATTTTCACTTTATCTGAGATCATGTGAAGGAAGAAAGTGTGAAATTGGTGCATGTGGCAAGTTAGGATCAAGCTGCGGATATCTTCACAAAACTGCTACCGAAAGTACTTCTCGACAGATGCAAGAAGATGATTGGCATGACGGATGGTAGAAGCATTTAAGTTTACGGGGGAGTTTTGTTGAATAAACATTAAATGCTATATTAGTGGGTTATGGAAAAATAAAAGGTCAAGAGTCTTTGTAGGTGAAAAGCCAAGGGGTGGTAGAGAAGTTAATGGTCTTTTATGTTTTTTGGCTGAGTAGTGCCTATTTAAAGGCGTTGTTGATGTTGTTTGAATGGCAGAACAGAAGAAAGTGAAATCACAGATAGTTTACAGTATCTAGATAGATTTACAAAATTCAAAACTGGCCCACAAGAGACGACGAAACTACTTGTACAAAATTTGTGTAAAAAAACTTGTGATCCAACGGTTATACATTTTTGATGACTCATGATGATGTCACCGAGACAAAGTCACAACTGTTGTATCACTAGTAGTAAATAAAAGTAGTATAGAGGATTCCGTCTCGCCCAACTGTTGTTGCTGCCATTAATATGGACTTATAGGATGCTGATGTAGCAGTTGTATCTTGTATATTTATTTACTTACCAAAAAGTTGGTACTTACCATAAATGAAAAACATAGACTATTCTTTTAGGTGAGTTGGTTCTTTTCACCTAAATTTTATTATACCCAAAGTTATACGTACGAATGCACCTGAAGAGAACTTGCATTTTGTGATTGTATGAAGGATCAGAAATTATTATACCTACCCAAAGTTGTACGAATATGCACCTGAAGAGAACTTCCTTCGTTGGCATTTCGTGAGAATCGTTAAAAAATAGTGTGTTTTTGAAGGAAATTATGGATTATTTCCTAAATGATAATTTTGTCAAATTACTTAAATGTTTATGAGTTTGTGTTCTACTTCATGAGAACAAGAAATCAAATATTCATTTGTCCAAAATGGTTGTTGGATGAATGAGATATGAATGCTCAAAGTAAGTGGATTGGAAAGGGATAAATGGTGTTATCCCACATTGGAAAGGAAATGAAGAAATCTCACATTGGTTGAGATATAAATGCTCAAAGTAAAAGAAGAGTGGAGTTATCCCACATTGAAAAGAAAATGAACTTGGTGCTAGCATAAAGACTTGAGCACTAGAGTAGTGTTCAAGATTATGTAGCATAGAGACTCCCTTTTGCGCATACTGTGCAAATCAAGTTTCCGATTTAGCCTACGAGGTGCGTACTACTCGTGCATGTGCGCGTGTCCCGCGTCCCGCGAACACGAATATAGCATCGAAATTGATGATAATATTTCAGTTTTGATTCTTTGAGGCTGACATCAGTTGAAAAGAGAAGAACAACACAATCGAAAAACACTTGCAACTTCAATCCTCATCCATTCCTTCTGTTGTATATTGACGGTGATTAACATTGGGCTAGTACAACAACAACTTTGCTTCTTTTGTATTTACAGTTTATTATTTTCTGTATTTTATTATTTCTGTAATTGTTCCTTCCGCAAGCTTTGTAACAAGCATAAGTTCCATGAATGGTAATTCAATCATTCATGAATATTATCTTTGAAGTAGTTTTTAACATTAGTAATGCACATTCCATTGTACTTCTCCGTCCTTAACGAATGTCTAAATTTCATTTTTAGGGACACTCCTAAATCCTTTCTTAAATGAATGTCCAAATTTCATTTTGAGGGACACTTCTGAAAATGTATGTTTTTTTATACATTTTAAATGACAAAGATGAATAAACATTCTTGTTATTTATTTATAAACATTTAGTTTTACGATAATAAAAAGAATAGCGAAATAAAATTTATGATAAAAAACAATTAGGAACAGTTTTATATATATATATATATATAAAAGACATTTATTTTGAGAAAAAATTATTGAATTTGGATATTCATTTAATAGCAGAGGGAGTATCACTGTTCATTACCAAATGAGTGTATCACATTGTCTACTACTAGTGATCCAGCCGCTACAAATAATTAGGATAACATCATACAAAGTATTCTAGATTAATGAATATATTCATTGAATTATTAGTGATGCACAATTAATGTGATACTCAAAAAATGGTTCAAAAGATTTAATCTCGACATATGAAATGCCGATTATGCAGCAGCCTTATCTCTTAGTTATAAATGAAAATGTAGTACATCAATCCTATCTCTTATACTTAAAAACCTTACCAAAATTTGTTGCTACCATAAATGAAATGAAAACTCTAGACCTAAAATTGCCCTGCCCTATATATGGAATACTTATGTCTGCCTCAACATTCATCCCTACAGAAACATTATTTGCCTCTAGACGAAAATGGCAGAGGCAGAGATAAAGTCATCCATAATCTTTGGTTAGTCCCTATCCTTCTAAAAAAATTTCTTTTTTAATATCAACAATTACAACACCAGATTACATATCTGGTGAAATTATGTACTTTTGATGATTTTTTGCTAGGTTACGAAATATCAGATCGTTGTTCGTTGCATTTCAAACCTAAGTCATCCTATTTGGATATCACTTCTAGCAATGTATGAATTTACCATATCATTTCAATTTTAAAAATTAGCAAGTTTTCTAATGTAATTCAAGTTGATCTAATCATTCTTCTTAATTTCTTTTGTTGCAGCATGCATGTGTTTTTGCCAGAGAAAAAGATCTTGCCTTTATGTTAAGGTAGTCCAACACCCCCTACCCACCCATCCCAGGGGAGGGCGGCCGCCACTAGTTTTGTCGGCTTTATATGGAAGGCCAAGCTTGATGGCCAACATGGCATATCAAGTTATATCACGGCGTTGGGCTCAACCATAATTCTTCAATCGTTGTCCGGTATATATATCAAGATCGTTGTCTTCAAGCTTATATCAAATAAAAGTTTAACATGTGTAATCAATCTCATGATTTCATGTGTAATATAACTTTTAAGTGAGTTGAATTGGAATGCTCTTTATATTGAGCGTTTTGATTTTTGCTTCTGGTTATGTATTTTGATTGGAGATAACAGTGTAATAGAAATTCCATCACATTGTAATAGGAACACAGTTTGACTAAACTTCGAAAGCTATTGTACTTGAGACTTTGAATTCTTGAATATATAATTGAGTCAAGTTCTATAGTTATCTCTTTTCCGAAAATGATTTTACAGTATTACTCTCTCCGTCTCAAAAATGAATGCTCTTTATATTTATATTGAGTGTTTTGATTTCTACCGAGATAGATTAATGAAGGAGGTTAAAAGTTTGTGTTGGATTTTCTCATGCTTTAGTTATATGTTCTTAGCCACACCTTCTCTCTCTGATAGGAAACCTCCATGAACGCGTCATTAAGTGTTCACTGCAAATTTCATCTACGAATCACCCCCCATCTAATGACGCTCACTTAGATTTCGGTGCTGGATGGTTGTGTTTCGGCATATATTTGTTCTACATTTTCCTAATATCTTTTAGATCGTAAACATGAATTCGATCAACTTTCTTTTTCAGTATATATTTGTTCTACATTTTTTTAAATATTGAGTAGTGACTAATTCTTTCTCCAAATATATACAGTGGAAAAAAAAAAGTTGACAGAATTCAATGTTTACAATCTTATTAAAAAGATTATAAGAATCTGCTGATGACCACATTGTTCATCCTTATCTCTATTGACTATTTTTCAAATAATTATGGAATTTAAATTACCATAATTTCTCCCATATTCTTGCAAGAGGAAGACAATACCTACAAACCAAATGCCTATGTAAATGATCCCTATATCTGTTGGAAATTAAATTATAAGCACCACAGATTAAACAGACAATTTAATCAACAGTAGGGGATTTATTGATCAAGTCAAGAACGTACCAATTAAGCCAATAGCAAAACCGAAAGCAATGGAACAGGATCAGGAAAACAAACAGAAACAATAAAATAAACGATTAGAAAACTTATCGTGATTTGATCGAGTCGCCTTAGGAAGACTGTCCTAAGAGAAAATATTGCCCCCAATTGGTGCAACTCAGGTACAGGCAAATTTCTCCGAGGATAAAACGATCACGGATTACGTACCACAAAGCAGCACACAGGTAGGTAATCTCCGGCGGTCCTATCTCACACTACCAGAAACAGGTCATTTAGCGACGGAATTATCAGCGACGGACAGATTCCGTCGCTAAATAGCGGCGGAATATAGGCTTTAGCGTCGGAATATTTTTGGCGTCAAATTTAGCGACGGAATTTAATTCCGCCGCTAAATTCCGCCGCTAAAACGAATATTCCTCGAATATTCGTTTATTTCCGCCGCTAATTTGGCGGTTGATTTACCGACGGAATATTCCGCCGCTAAATATTTATCAGCGACGGAATTATTCCGCCGGTGAAAATATATCATATTTTTATTTTTTTATTTATCAGCGTCGGAAATATTCCGACGGTGAAATTAAAATATTTTTTATTTTTCTTTTTGAAATATTACACCGACGGAATATTTCCGACGTTTAAATTAAATGTTTTTTTTTTTATTAAACACCGACGGAATATTTCCGCCGCTGCTAATTTAATATTTTTTTTATTTATCAGCGACGGAAAATTCCGTTGCTGATAATAAAATGTAATTTTTGTTTATTTTTAGAACTAATTAACAAAATAACAAACTAAAAAACATTAAAATATCATAAATATTTTTGAAAAAATAAATAAATCATAAATATTTATTAATTTTAATTTTATAATGCCATTATTTTTATTTATATAAAATATGAAAGTTATTTTAAATTACTCTCAAAAAAATAAATATGAGTCAATAAATATTATTTTTGAAAAAATAAATAAATTATAAACCCTAAACCTAATACCCTATATATACTATACACTATATATACCCTATACCCTATACCCTATACCCTATACCCTATACCCTATAACCTATACCCTATACCCTATACCCTATATCCTATACCATATACTACCCTATACCCTATACCCTATACCCCTATACCCTATACCCTATACCCCTATACCCTATGCCTATACCACATACCCCATACCTACATGCCCCATACCCTATGCCACACTATGCCCTATGCCCTATGCCCCATACTCCTACGCCCCATGCCCTATGCCTATACCCTATGCCACATGCCCTATGCCTATACCCTATACCACATACTTATACTATACCATATACCCTATATCCTATACCATATACCCTATACCCTATACCCTTATACCACATACCTATACCACATACACTATACACTATACCCTATACCACATACCACTATACCCTATACACTATACCCTATTCCCAAATTGGTAAATTGCATACAATTTTAAATTTTTTATCCAAAATAAAACAAAAACAAGATTAGTCCAAAACAAGGAACTAACCAACTATTAGACAACACTCGGAGATTAATAGTGTCTCATAAGTCATAACTAAGATATCCGTAAAACAAAGACCCACATCATTACCGCTGAGCACACCGTGCTCTCTGGCCCCACCACCGTGCATGTCATCATCTACATCGTAAGCTTCCAATGTTGACATCGTGAAGGGTTGTCTCCTCGCACTCATCATCAAGCTCCATATCGTCATCTGCGATGAAGGCTTAGGAGGCGACACACCCTCTAGGGCCTTGCATTGTTCGGAAGTCAAGGAATGCAGGAAGTCGAACCCATTCGGACCCGCACGAGGAAGGGACTAGAATTGAAATGTGGAATTACCTCGAAATTAAAGATGAAATAGCACCGGGAGTAAGAGCGGCTCGATATTTGTTTTTTCAAATTCAATTCTTTGGAGAGAGAGAGAGAGAGAGAGAGAGGATGGGAGAGAGGGATTTAGAGGTGTCTGATTAATTTGGTTTGAAAGTTTGAATTGGATTATCTGCTTGTTGTTCGTTCGGAAATTTTGAAATTTTAAATGAGCGCCAACTTGGAATTTAGGTAAACGATATTTAGCTTTTTGTAGATATGAAATTGAAAAGGAGAGATTTTGCATTTGACTCACTTGGAATTTAGGTAAACGATATTTAGCCCCTAACAAATATGTCATCACCCTTTCGCTTGAACTTTGGGTGCTCTTTCTGTTGTAGTACAAAGACTATGTCTCCAGTAAGAGTGTCAGGAGCTTCATCGGCTTCTCGTGTGGGAATGTAATTTTCTGTCCATTTTGCATACCCTTCTCCACAACCACTTCCAAGACCTTCTTCTCCTGTACAATGCAAGGCCCTAGAGGGTGTCTTTGCCTCCTAAGCCTTCATCGCAGATGACAGATATGGAGCTTGATGATGAGTGCGAGGAGACAACCCTTCACGATGTCAACATTGAAGCTTACGATGTAGATGATGACATGCACGGTGGTGGGGGCCAGAGAGCACAGTGTGCTCAGCAGTAATGATGTGGGTCTTTGTTTTCTGGATATCTTAGTTATGACTTATGAGACAATATTAATCTCCAGAGTGTTGTCTAATAGTTGGTTAGTTCCTTGTTTTTGTTTTCTGGATATCTTAGTTATGACTTATGAGACAATAATCTCCAGAGTGTTGTCTAATAGTTGGTTAGTTCCTTGTTTTTGTTTTTGGATATCTTAGTTATGACTTATGAGACAATAATCTCCAGTGTTGTCTAATAGTTGGTTAGTTCCTTGTTTTTGTTTACGGATATCTTAGTTATGACTTATGAGACAATAATCTCAGTGTTGTCTAATAGTTGGTTAGTTCCTTGTTTTTGTTTTACGGATATCTTAGTTATGACTTATGAGACAATAATCTCCAGTGTTGTCTAATAGTTGGTTAGTTCCTTGTTTTTGTTTTACGGATATCTTAGTTATGACTTATGAGACAATAATCTCAGTGTTGTCTAATAGTTGGTTAGTTCCTTGTTTTGTATAAACCACTAAACCACTAAACCACTAACCCACAAACCCTAAACCACACAACCCCAAACCACTAAACCACAAACCCTAAACCCTAACCCCTAACCACTAAACCCTAAACCCTAAACCTAAACCCTAACCCTAAACCTAAACCACAAACCCTAAACCACAACCCCAACCCTAAACCCTAAACCCTAACCCTAAACCCTAAGCCACAAACCTAAACCCTAACCCTAAACCACAAACCTAAACCCTAACCCCTAAGGTATAGGGTATAGGGTATAGGGTATAGTGTATAGGGTATAGGGTATAGGGTATAGGGTATAGGGTATAGGGTATAGGGTATAGGGTATAGGGTATAGGGTATAGGGTATAGGGTATAGTATATATGGTATTAGGGTATAGGGTATAGGGTATAGGGTATTAGGGTATAGGGTATAGGGTATAGGGTATAGGGCATAGGGTATATGGTATAGGGTATAGGGTATAGGGTATAGGGTATAGGGTATAGGATATAGTGTATAGGGTATAGTGTATAAGATATAGTGTATAGTGTATAAGGTATAGGGTATAGGGTATAGGGTATAGTGTATAGGGTATAGGGTATAGGGTATAGGGTATAGGGTATAGGGTATATAGGGTATAGGGTATAGGGTATAGGGTATAGGGTATAGGGTATAGTGTATAGGGTATAGGGTATAGGGTATAGGGTATATAGGGTATAGGGTATAGGGTATAGTGTATAGGGTATAGGGTATAGGGTATAGGGTATAGTGTATAGGATATAGTGTATAGTGTATAAGGTATAGGGTATAGGGTATAGGGTATAGGGTATAGGGTATATAGGGTATAGGGTATAGGGTATAGGGTATAGGGTATAGGGTATAGGATATAGGATATAGGGTATAGTGTATAGGATATAGTGTATAGTGTATAAGGTATAGGGTATAGGGTATAGGGTATAGTGTATAGGGTATAGGGTATAGGGTATAGGGTATAGGGTATAGGGTATAGGGTATATAGGGTATAGGGTATAGGGTATAGGGTATAGGGTATAGTGTATAGGGTATAGGGTATAGGGTATAGGGTATAGGGTATAGTGTATAGGGTATAGGGTATAGGGTATAGGGTATAGGGTATATAGGGTATAGGGTATAGGGTATAGGGTATAGGGTATAGGGTATAGGGTATAGTGTATAGGGTATAGTGTATAGGATATAGTGTATAGTGTATAAGGTATAGGGTATAGGGTATAGGGTATAGGGTATAGGGTATAGGGTATAGGGTATAGGGTATAGGGTATAGGGTATAGGGTATAGGGTATAGTGTATAGGGTATAGGGTATAGGGTATAGGGTATAGGGTATAGGATATAGTGTATAGGGTATAGGGTATAGGATATAGTGTATAGGGTATAGGGTATAGGGTATAGGGTATAGTGTATAGGGTATAGGGTATAGGGTATAGGGTATAGGGTATAGGGTATATATAGGGTATTTTATATAAATAAAAATAACTTTCATATTTTATATAAATAAAAATTATCATCAATTATAAAATTAAAATTAATTAATATTTATGATTTATTTATTTTTTCAAAAATATCATAAATATTTATGATTTATTTATTTTTATATAAATAAAAATAATGATATTTATTAAATTAAAAATTTTTCAAAAATAATATTTATTGACTCATATTTATTTTTTTGAGAGTAATTTAAAATAACTTTCATATTTTATATAAATAAAAATTATCATCAATTATAAAATTAAAATTTATTAATATTTATGATTTATTTATTTTTTCAAAAATATCATAAATATTTATGATTTATTTGTTTTTATATAAATAAAAATAATGATATTTATTAAATTAAAATTAATAAATATTAACGATTTATTTATATATAAATAAAAATAATGATATTTTTAGGACTGTGGCATTTCCTCGAGACAGACGATCAGTTACGGAGCAACTATCTGAATTCTTGGGATTATCCGCAGACTGGGTATCGGGCATTGTCGTTGACGATAGATTCATAGACTTGACTCATATAGCCAGATTGAGTCGGACCAGCCCCGGACTGTTTGATCTATCCACTTCCTTAGATATATTCATGTTGCTCATTCTGTCTGCGCACTACTTCTGCGGCTACATCGGAGTGTGTCCAGCTACGCTGTTAGAGATCATCAGCGGTGAGAGGTGATCGAGGAGTTGACATCCGGCATATTCAATCTGGACAGGAGCGATGGACATCATTCCACCTGTTGCTAGCGGAGACATACCACGGCATTGATAGATTAGCCAGGAGGATCCGAGTACATTGGTTCAGCGGCCCCGCATTACTATCATTGTGGGCCGTATGAGAGATTTCGCTTGATCTCGCCAGCTGCCGGAGGCGAGACGGCATTACCTTGGGTGACCGGACAGCGAGATATTGAGGGATGCCGCTACCGAGAGTTGGCATAGGAGGTTGGCCTTGGCCCGATATGAGACCGCAAACCCGTACTATTGGATTCCGGCATGGGGATTGCGAGACTATGAGAGATATTCAGACGGGTCGGTTATTGTCCGACTTAGGGACTACATGTATCATCCTTTTGCATTCCATCTCTAGTGAGCGAGACAGTACGGATACCCGCAGCGGACCATTCGGACTTTGAGAGAGCAATTGACGACTAATACAATGCCGATGATTATGGCTGAGCCTCGAGACTACACATTTCTTTGGCGAGCATTTCTAGAGGGCTTTCTTCCGATACGACCACTACTCCGTCGGACTAGAGGTAGCACATTTCGACCACCGAGTATCCGACATGGTACGAGGAGCAAAGCAAGGTCCCGTACACCGATGATAGAGGCTCGACGCCGAGAGTGTTTTGGGGCGTACTATTCTTCCAGTAGGACATTAAGAGGCATGGAGGCCAAGAGCAACCCCGATGAAATCACTGGCGACATTGCAGCGAGATTATGAGAGACGGGAGATTCGGAGAGCTGCTTTGAGAAATGATCCCGAAGTGATAGCTCGCAGGAGGCCTTGAGGCGTGAAAGAAGCGTGCGAGAGCTACCGGGCGATTGATCCACCACTCACACGATACCCGAGCCGGGGACGAGGTCCGACTGACTTTTCAACATACCTAGACCAAAGACCTCCAGGGGACCGAGGCGGAGGAAGAGTAGAGATTCGAGTTCGGGAGCGGGAACGAGTTCCTAGACACTTTAAGAAGACACTCGTTAATATATTGTTAAATATGAGTTAGAAGCTTTATATTTATTTTAAGAAGATCTGTGTTGCTTTTAAGTTTGTAATTCAAATTTAGGGAATGATAATACGTTAATTACTTCTATATAGATCGTTAATATATTATGAAATCCAATAATTATTAACATCCCGATTTTGTTTCATCCGTCGATTAAATTGAGTGTACGTATAATATATGGATTGCAATGCAGGAGTAATGTACATTAACGATGATCGTAGTTGGATGTATAAGCGGAAGTTGCCGAATCAACGCGGTATCAATCCCGAGTTTTATAGAGGGTTGAAGGGGTTTGTTGAATTTGCTCAATTAAATAAAACCGGTCACATGGATAAGTATGGTAAGATTAGGTGTCCATGCGACAAGTGTTGTAATGTCAAGTATCTAAGCTTGATCGAGACTCGAAACATCTTTTGCGTAACGGGTTTGAAGTTGGGTACAAACGGTGGACCCGTCATGGTGGCGAGATTGCGCACAAATGTTGCGAATAATCCCCCGAGAATATTCATGTACCTCCCGAACCCGAACCTATTATTCGGGACAATGAAGAACCACCTTTGAATATGGAAGATATGGTTAGGGATGCAGCCGGTCCTTCCTTCGATTGGTCGAGAGAACCAACAACAAGAACCAACCCCCCTGCCCAAGAAATTTATTGATGCTATGGACTCGCAAAAGAGAAGGTCTATCCAGGTTGCGAGATCGGTGTGTTGGAGGCCGTGGTGAGCTCCTTAACATAAAGGCTGATTGCAATATTAGCCGATCGCTATAATCGTATCATGAAAGCAATTAAGCGAGATGTTGCCGAAAGAGAATAAGATGGTTACAAACTTTTATGAGACAAAGAAGTTGGTTGGGCGGATTGGGCTATGTTATGAAAAGATTGATGCGTGTAAGAATGACTGCATGCTATTCTACAAGGAAGATTCACAGAAGACGAGTGTTCAATTTGCGGACAAAGTAGATATAAGCCAAATCGGAGGAGTTCAAAACACAAGAAAAACGACCACATAAGCGGTTGCGTTACATGCCGTTGATTCCAAGGCTGCAACGCCTCTACGCGTCTAAATCTCTTGCAGTAGGCAATGCGTTGGCATAAGGAAAGTTTGCGTGAAGAGGGTGTGTTGATTCATCCCAGTGATGGGGAGGCATGGAAACACTTTGATGAGACTTATCCTAACTTTGCGTCTGAAGCAAGAAATATATGGTTATGCATCTGCTCTGATGGTTTCAATTCGTTTGGTCCTGGGGCAAAATCTTACTCTTGTTGGCCGGTTATAGCCACTCTCTACAATCTTCCACCCTGGTTGTGTATGAGTGATCCTTACATGTTCTTGTCGTTATTCATCCCCGGCCCAAACAGCCACAGGAGGAATATTGACGTCTATCTCCGACCTTTGATGGACGAATTGAAGCGGCTTTGGGAGGATGGGGTCGAAACGTGGGATGCTTTCAAGCGAGAGAATTTCGGCATGAAGGCTGCGTTGATGTGGACAGTTAATGACTTCCCTGCATATGGGATGTTATCGGGTTGGAGCACCCACGGGAAGTTGGTCTGTCCGTATTGTATGAGTGACACAAAGTTTTTCACGCTCAAGCACTCTGGAAAACCATGTTGGTTCGATTGCCATAGACAATTTCTTCCGGAGGACCACCCATTCAGACCCGGAAGAATGCGTTTAAAAAGAACAAGATTGACCATGATGAGGCACCGATTCGTTTAAGTGGTGACACGGTCTATGAGGAGGTATCTAGATTGCCCGATCCTCGGTGGGGGAAAAAGTTTTCGAAGACCAAAATACAAGGGTTTGGGACTACCCATAACTGGATCAAGAGGAGTATATTTTGGGAGCTGCCATACTGGAAAACAAATCTCATTCGACATAACCTTGACGTGATGCACATTGAGAAGAATGTATTCGATAATGTTTTTAACACGTTGATGGATTTCAAGAGAACAACTAAAGACAACGAAAAAGCTCGAAAGGACCTTAAGGAAATCTGTAGCGGCCGGCCTTAGACTTGGTATACGTCAATGGTAAACCAGTTAGACCGATGGCTCAATACGTGCTTACAAAGGAAAAGAAGCTCCTCCTCCCGAAATGGCTCAAGGATTTAAGGCTTCCGGATGGTTACGCGTCTAACATTGGTAATCGTGTCAATGTAGAGGAGGGGAAAGTGCAGGGTTTGAAGAGTCACGATTGCCACGTTTTGCCGGATAGGCGACTTCCGATTGCTCTCAAGGGTCTCTTGCCTGACAATATCTGGGTGGCGTTAACAGAGTTAAGTGAGTTTTTCCGAGCGTTAACATCGACCACACTGCGTGTTGATCACATGAAAAAGCTTGAGGAGAGCATCGTAGTGACTTTGTGCAAACTTGAGAAGATATTTCCTCCTTCATTCTTTGATTCTATGGAGCATTTACCGGTCCACTTGGCATACGAAGCTAGAGTCGGTGGTCCAAGCTTCAATACGTATGGATGTATCCATTTGAGAGGTAATTGAATTTATTCTATTTCTAAATAATTTGAGCGTTAACAATATACCTTCTTTAACATTATTTATGTTTTAATCTACGAATGACTTTTAGGTATCTAGGCCAATTGAAAAGGAAGATGAGCAATAGGGCCATGGTCGAGGCCTCAATTTCGTAGGCCGTTATCATAGATGAGATTGTTGCCTTTGTCGGAACATATTTTCCTCCTGATGTTGATACGAGATTGACTAGGGTTGGCCGCAATTACGATGGTGGTTTTCCGTCTAAGGGAAACATCTCTGTATTTTCATCCCCTGTTCGGTTGCTCGGCAAACGGGTTGGTACGCGTACGTTAACCGCTAAAGAGTTTGCCGCGGTCGAAACGTATGTTCTTCTTAACTGCGACGAGGTTGGGGAATATATCAAGTAAGTCATTGATGTTATGTTTACGCCTCGTCGATTAAATTATGCATGTTTAATTACCTGCATATGAAATGCCTTGTTTAACCCTACCGCAGAATGTTTGAAGATTTAGCTCAGATTTATCTCCGTAACTCATCGCAACTAGGACAGAAAGAGAATTTCCAAACTGGCTAAGGAAATATGTAAATATTTCGTTTCATTCAAATTTATTCTATACACTTCTTTAAACATTCAATCTTAAAATTGTATTAAATTGGTTACAATATTGTCTTATAGATAGCTGAACATCCGGGTGATGCCAAAGCTGCGAGGTTAAGACATTTAGCATCATCTCCGTACTTGAACGTTCATTTATACAACGGTTATTTCGTGAATGGCTATGTGTTTCATACCAAAGCTTACGGGGCTCTAAATTGACGTGGAATAGCGGTGTGAAGCTTATAGGGAATGATTATTATGGCGTCCCGAAAGAAGTAGTCGAGGTGGAGTATTTCGGTAGAAACAAGTGTTGTCTTGTTCAATTGTGATTGGCGGGATGCTGTGCGAGGTGTTAAGAAGCACCCCATATTTGACCTCGTCGATGTAAAGGACTCGTCCGGACATAATGGCGATGAC
Source organism: Adenophora triphylla var. japonica (assembly GCA_022495995.1). Lineage (NCBI taxonomy): Eukaryota > Viridiplantae > Streptophyta > Magnoliopsida > Asterales > Campanulaceae > Adenophora > Adenophora triphylla. The sequence continues at coordinate 180,453 of JAFEMH010002677.1, forward strand.
GTCTTCATCTTAGCATCTCAAGCACAACAGGTATACATGACTCCCTACCCTCGTCCGCGACCCGACGGATTGTGGGCTGTTTGGATGACCAAGGCTAGGAGAATGATTGACAACCTACCCTCGTCGACAACTACGTAGTCGTCATTAGAAACACCCTATCAAGAGGATGAAATGCCAGTGCCACCTAACGTTTCATCGCCTAATCATCCATTAGATGATGTCACTCATATTCCTCAAAATGTTGATGAACCCGAGGAGGATATCTTACCAAAGTTGAATTTGCCAACTCCCCCGCCTCGTTCCAGTCATCTCGCGCACATTGATATTGATGAATCGAGGAAGAGGAAGAGGAAGAGGAAGAGGAAGAGGAAGAGGAAGAGGAAGAGGAACCAGAGTTTGATTCATCGTAGTCCGAAGACGAAGATGAAGAACTCGAGTTTTGTAGTAATTCGAGTCCAAATGATGATGATGGGGACGAAGATTAATAATAGTTTAAAGTTTAAAATTGTATTGTGAATGCTTTAGATTATTAGAACTTTAAAGTTTTATATGTATTGTGAATGCTTTAGATTATTAGAACTTTAAAGTTTCATATGTATTGTGAATACTTTAGATTATTTTTAATATCCGTCGTTTTATATATATTGTGAATGCTTTAGATTATTAGAACTTTAAAGTTTTATATGTATTGTGAATGCTTTATATTATTAATAGTTTAAAGTTTTATATGTATTGTGAATGCTTTAGATTATTAGAACTTTAAAGTTTTAGATGTATTGTGAATATATTGTTTCCTATTGTTAAAGTTGTATATTTTAATATTTTTACTGTAATACAGATATGAGTTCTAGTAGAAAGGGCAAGGGTAAGAAGACTAAGCCTATTTACACATTGATTACTGGGACGCAACCGTCCCGATCCGGTAGCGATGATGTCGACCCCTCACGCAGTAGTACTAGCTCCACCTCTGGGGCCGATACTCAGACTACTGTCGATTCTGAGGGGAGGATATTTGTCAGGATATCATCACTTTATGACCAGTAAGTAACTCTTCATTAATTTGATATAAGTTGGTTCCTTTTTGCTTTATATATAATTCATTATTTAAGTTAAAATGTTATTTTATAAATATACTTGGCAGGTTTGTAGGTGGATACCCCACCCTGTGGACTAAGATCGGGCGATACCGGCGGTCTCGAAAAATGACCGAATTTTGGCCCAACTGGAAAAAATTGCCACAGAGGCGTAAGGACGATGCGTGGGATGAGTTTAAGGTAATGTGTTAATGGTTTTTATTTAAAACTTAAATGTTAGTTTGTTATTAAAATGTTATAATTAATAATGATTATACTCTTTTAGTTTTGTAATGTTATCATTATATGTTGTAGGCTAAATATTATTGGGCGCCGAGATCGCCGAGGCGACGGCTAGATATGTTTTCGATCAGCAGGCTCACAAGCTATTTACGGATTTTATTTGTAACATATTTATCTATCCTTAATTAGTTTAATTAACAATGATTATACTCTTTTAATTTTATAATGTCATCATTATATGTTTACGAGATATTCATATTTTTTATAGGTACCACGAAGAAAAATTATTATACTACTCGGCTCGCGGCGGGAGAACAGCCCTTGTGTCCTACTTTTATGACCGATGAGGTGTTTGGTCAATTTTGCGAATATTGGGAGCCGCTCGCGGCGAAGGCTATATCCGAACGAGGCCAAGGCCAATAGAGCAGGCTCCTCGGGGTCGGCGGCGTTGCATACCGGGGGGACGCTCACGATCGCCGAGCATCACGACCGCATGGTATGTATGTTAATTTAAATGTAGTAGTGTATGGATGCTTTTAAATAGGTTTATGTACGTATGTTAGCTGGGAGCCAATGTTGATGCTATGAAATCCATAGTTTTAGTGTAAATGTAGTGTATGCATGCTTTTAAATCAGTTTAAATGTTGCATTTATATATACAATTTCAAAGTAATAATCTCGCTTATTTTATTTATAGGAAAGGGAGTATGGTCCGAATATCACTTTTGTGGATGTTTACGCTAGCACCCATATTCGGAATTCTACAGCGCCCGATCAACCTCCGCAATGGGTTGACGATCGATCTGCTACTGCCTTTGTAAGTAAACTACCATTAAATGACTTGATTTTGAATATGTAAATTTATTTATGTACCTTACATTGTGTATATGATTATAATTGTTTGTTTTATTTTTCAGGCTGCATATCAAGCCGCCGTTGTTCCCGAAGGAACGCCTCCCGGCGAGCCCGTCCCCTTCGTGCCTGATGTTTGGCACGAGGTCACCTCTCAGGGACATCCAAGGAGAGGAGCCCGAGTGTTAGGGATGGGGGATTACGGGCGGCAATGCCCGTCGACGTCGACCGGCCGTCGGCGAAATGTAGCCCAGCCCACGTTTCATGATCCGAGGGTCGACACTCTGGAGGCTGCGTTGGAGGAGGAGAAACGCGAGCGGGCAAAGCCTGCGGATGCTTTGGCAGTTCAGACGCAGATGCAGTGAGGAGAACGATCGACGTCATGCAGATTCGAGACGGCATGCAGAGACTCAAAGACAATTGGCGCTGTTGATGGCTCATCTCGGCCAGACTCCTGTGGTAATTTCCCGCCTCCCAAAGTTGATTGCGGACATTTTTAGACATTTTTAGACATTTTTGGATTAATTTATACTTGTTTGTAAACATTTGAGACATTTGGTACCCGCGGAGCCCCTCCCCGCCTCTCCCCCGCTCCACCCCTCTCCCCCTCTCCCTCCCCTCTCCCCTCTCCCCCTCTCCCCTCCCCCTCCCCCTCTCCCCCTCCCCCTCTCCCCTCCCCCTCCCGAATTGGTACGGTGGTATTTAGTTTTTATTTGGTACGCCGATATTTGAATTTTAGTTTTTATAGTTTTAGTTTTATAAATTGAAATGTTATATCGTGTACAAAAATTTTGGTTTATTGATATTTTAAATTATTTTTTAAATTTATTTCAGAATCGCCGACGGAATTTTCCGTCGCCGAAATTAATGCCGAAATAAAAATTAATTAAATAAATTAATTTCAGCGACGGAATTTCCGCCGCTATAATCATTTAATTTTTATTTAATTTTTAATTTCGGCGGCGGAAATTTCCGTCGCCGTAATAAAATTTAAATTAAAATTAAATAATTTCAATGACGGTAATTTCGCCGCTAAATAATTTAATTTTAATTTAAATTTTATTACAATGACGGAAATTTTCGCCGCCGAAATTAATTTAATTAAATTAATTTTTATTACAAATGACGGAAATTTCCGCCGCCGAAATGAAAATTTAATTAAATTAAATTAATATAGCAATGGAATTTTCCGTCGCCGAAATCATTAATTCACCGGCGGAATTAATTTCCGTCGGTAAAAGAAAAATAGCGGCGGAAATTGACCCGTCTGAGCACCGCGACGAGCCGGGTAGCGGCGGACCACCGACGGAATTTTTCCGTCGGTGATTTATTTTAGCGACGGAAATATAATTTTAGCGGCGGAAATTTCCGTCGCTAAATGACCTTTTTCTGGTAGTGTCAGTCGCCTTGAATTTCACGAACAAATCTCTATGAACGGGGAGTAATCAACAATGAAAGAAACTAGAGAAATAGGGTTTTCTCTCTTAATCTCTCCTGTATCTCACGGCTGGAGGAAAGGAATATATATATGTGTGGTTAAAATTAGGTTTAGGATTTAATTAAACCTAAAAAACCAGCTCTAATTCGGCCCAGGAATCTCACTTACCTATAGGTGCCCATCCGGTTCAAACTGCCGGTTCCGGTTCCGAACCGGCGGTTCACGGTTCCACCAAGCATTGAACCGAAACCGGCCCGGTTTGTCACGGTTCCGGTCCCGGTTCCGAACCGGCCGTACGGTTTCGGTTCTAAACCGGTTAATTTTAAAAAAAAAAAAAAAAAAAAAAAAAGAGTTGGGCGGTCGCCCGAGAAGGGCCGAATGACTTGGGCGGTCGCCCGTGTGTCCAGCTTTAAAAAACAAATGAAAGGCTTGGGCGGTCGCCCAAGATGACTAGGGCGGTCGCCCAAGTGTCCAGTCCTTCAAAAAAAAATTACAAGTTAAATTCTTAACAATTTCTGTTAAGTTTTACAAAAAAAGTTATTTTTTTGCAAAAAAGTCATTTAAAAACTTAACTTTTTTTTAAAATAAACGAAAGTATATAAAAGAAAAAGGGACGGTACCCTTAAATTTTATTAATTAAAATAAAATTACAAATGAGGGGGACAACCAACCTTACCCTTTTATAAATAAGGGGGGACATTTAGGAGCCTTTACCTCAACCTAACTATTACAATTAAATAAAAATAAACCTAATCTATAATCTAATCTATAAAATTACAATTAACCTAATCTAAAGTCTAAAGAGCGGCGTAGTTTATTCGGCTTCGCTCCCCGATGTATCTTTATCAAAGGCCTCCTCCTCCTCGAAACTACTTCTTTAATCTTGAAGTCGTAGTTCGGCTCTATGCCAATCGCCGAGCAACATTTGATATTCTAAATTATATGGAGACAACCTTGACCTTCGATCGGATAAGACATTTTCTCCTACACTAAATACTTCTTCTACGGCAACGGTTGAGGCGGGAGCGGCTAGGATCTCCTTTGCTATCAATGATAGAATAGGATAGTTGTTTGCCCTTCGTGCCCACCACTTTGCAATATCAAAATCGTCTATAGGCTCAAAAGAAGTGGTTAAATAATTTTCAAGTTCAATATAAGTGGAGCCACCTCGTTGACGTTTTTGAGTTCTAGAACTAATTAAATTATCTATAAAGTTAAAGGGATCGCTATCTTCGTGAGAACTACCACCTACATTTTCACTACTAGGAGGATAAACAATATTACCAAAAAGATCATAATATTCTCTATAAAGTTCATATACAATTTTTTTAGTCTCAATTACAACGTCTTTTGCCTTTGGAATAGGTCTATCTAAAAACAAATCAAAGCCGGTGGGAAATAGATTCTTATAATAATAATCTAGTATTTGTTCTAAACCATCTTCTCTTATCCTAGGATCTAATAGTTTAGCTACTAAAAACAATGGGGGAATGATCAAAAATATTTAAGCCATTTTGTTCTCATCTTGTTAATACATTCACCTAAAATTTGATCATCTTTAAAATGCATAAATATGTAACTAATTTTAGCGGCGTGTTCTATAACTAACGGTGAAGTGGGATAGTAAGAACCGGATAATTGTACGGTAGCATCTTTAAAAACTTTCAAAATTTTCTTTAAATTATTACAAATATCCCATTGATGAGGCAATATTATAGTTGAATACTCTATTTGTTGAATAAACTGACACAATAGTTCACGAAAATCATAAGATTCGGATAACATTTTATAAGTGGAATTTCATCGATTTGGAACATCTAGGGAAAATCTTTTAGGTGGGATATTATTTATTTTACAAAAATCTAATCCACAATTTTGTTACACTATGATTTCTCATTATATAAGCAAGAACTTCCTTAATTGGGGCTACATGTTCCTTTAAAGTTGTTAAACCATCTTGCACACACAAATTTAAAATATGACATATGCACCTAACATGAAAAAATTTACCACCAATAGATGGTTGACAAATATCAATGAGTGATGATAGACTAGCAGTATTATTTGCGGCATTATCAAATCCAATTGAAAAAATTTTGTGAACTAATCCATATTCTTGTAAAACATTAGCAATTTTACTACAAATATTTTGAGCGTTATGAACAGTATCAAAAGATTTATATGCAATTAATCGTTTTTGTAATTTCCAACTAATATCAACCCAATGACATGTAATTCCTATATAGCTATGAGTTTGCCAATGGTCACTCCATATATCGGCACATATTGACAATTTTTGGGGTAAATCTTTAAACGTATTAATTAAAGTTAATTTTCCTTGTAGATATTGAGCTTTAGTATCACGAGTACTTGTATTTTTATTAATTTCTTTAGCCGCGGGATTTAAACAAAGTTGTGCCATATGAGACCATAATCTATCATTAGTAAAATTAAAGGGTAATCCTTTAGCAGCAGTATATTTTTCCATTTCTCTTCTATACGTTGAATTATCAAATTTAAATAATTGCGAAGACGTACCTTGTGATGATCCCGTAAATCCTTGTAGTTGTGTTTGATCTTGGGCATCTCCAACTTGATCGGGGTGCCTTGTCGTCAAGTGTCTTTTAAATGTCCCATAACCACCTCCATGGGTAAAGGCAAATTTTTTAGGGCAATGGTTGCAAGAAACGGTGTATTGGTTGGTACCTTCAATTGGCACTTTTGAAAAGTGCATGGTCATGATGTCTGACCTTCCCGTGGTTCGACCTCCTCGTCCTCGACCTCGACCTCGGATTTGAGTTTGACCACCCCCTCGCGCTTCACTTTGGGTTTGAGTGGTTTGAGTGTTACTCCCTTCGGTATGACCATGATCACCCATTGGAAATGTCGTATCAACTTCATCATCGCTCAAATTAAACGTTTCTTGTGGTAGAGGTTGAACATTAAGATTGCCCCAAATGGAATCATCGGCGGGGGGAAATGGATGCGAACTTGATACATTCTTTCCCTTATCGCCACGGCCGCCACGAGATGAAGACATTTTTTTGGTGAAAAGATGAATTTATGTGAAAAAGAGAGTAAGTAATTGAGAGTTTGAGACTTGAGATTGAGAGATTGAGATGAGAGAGAGATTTGAGTCTTTGAGAGATAGAGAGAAAGAGAGTAAGTAATTGAGAGTTTGAGACTTGAGAGTTGAGAGAGAGTAGTGAAAAAAATAAAGGGAGGGGGGGGGTATTTATAGGTTTGATGAGAAAAAGAAAAAAAAACGTTTTAGGGACCAAAATAAAAAAAAACCGTTTTAGGGACCAAAACGATTAAAAAAATATTTTTTTTTACATTTTGGTCACTGACCGTTATTTAACGGTCATTAAACATGGACCGTCGGATCAAGAAATGGACGCACCAGATCATCTAGCCGTTGGGCGGTTCCGGTTCCGGTTCGTGAACCGGCGGTTCCGGTTCCGGTTCCTGAACCGGCGGTTCACCGGTTTTTGAAATCTTGAACCTTAACCGGACCGGTAAACCGCCGGTTCGCCGGTTCAGCCGGTTCACGGTTCGTCCGGTCCGGTTTCCCTCCGGTTTTTATCCGGTCCGGTTCCGGTTCGGCCGCCGGTTCGGAACCGTTTGGGCATCTCTACACTTACCCGACGCCAGCGCGGCCGCCCTCGAGGCTTGCGCGACCGCGCTAGAGTCCAGGCGTTTTGAATGGAGTCACAAGAGACCAGCGCGGCCGCCCTTGGGGCTTGGCGCGGCCGCTCTCCTTGACAGTGCCTCCGACGTGAATTTCCCCTTCGCCAAATTCAGTTCAAGCCAAATACCATCCAAGGTCATATGACTATGAACTTATATACCACATATATCAAAATTCCAACAATCCCCCACAAGTTCATAGAAATATGACGTGTACAGATTGTCCATTGCCATGCTTTCAATAATGGTAACTTCCGGCTTGAACCACTACCTATGTTATCCAGCGCAAACCTCCACAGGACCAGATGAACGGGTGTCTTGAATCTGATGCCTTTGGATGTAGAGGCCTTTGCTGGTAACAAACACGACAAAAGCTATGATAGGCCCTCTATCGAACACTTGACGCTTATAAGCCATACGTCCCGGTCCTCTATCATGAGTGCTTTCAAGGAATAACCCAAATTCCTCTAGTTGCGGCCAACAACAACACTCACTTAGCTGGGCATCTCAGAAGATGTACTGCTAGCATCTTGTCTAAAAGACTTGATCCCATTCAAAGTTCCAAACTTTTACTTTATTAGCAGCAACGAGCACCTCTAGGCTATTCAGGGGATAGACTCAGACATGTAACATGTCAATCTATTATTAAGTGCTCCGACTCACCCCACAGCTTGTTATTACCACATTGAATCTCCTTTGTGGGATCTCCACTCAGGTAGATTGGGTTGCCACTGCGTTTGAATCAGACGGGGTTCAGACCCATCCCCAACCTAGATTTTTGAACTAGAGCAAATTCTAGCCCTTTGGTTAAAGGATCAGCTGTGTTATCCTTGGTACCAACATAATCAACAACTATCACCTTCCGAGACACTAGATCCCTTATAGAGTTTAATCTAATTTGGATGTGCCTCCTAGTTTTACAGTTGTACTTGACACTTTTCAGTTTCTCAATTGTGGCAGTGTTGTCACAATGTACAGAGATAACAAGCATGGGCTTATCGACCATGGGCAACTCGTACATAAGTCCTCGAAGCCATTCGGCTTCCAATCCGGTAGTGTCAAGGGCAACTAATTCGGCCTCAAATGTAGACCTAGACAACAGAGTTTGTTTGGTCGACCTCCAAGCGACCGCAGCCTCCGCCTAAGGTGAAAACATACCCCGTGCATGCCCATAACTCCCGAAGTTATAGGCAATCCATCTTGCATCACTATATCCTTCAAGAACAGAAGGATATTTTCCGTAATGCAGCCCAAGGGAAATCGTTCCCTTCAAGTACTTGAGAACTCTATCAAGAGCTTCCCAATGTGCTTTACTTGGACATTGAGTATATCTAGCCAACCTAGTAACCGAGTAGGATATATCCGGTCTAGTACAATTGGCAAGATACATCAAACGTCCAATAATTTGAGAATATCTCAACTGAGCCATCGGTACTCCACTTTCATTCTTAGTAAGAGCAGATGAAGGGTCATATGGAGTCTTAGCCACTTTGCAATTCTTATAACCAAATTTCTCAATTACACTTTCGGTATAATGAGATTGCGATATGGTTATGCCACTAGTTGAACGAGTCAACTTAAGGCCAAGAATCACACTAGCTACTCCCATATCCTTCATCTCAAACTTACTTTTCAAGAATTCCTTAGTAGTATTAATTATCCTCATATCCGTTCCAAACAACATGAATATCATCGACATACGTACATAAGACAATACTACTATCACCAATACTCTTGCTATAAACACATTTATCAAACTCATTAGTAACAAAGCCAAACGATGAGACAATTTTATCAAATTTCTCATGCCACTGCTTAGGGGCTTGTTTAAGTCCATACAAGGACTTAACAAGTTTACAAACCTTTCTCTCATTGCCAGGGGCCTCAAAACCTTCAGGTTGATCCATATAAATTTCTTCCTCTAGATCGCCATGCAAGAAAGCGGTCTTAACATCCATCTGATGGATAGGAAGATCATATACAGAGGCCAATGCGATAAGCATTCGGATTGTAGTCATTCTAGCAACTGGCGAATAGGTATCGAAATAATCTATTCCTTCCATTTGCTTGAATCCCTTAGCCACTAACCTAGCCTTAAACTTGCCAACGGTTCCATCCGATTTTAGTTTCCTTTTGAAGACCCACTTACATCCTATCGTGCTACAACCAGGAGGGAGATCGACCAATTCCCATATCCCATTAGAGACAATAGAATCCATCTCACTCTTAACAACATCCTTCCACTGCTTGGCATCAGAAGTAGCCATAGCAGCTTTGAAGGTTAAAGGATCACCCTCGACATTGTAAGTGATGAAATCACTTCCAAAATCCTTGGTGGTCCTTGCCCGTTTGCTCCTCCTTGGTTCAATCTCATCGTCAGAATGAGTTGCACTGGAATCAACCCCCACATTTGTCATCTCCTCTACTGAAAGCAGAATGGAATTAGTGGTTGGGTTAGATTCCTTAGGAAGTCCGTCCTTCATAGGAAACACATCCTCAAAAAATGTTGCATCACGTAACTCAACTATAGAGTTCACATCTATGCCAGAAATTTCAGATTTTATAATAAAAAATCTCAATGCATAACTTGTTTCAGAATAACCTATAAAGATAGCATCAACAGTTTTAGGTCCAAGCTTTTTCCTTTTATGTGCGGGTACAAGTACCTTTGCAAGGCACCCCCACACTTTTAAGTGTTTCAAGCTAGCCTGTCGACCTCTCCAAAGTTCAAACGGACTTTCCTTTCTATGTTTAGGAGGGACTCTATTCAGAATATGGCAAGCCGTATTCAAAGCCTCTCCCCACATATATTTGGGCAGTCCAGAATTTATGAGTAAACTGTTAATCTTATCAGTAAGGGTTCTATTCTTACGTTCTGCAACACCATTTGATTGAGGGGTGTAGGGAGGATTCTCTTCATGTATTATTCCGTTTTCTTGGCAATAATACATGAAGGGGTTAGACTCATATTCACCTCCTCTATCAGACCTTAACCGTTTAAGTTTCTTGCCGGTTTGTGTTTCTGCTTCGTTCTTAAATATAATGAATTTATCTAATGCTTCATCCTTAGAATTAAGCAAATAGACATAACAGTATTTACTAGCATCATCAATAAAGGTGAGAAAGTATTTCTTTTTGTCTTTGGTCAACACGCCATTAAATTCACAAATATCAGTATGAACTAAATCTAGAAATTCAGAATTTCTCACAACCGACTTAAACGGACCTTTTGTAGATTTAGCTTCAACACATACATGACAATTAGAATTCTTATCAATAGCATGTTTAGGAATAATATCTAAATTCATCATTCTTTTCACAGAATCATAGTTAATATGTCCTAAACGACCATGCCAAACATTTGAAGATTCAATGGAATAAGAAACATGATAATCAATAGAACTAAAATTATTGTGCGAACAAACATCAGTTTCAACTCTAATTTTAAATAAACCATCCGAGGAATAACCTTTCCCCACAAAACTACCGAAATCCAAAATTATGACCTTATTACACTTAAATGAAATCTCAAATCCTTTCCTAACTAGACTAGAACCACTAATAATGTTGCGACGAATATCGTGAACGTGATACACTCGATGCAAGGTAAGAATGCGCCCATTAGGAAACTTCAGGTCCACACGTCCACCCCAAGCACCTTTGCAGACTAGAGTTCCCCATCGTCAGCGATCTACCACGCTCAGCCGGTAAGACACAAATAGCAATTTATCGCACAAACGTGCACATTTGCCCCAGGTCAACTAGCCACTCGTTGGGTTCATAGACAGTAAAGATTTCAGGATAAAGAGGTTACATACTTTGTAACATTGCAGTCGAGCGTCAACTCCAGGTGCGTCGAGTTAGGATCATCATAATCCTTCGGACCCAACACCATGTTGACAGCAGGATGGTCATCGCAGAGGCTTGTGGTCCTTTTCCTTTCTTGGACGGGCAAACCCCTAGAAAAGTGTCCACCTTCTCCATAATTCCAAATAGCTGTTTTGCTCTTGGCTTTCTAAAGTTATTTTTCTAAACTTTAAGTTTATCATGGTTTTCTTTATCCTTAGAGTGAGTTTTCACACCCTTTCCTTTAAACTTGCTTTTACCGGTTATCATATTAGCAGCAGCCTCCACAGGTACGCTCGGTTGGTTACCATTATGCACCTCCTGAATCGCAATTGCATTCATCAACTCATTGAGTGTCAAGCTTCCAAGACGATGCTTCGAGGGTCATACCGAATTCCCCAAGATCGAGGAAACTTCTCAATGATAGCCATGATAGCGAACTTATCAGGAAGTCCCATGTCAGCATCCTTGAGTGATTGCAAAATGATTTGGAGTTCGTGCACTTGATCGGTAACCGACTTTCCCTCACTCATGTGATAATTCAGGAACTTTCCCACTTGGTACTTTTCCACACCGGAGTCATCGGTGCTGTACTTCTTGGAAAGCGAGTCCCACAAAGGACGCAAAGAAGCCGAGAGGAGCAGAGCAATAAACATCAAAGAGTGCATTCGACAAAGCCGACTGTAATGCATCCTCGAACAACATCATCCTCGCTCCTTCCACAGCTTTAACAAGCAGCCCACATTAACCGGATCATCACCATTCGTAGTGGGACACTTGGATGTCAAAGATACTGCACATGCCCTTAATTGACAAATGCATCTTCATGCGTCGCACCAACGCTTGAAGTTCTTGCCACCGAACTTCTCCGGAAGATCGGAGGTGTCAACTAGGGACTTAAAGGGAGAGCTAGAGGAACCACCAGACATGATCAAATAAAAACTTATTTTCTCTTAGACTGTTGGAAATTAAATTATAAGCACCACAGATTAAACAGACAATTTAATCAACAGTAGGGGATTTATTGATCAAGTCAAGAACGTACCAATTAAGCCAATAGCAAAACCGAAAGCAATGGAACAGGATCAGGAAAACAAACAGAAACAATAAAATAAACGATTAGAAAACTTATCATGATTTGATCGAGTCGCCTTAGGAAGACTGTCCTAAGAGAAAATATTGCCCCCAATTGGTGCAACTCAGGTACAGGCAAATTTCTCTGAGGATAAAACGATCACGGATTACGTACCACAAAGCATCACACGGGTAGGTAATCTCCGGCGGTCCTATCTCAGTCGCCTTGAATCTCACGAACAAATCTCTATGAACGGGGAGTAATCAACAATGAAAGAAACTAGAGAAATAGGGTTTTCTCTCTTAATCTCTCCTGTATCTCACGGCTGGAGGAAAGGAATATATATATGTGTGGTTAAAATTAGGTTTAGGATTTAATTAAACCTAAAAAATCAGCTCTAATTCGACCCAGGAATCTCACTTACCCGACGCCAGCGTGGCCGCCCTCGAGGCTTGCGCGACCGCGCTAGAGTCCAGGCGTTTTGAATGGAGTCACAAGAGACCAGCGCGGCCGCCCTTGGGGCTTGGCGCGGCCGCTCTCCTTGACAGTGCCTCCGACGTGAATTTCCCCTTCGCCAAATTCAGTTCAAGCCAAATACCATCCAAGGTCATATGACTATGAACTTATATACCACATATATCAAAATTCCAACAATATCTTCATAATACCCTCATTCACAAAGCTAATGTCTTCCTAGCCACCTCAATGGCAATGACTGCGATCCCTCAAGGCCAAGAAGAAGGAGGAGACGATGACGAGTGATGAGAGTAACAAGTATGAGCCTTGGTTAGTAATAATTCTCCCCTTTTATTTCCTATCCACACTACTTTCTTATTCTTTATTAACTAATTAGTTCGATCTTGATGTCTCCGTGGCGCATGTTGCATGGTAAAGTATAAGATCGTTGTTCATGGCATTTCAAGGTAGAGAACATTACTTTTTCTATGATATATAGGCTTATCGACATTGTGATCCCATGTACTATATTCTAGTTTCGGTTTTAACCTACCTTGTTTTTTAGCAGTTTAAACCTTTTTACTCTAAATACGATTTTTTTTTTTTTTGCTCGACAAACTAACTCCATACATAACTTATCAGAACTTAATGGTATCTACGAAACCTCTGTTTTTCTTATAAAAATGATTTTTCCTGAATTCCCCAATCAGATATCATCAAAATCTCCTCCTCCCACTAACCCACTCCTTATAAAATAAGGCTCCGTTTGTTTCGCGTAAAACATTTTTCGAAAAATGTTTTCATGTAAAATGATTTCATGTAAAAAGGTTTCCTTGTAAAATGTTTTCATGTAAAAAGATTTCCATGTAAAATATTTTCTTGTAAAATATCATGGTCTTGTTTTCAGTTGTTTGACAAATTTGACGAAAATGTTTTCCGGAAATGTCACTTTTTTTTTATTAATTTAAATCAACTTTACCGCCCCACCTACCTCACCTCTTCACTCTCCCCAAATTTTTTTTTAATTTTTTAATAAAAAATAAAAAAAAATTTATTTTTTTTGGGGGGGTGGGTGGGTAGGGGGGGTAAAATAAAAAAAATTGGGGGGTGGGTGGGCGGTTTCCAAAAAAAAAAAAATTTTTTTGGGGGGGGTAGGCAGGGGGTGGGTGGGGCGGTTTCCAAAAATAAATTTTTTTTTTGGGGGGTGGGGTAGGCGGGGGTGGGTGGCGGTTTCCAAAAAAAAAAAAATTTTTTTTTGGGGTGGGGGGAGGTGGGTAGGGGGTGGGGTAGGCGTGGGTGGTGGGGCGGTTTCCAAAAATAAAAAAAAATTTGGGGGGTGGGGTAGGCGTGGGGGGTGGGTGGGCGGTTTCCAAAAAAAAAAAAAAAATTTGGGGGGGGGTGGGGGTGGGGTAGGCAGGGGGTGGGTGGGGCAGTTTCCAAAAAAAAAAAAAATTTTTTTTTTTATTTTTTTGGGGGGAGGGGTGGGGGTGGAATAGGCGGGGGTGGGTTGGGCGGTTTCCAAAAAATAAAAAAATAAAAATTTGGGGGGAGGGTGGGGGGTGGGGTAGGCGGGGGTGGGTGGGGCGGTTTCCAAAAAAAAAAAAATTTTTTTTTTTGTGGGGGTGGGGGAAGGTGGGTAGGGGTGGGGTAGGCAGGGGGCTGGGTGGGCGGTTTCCAAAAAAAAAAAAAATTGGGGGGAGGGTGGGGTAGGTGGGGCGGTTTCCAAAAAAATAAAAAAAAATTTTTTTGGGGTGGGGGTGGGGTGGGTGGGGGCAAGCTTAAATTTTGTTTTTAATTATTATTATTATTATGTTGTACCGAGCGTAATATGAGTTGTACATTAAGGCCAAGAACAAGAGTTGTAAAATGATTTACGAATTTGAAATTGGTAAATCATTTTACAAAGAAAACCTCCTTTTTTTACATCCTTGTAAAATGTTTTACATTTGACTTTCTTTACAAGCTGTTACCAAACACTCGAAAAAGGTAAAACATTTTTCTGAAACATTTTACTTGAAACAAACACTGAAAACAGCGAAAAACATTTTCCTGAAAATGCTTTTACATTTAAACAAACTGTTCCCTAAATCTCATTTCAATTCCACTCACGGCCTCCTCAAATTTTGGAAAATGAGAATCCATGAATGAACATGTGTTTGATGTTCTATAGGCTTTTAGAAAATCTGTGAAACATGATTCTCTCTCTCTCTCTCTCTTTCTTTCTCTCTCTCTCTCTCACACATACACACACTTTGTTGGGTTTTAGTTAAAGTTCATGAACATTTATATCCCCGAAATTTGATTTTGGCTTGTTTTTTGAATTGGCAGACGGTGGTGGAGCCAAGAGGAAGCCATACGGGCCAAGATCAACACCTCCTCATGCCCACTCCGCTCTGGTTTATCCAGCACTGCCTATCTCACAGGCCCCGCCCAACAACAAACTTTTTCATCTCGGCCTCCCCCTAAACCACATGTGAGGGCCCACGGAGAAGCCGCAAACAACCTAACCTATAATCCGATCCCTTCATCAAATGTTACTGATGGTGATGTAAATGGTTTGAACGCAGCGGAATAATAAAATAAAATAGGTAACCGGATAGGCAATTAATCGAAACAACGATCAATTGACCCAATTCGAATCCACGAATTAGGGTTTGGCAAGATTAACACCTAATAATAGATGAGAACCCCGAAGAACAGAAGGAATCCACCTTCAATAAGTCAAGAAAGACTCACAATTGCAAAGCAATCAAATAATTTATCAAAATTCAACTTACCGATTACAAAAGCCCTAGCAACTATTTATAATAAAGGAAAGAACATCTAGACCTAAAACCCTAATGAAAACCCTAATTAAAAACGGAATTAAGCTTGACAAAAATATCCCTAGCTTATTGTTCAAGAGTAAGGAAACTAAAATAAAACTGCTGTTTATTCCGGCTCTTGCGCGGTCGCCCACCTTTCTTGCGCGGCCGCCCACACGTACAGAAACTATTACGCCAAAATTCCTCCTGCGCGGTCGCCCAAGATCCTTTGCGCGGCCGCCCACCTGCCCAGAACCATCTCCACGCCTCGGCTTCTAACCGTATTACATCATATACCCCCACTTTAAAAAGGATTCGTCCCGAATCCTTGTCTAACATTTGACATCTTCCATACCAAATAAAGAGATATTTCGAGTAAATTAAACTCTTTCGCACAATAGGACGGAAGATGATTTGAAATGCTCCGTCCCATTTAAACAAATACTTGGAATAGATCCGCCTCTTCAACACAAGTATAGGCAAACAAATCTCCTCCGGAAAAAGAATGATATAATCCGATCTATCATCCTTGTGTGGATCCTCCGAAAAAATTAAATCATCATTCACCTTGGACTCAATAATATGGGTAGGAATATTAGTGGCACATACCAGAATAACCTCGACCCTTGCACTTATGTCTTCAACAATAATTTCTTCTTCAACAGGATCTTCTTGGACAGGAATTTCTTCAACGACCATGCGATTTTCTTCCTCGAGACGCCTCAATTCAGCCTCCATTCGTGCCTCAAAACGATGAATTCTTTTCGTATAAAGATCGATTTGGACAAGACATTGTTCAGCTTCTGCCCAAACAATATCCCTTTCATCGCGATATTTATCCACCATAAACTGATAACTTGCCTGAAATCGGCCGCTTTGAATCGCAGATTCCCAATAAAGCATCACATCATTCTTATAATCGGCCTCTTTATCAAGTTTATTAAACTTTATAGAAATTTTTCTTACTTGACAATGATCAAACTTCAGACGCATCTCGATCTTCTCCAGAAGCGATTTTTCTTCTCCACCATTGTTGGTCATCTTCTCCATGGATCGAACTCGCTCTGATACCAACTGATGTAAATAGGTGCAGCGGAATAAAGAAACAGTAGTAACCGAATAGGCAATTAATCGAAACAACGACTAATTGACCCAATTCGAATCCACGAATTAGGGTTTGGCAAGATTAACACCTAATAATAGATGAGAACCCCGAAGAACAGAAGGAATCCACCTTCAACAAGTCAAGAAAGACTCACAATTGCAAAGCAATCAAATAATTTATCAAAATTCAACTTACCGATTACAAAAGCCCTAGCAACTATTTATAATAAAGGAAAGAACATCTAGACCTAAAACCCTAATGAAAACCCTAATTAAAAACGGAATTAAGCTTGACAAAAATACCCCTAGCTTATTGTTCAAGAGTAAGGAAACTAAAATAAAACTGCTGTTTATTCCGGCTCTTGCGCGGTCGCCCAGCTTTCTTGCGCGGCCGCCCACACGTACATAAACTATTACGCCAAAATTCCTCCTGCGCGGTCGCCCAAGATCCTTTGCGCGGCCGCCCACCTGCCCAGAACCATCTCCACGCCTGCTTCGGAACCAGATTACATCAGATGGAATGGGATGGAATGGTGTTGAACATACAATGGACCAACAACCGTCTCGTGATATCAATGTCCGGGGGTTAAGGAGGAGGTGGGTGTAATTGAAATGGGTTTTTGATGAGGAGGGGGTTAGTGGAAGCGGTGGATTTTAACCTGGTATAATTGGGGAATTAAGGGAAACCGCTTTTCTAAAAAAAAACAGAGGTTTTATTAAATCCTGTGTTAGGTTCCGTTAAGTATTGTAACATTTTTTGACGAAGTTAGTGTGTGGAGCAAAAATGAATGTATATTTGGACCATAAAGGTTAAAACCGCTTAAAAACAATGATAAAGCTATGTGCACTTGTAAAAAATTAAATCCTTTCCTTGTACCTATACTAAGGATTTTGGATAAGGGTTTTTTGTTCATGGCATTTCAGTTCTAAGATAGTAAATTTTCCATTTTGCGTTACTATAATTTTCATTATTACAACCTCATAATCGCACAAACTATATATGCAATTGATGTGCACAAATAAAAGTCAATCCACGTGTCAGCCAAAAGTCAACCCCATCAGTCAACGCCGAAGTCAGAGTCAAGCGGTATAGGAAGAGCTTCTGCTTACCATAAAGCGTGGAAGCGAGATAAGTTGCATTGGAGGACGACCAATTATCAATGAGAAGGACAACGCGTGGTGTATCTCGCCTAATCCTATATCTCGCCATCAAAACTATCGTTCCATTTGGTGTATCAAGTGTAGCCCACATCCAGTAAGGCGAGATGAGTATCTCGCCTAATATAAAAGGCGACATCTCTGACAAGAAAGGACAACATTAAATGAGAAAGGACAACATTAAATGAGAAAAGACAGCATTAAATCAGATATTAAATGTGGCCAGGAACAATCAAATGACTAAGCCCACAAAATTACTGGGTATTTGATATATCCGGATAAAGGGTATATTTAACTGGTACACGTGTCAGATCCAGCTGCCTTATCACTTACTTCAAATGATGCTCCCATATGATACACTACTTATCAAGATCAGGCAACCGCCTTATCACATGGCTTATCATAGGTATGGGTATATATAGGATGGTTTTATCCATAAGAAAGGTATGTTGCTTTCTACTGCATTCAAGTTCTCTTTCTCTCTATACATTATCTGTTCAGTCACCGAAATTCTTACTCTCACACCGGAGGGGCTTTAGCCGGAGTAGCCCCCGGCTTAGCTTACGGTGCTTATTTTGCAGGCCGTTCTTGGAGTTTACAGCCATTTCCATCCTACGAGGGCACTTAGTGGAGGTTTTTCTCGGAGTTCTATTTTTTGTAGCATCATTGTGGTTCCATTGCCGAGAACGAGTTTCTTCTCCAAGGTTTTATTCATCCTGCGGAAACCTAGAAGAATTTTCTTGTGTGTTCGTAATAGTGACGGAAAGGAAGAAATACTGGATGGAGCAGACGGGTACTTCAAAGGGAAGGATTCTCAAGTCAACTGTCGAGATTCAGACTCCACGCAAAAATTTGGAGGATCCCCCTCCAAACTCTAAAGACACATTTCATACTGGGGCCTCAAGAGGAAGACACCAAACTCCTTCTGGTTCCAAGGGGGAGGGGGAAGATAGAATGGATAAGGGCAAAGGAAAGGACATCCCAGCGCGGAAAAGGCAGCTAAAGCCCAGGAGACTTTGCGTATCAAGCAGCAGAATGATTTGTTATTGCAGGTGTTAACGAATAACCGAAAGTTGGAAAAGTTAGGCGAGATGCCACTGCGATCCCTAAGGAGATTATGGCCGAGATGATGTTGACACCATCTGAGCAGCCGAAGCTCAGTAAGGGTGGTGAGTCGAGGCGGAGTGAAGAGGTTTCCCAAGGAAAGTCAAGGAGGCTGAGTCCCTCTCCATTCAGGGGAAGGAGTAGCAATGGAGAAGGAAGAGATCAAGAAAGGTGAGATGAGGAGAGAAGGGAGAAGATAAATGAAGTCAGGGGAAAGTCAATGTAGTGGCATGCAGGAGAGGGAGAGAAAGAGCAAAAGAAAAGGAAGGTGCATTATGTGTCCGGAGGAGGGGAAGATTCTTATTACTATCAGTACTCGAATTCGGAGTTGGATTCAGGTTCTAGATATGATAGCACCTACTCCCTACCCAGATCGCGAAGAGAAAGGAGACCTAAGAAGCCACCGCAATCAAGGAAGGAGGAGCAAAAGAATGACATAGACTGGAGGGCTGAGATTGCCAGACAAATAGCAGATTTGAAGAAAACCACTGATGAAACAGCAGACGAAAAGGATTCATATTTATATTCGTTTGCTAAGGCAATAAGGGAGGCCGAGCCCGATCCGACTTTCAGAAGACCAGATCTACCGAAATACGAGGGCAATACCAGGGCGATAAATCACATCACGAGCTTTGAAGTGACCATGTCCCTCTTGACCAACAAGGAAGCAATAAGGTGTAAGGCCCTAGCAAGTACCCTCACATCGCATGCACTGGAATGGTTTCTATCCCAGCCTGTAGGAAGCATTGTGAGCTACAACGATTTCAAGGAAAAGTTTTTATTGCGGTTTAGTCACTCGGGAGCCTGCCTAGTTAAGAAGCAAGACTTGTGCAACATTAGGAAGAAAGAGGCGGAGTCACTGATGAGCTATATGGAGAGGTTCAAGGCTCTGTCTGACCAAATACCTGACACTAGCCAAGAATCATTGGTTATGCTGTTTTCTGCGGGGTTGACGCCAGGTTACTTTAAGAGAGAAGTTGGTATGAGGGTTCCAAAACCTTAGGCGAGATGTTTGAGCGGGTTAGAGGTTTCTCTGGAGGCGGTGAGCTGGAGGTCGCTTCTGTGAAAGCGACTAATCTATTCCATTGATTTTCTAATAGATGTATTGAGAATTTCATTGAATTTTATGATTGATTCACATTATTCCATTGAAATATGTTTCTAAATTGTGAATGATATGATTAATGACATACAAGGAGGATATATTTAAGTAATTGAATAGTAATGGTGCCTTTTATTTCAATAGGCATAAGTATAGATAAATTGAATCTATTCCATTCAAGCAAAGGACACATCCGTTAGCATTTAAACTGAAAATCAGTCCAAAACAGCCTAAATCATTAAATATTTAACTGAAATACGCAAATCCCATTAATTTTCTGACATTCCCGTTAAGTTTCGGACAAAACGTGGCATTTCTGCAAATTTTCTAACGAAAATTGGTGGTTACGTTGAGTTTCTAACAGATTGTGGCAGTTACAGTTAAATTTCTAACAAAAAGTCATGTCTTTTCGTTAAATGTCTGTAAAAGGAGACAACGCCTTTTCTAAGCGGGGCGGCCCGCCCACCTTCGAATGGTGGGCCAAGAAGCCTACCACGAAGAATGCCCCGCAAGTACCATCTCATCTTGTAGAGGGAAGGAAGTCAAAGCGAGAAATGCGAGAATCAATAAGAAGGGCAGCGAATAAAGCAAGGATCCCCGTAATGGTGCTATTAGAGTGGTTCACTGATCTGTGTGCCTATTTGCCTGTGTGAGGTTCAGGACTTGCCTAAGAAAAGGAAAGGCTTTCAGTCTAACATATAGACACGTCTTTTGATCTTTTCGCTATTTTTCTAACATACGACTAACAAAATTAGATTTTAGAACTCAAAAGTGAAAATATGTTAGCAAACATATTAAATCTTTCGATCTAACCAATCCTTCACATAATTTGGGTGCCCCATAGAATCCAAATGTACTTTCCATATATAACATTAACTGTTTCAAATTACAATATTAAGTTGGTTACTTTCAATATTAATTTCTCATTCACCCGAATTTGATTTTGAGAAAATAAATATATAACTTTAATCTACTACAAATGTAGATCACAATTATGCAAATTAAATTCATTTAAATAAAATGAAATCTCATGAAATTATTGGTCAAAATGGGTCAAACACCATTTTCTATACCAAATTTCCAACAAAGCCTCGGTTAGGTATATATTAATCTTTTCATCTTTACTTTTTCTTCTCATTTTAGTTTCTTATCTATATTACTTTCTTACGCTTGGCTAATCATTATTGATGGCAATTACATGATGAATGTTGCAATGTATGGGAAGATCGTTGTTCATAACATTTCAAGCTACGACGTGTTCAACTTAGATGAATTATACGTCAAAGGTGCCTTTGATGTTCGGGAGAGTAGGGATGTATCGGTGCAATTATATCCAACATGTGTCAGATGATTGGAGAAAGACGATCGTTGTTCATAGCATTTCTTCGACCATAAATGTTTTTTTCACCGGAGAAATGACAATCATGTTTGGCTACCAAAAACATTGTTTTCGTTTTCAACTTGGGGAAATTAGCAAGCAAAGAAAAAGAAAGATGAAGGAAACTATAGGACCTTGTTCATATTGAGGCCGAACGATCTAGATAGATATATACTTCTCAATTTTTATCTATTAATATAACGTTCTTGCCACTCTCTGGAATCATGTAAGTCCATTTGATGAAAATATCAAATGATGCGCCACCTATGTTTTAGAAGGAAATAACAACAAGTTTTATAGGATATCTAGCCCATTTTAATAGTTGTTTTAGAGTCGTCACCTATGTTTTAGAAGGTAACATAAGAAAACCTAAAAGTCAATTTGATTCTAATAATACGAAACTAAAAATTCAAAAGAGGGGTTCGTCGTTATTGCTACTTTAAGTGTTTAATGCCTAAAGTTCTCTAAATTATGCTTGTTCAAATAATTATCACACAAAAGGGGCTTTAGGGGTTGTTGGAATGTAAGGGGGACTTTTATGGATAACCTCAATGATGGAAGTAGTCTTCAAAGAGTCCCCATTTGATGAAGATTGCGTACATAGGAAAACAAGTAAATGAATACGAAGAGGAAACAATAAAAATACTTGGTTTGTTAGCTTTCTGGGATTGCATTACGAATAAGGCTTGTCGTTTCCAAAATGCTTGCTTTTGAAAAAGGGGTTTGTTGCGTGTGTGTGTGTGCGCGTTAGAGAGTAGAAAGTAGAAGGTTGAGAGCTTCAAGAAGGAATTTCAAGGAAAAAACTTTGTTATCCATTTCAAGTAGGCTATGGGAATTTAGGGAAAATCATTCTTGTAAGTGCATTTCATAAAAATTTCAAATGATGCGACACACTTGTTTTCTTACTTACGTCGCCAAAAATTTAACGAAACTGCTGGCATGGACCGCCATTTCAAAGCCACATTGGCCCGCATAATCATCAATTTTGACTTTGAGGACATGACACTGATGTGTCCTGACATGACACTAGGAGTGCCACGTCGGCAATCACGTTAATTTTTTTATGTCGTAAGTAAAAAAGTAAATGTGTTACATTATTTGATATTTTTATCAAAAATACGTAATATAATTCCAAAACTAGCAAGTGTTGCATTAATTGATAACTAGTTAGTAACTCGACGAGACATAATAATGGTAATCGAGTAAGAAATAAAAAGTTAATTAAACAGTAATTTTATGCCCACCCCTAAGATTATTTAGAGATAGTATGGTTACTTAGATACTAACATATTCAGATTTTATTTTGTGGTAATTAAGGTAAGAAGTTCGATCAAACTTGATGGAATATGTCAAGATTAACAAAATTGTAGGCTGAAATTTCTTTCTTTTACTTTGATGTGTGTACTTCTTGGAATCTCACTGATAACATATACTCCCTCCATCCCATGAAAATGTAGACAGTTTGACTTTTTTTTTGAAATTTGACCATACAACTACGAGAAATTGATATATTATAATTAAATTTTAAAACTTTTAATTGTTAGTGTTGTTAGTAATAAATCAATAACAACTTTTAAAATTTCATTAAAATATTCTAATTTCTCGTTATTGTATGGTCAAACTTCATAAAAAGTCAAATTGTCTACATAATCATGGAACGGAGGGAGTATGTGCATCTAATTAATGTCGTTCTTTTCAGGTCTCCTTCTAAGCAAAGAGTAACCAAATATTAAACATCTGGTGTTAGAGTAACCAAATATGTTTAGGGGCATAATATAATAGGAAAATATATGTAATACAAAGGCATTGAAAATTACTTTAAGCATTGTTAGATAAATCGCAAAGTACTAAATAAAACGAATTCAATTCTTGGTTATTCGTTGGTTCAAAACTAATCAGAAATCACAAAGTACTAAATAAAAAATTGGTTCAAAAAGAGTATAAATAAATAAAATCAAGTCAATGCTTGGAAACTTATTGGTTTAAAACTAATCAGAAATCACAAAATACTAATATTGGATCAAAACTAATCAGAAATCACAAAGTACCAACTAAAATATTGGTTCAATCCCCACGCTAAGAAAAATAAAACACAAACTCTTCATCCTTGCCTAATGAATCTATTTTTCCTGCTTGATTTGTTTGATTGCTTTAGTAACCGACAGTTGGGCTTCTTCACTACTGGAAATATCACCCAACAAACGTTTCCTTGGAGTTATGTCCTCATATGTTGATGTTGAACAACTATCCCCCATAAATTCCACAGGATGACCCCACATTGAATAAAATAAGCATAATAAATAACATGCACACTTGATTTGTCATGAAAAGCAAATAACAAAAAAAAAAAGTGAAGTAGAAGAAAAGGTAAAGTTGACAATGGATTACCCCATTATTATCATTCAGGTTGGCACATTTTCACCAATCCTAATTATTATCCAAAAAGAAAAGAAATTATAAATAAATAATACGAATGAAGAGTATATACATAGTTGTAATCGACACAAGTTTCTTTATTAAACCTCGGGACGGTGTTGTCATAAGGGCTACTGCATTTTGGACAACTCTTTGTGTTCTTATCAATTCATTTATTACACCTTGGATTGTTGCATGCGTCATAATACCACCTAGCATGTGAATCCACCTCATATGGTAGCTAATGTGGTATAGATGTCAACCTGTAATGTCATGATTATATAGCTGAAGAGTATATACATACGTGTAATTGACATAAGTTTCTTCAATATTTATGGTATACCTCTCAACATTTTAACAAATCAGCGATTGTCTTGACTTCTCCAAATTTTGATCACTCGTCACTATTGATAATCTTGTTATTATCGCCGACAATAGTCAAGGTACGACTATTAGATGTTAATCCACTGTCACGCCTATTATAAAATAGCGATAAAAAAACTCGATTACTTCACACAAACAAATAAAATATTGATAATGAGATGAAAATGAACTTTACACAAATAAATAAACAACATTCTTTAATAAATGCATAGATTATCATTAAAGTTTAAGGTATCAACTTGTTTAGAAACTCTATTACTTTGGGAATAGATGGATTGATAAGAATCTTTGACGCGTGCTTCATGGTACAAACACGGGTCTTTCCTGTAAAATGATTGTTAATGTCACACATTAAGTAATAATACTTCTTTACAAAAATATATAAAAAAATTAAAATTAGAATAAATTTTTAATCACATTTACCTTGAAATCTCGACAACATTATGAACTACAAAATCAATATAAACGGTTTTTCTGTATTTCAGCTCTATTGGTAATATACTTGTTTAATTATTCTCCATAAGACTCCCATAAAATAGCACATAGTTCGAATCCAATGTCACGATATTAGAAGGCAATACATAAATTTAATAAAATATTTATAATTTATTTCACTTCATTACTCATTTAAATGTTCTTTTATATAACATACCCATTATCAATCGGTCTAACATCCAACTTCTTAGCCTTCACAGCATACGCAATATTATTTAAAGGTAACGCAACCTCACCGATTACATCTATCACCAAAAAGAACAACAATATCATGTTAGTGAATATCCTTTTTTTAGAAGCTAAAAAGTTGTGTGAGGTATAATACTCACCCAATACAAAATCCGCTTTGATAGTATTTTCTGGATCATTCGAAAAATGGTAAAAGGGTGTGAACTCAAAACCATTATCAGAAATTTGGACAGATGTCTCGACTTCAGATACTTTGGTGGCTAAACCTATGGATAGCTTCCATTCATGATTCACTTTTGCTTTTTAGTAAATAGTAGTAACATTTTGTTCAACTTCAAAATTAGAAGAAAAATTCACTTGACCACTTAATTTGTCATGAAAAGCAAATAACAAAAAAATAATAAAAAAAAAAGTGAAGTAGAAGAAAAGGTAAAGTTAACAATGGATTACCTCATTATTACCATTCAGGTTGGACATATTTTCAACTTCTACATTTGGTCTAGAAGCCACCTCCTGCAGCTTAAAACAATTAAAAAAATATTATTTATGGCATAATATTGATAGACATTGTAATAAAGTTTTCACTTACATCACAATTTGCCAATGATAAAAATTGAGCAATGGTATCCGCATCCTCTGTAGTTTTCTTCACCGTGAAAGATTGTTTCTCATCGGAAGAATCCATGTCGACCTCAACCTTGAACAAACATTGCCTTCCAAACATATTGCAAAAGGATTCGGGCAATTGATCCTGGTATATAATAAATATCATTTAACATCCTATAACAATACATTACAATTTTTGATTGAAAATAATAAGATAAATTAGTACATCTGAAACTTCAGCAAGAACTTCAGCAGCAGACATCTTAAGCAAGGAAGAGGCGATACCATCGAATAGCACAAAATAAGCTTCGGCCGCATTTGTATCATTCGTATTCACGACAACAATCATAATTATTAACCTAAAAGAAAAGAAATTATAAATAAATAATACGAATGAAGAGTATATACATAGTTGTAACCGACACAAGTTTCTTTATTAAACCTCGGGACGGTATTGTCATAAAGAGTACTGCATCTTGGACAACTCTTTGTGTTCTTATCAATTCATTTATTACACCTTGGATTGTTGCATGCGTCATAATACCACATAGCATGTGAATCTACCTCATATGGTAGCTAATGTGGTATAGATGCCAACAAGTAATGTCATGATTATATAGCTAAAGAGTATATACATAAGTGTAATTGACATAAGTTTTTTCAATATTTATGGTATACCTCTCTACATTTTAACAAATCAGCGATTGTCTTGACTTCTCCAAATTTTGACCACTCGTCACTATTGATAATCTTGCTATCATCGGTGACAGTAGTCAGGGTACGACTATTAGATGTTAATCCACTGTCACACTTATTATAAAATAGCGATAAAAAAAACTCGGTTACTTCACACAAACAAATAAAATATTGATAATGAGATGAAAATGAAAATGAACTTCACACAAATAAATAAACAACATTCTTTAATAAATGCATAGATTATCATTAAAGTTTAAGGTACCAACTTGTTTAGAAACTCTATTACTTTGGGAATAGATGGATTGATAAGAATCTTTGACGTGTGCTTCATGGTACAAATACGGGTCTTTCCTGTATAATGATTGTTAATGTCACACATTAAGTGATAATAATTCTTTAAAAAACATATATAAAAAATAAAATTAGAATAAATATTTAATCATATTTTCCTTGAAATCTCGAAAACATTACGAACTGCAAAACCAATATAATCGGTTCGTCTGTATTTTAGCTCTATTGGTAATATACTTTTTTAATTCTTCTCCATAAGACTCCCATAAAATAGCACATAGTTCGAATCCGCTGTCACAATATTAGAAGGCAATACATAAATTTAATAAAACATTTATAATTTATTTCGCTTCATTACTCATTTAAATGCTCTTTATATAACATACCCATTATCACTCGGTCTAACGTCCAACTTCTTAGCCTTGGCAGCAGATATACCTAATCAAAATTATTTAAAGGTAACGCAACCTCACCGATTACATCTATCACCAAAAAAACAACAATATCATGTTAGTGAATATCCTTTTTTATTAGAAGCTAAAAAGTTGTGAGGTATAATACTCACCCAATACAAAATTCGCTTTGGTAGTATTTTCGGGATCATTCGAAAAATGGTTAAAGGGTGTGAACTCAAAACCATTATCAGATATTTGGACAGATGTCTCGACTTCAGATACTTTGGTGGCTAAACCAATGGATAGCTTCCATTCATGATTCACTTTTGCTTTTTGATAAATAGTAGTAATATTTTGTTCAACTCCAAAATTAGAAGAAAAATTCACTTGACCATCTGTAAACTTCGCCTTCAATGTGTTCGGCATATTACTCGGAGCAGTGGCCTGGATTTTAGATCCCTAATAAAAAATATACAATATAATTTATAAAAATGGAAAATTAAAAGAATGAAGATGTCAATAATGCTAAATATATTGAAAGATGAAAAAGTAAATAAAGAAAAATGTTCAATCGCTGACCTCACTATCAAGTAATATCATATCGATATTCACTTTTCTGTACTTATCCGTCCACTCCCATCTACATAAGATTCGCACGTTTATGCTCTGGAGCTTAGTTCTCTTCTTAATCGTTTTAACAGAAATCAATCGACTTGTTGCCATTATCTGTGTCATAATTAAAAAAATATAAGATCAATGCTAAATGAATGAGAGTAATACTGGGTTTGATATGGACTTTACATTACTTTTAAGGGACGGATATAGCAAAACATGTTAAATATATAAAAAAAATCTGGAAACTTACTAAGTCTCAAACATGGGTGTATATTAATTTGTTTTCTTTGATAATTAGATAATCTTCTAATAACATGGATGAATGGGAATTACATCGAGTGGCTAGCAGAGATGGTTGTGAAAAATAGAATAGCAGAGATGTTTGTGGAAAATAGAATGAGAAGGTTTAGTAAAATTGCTACTAAAATGGCTAAGAAAAGTGAAACCAGGTACCTGTTTTATGTTTATTTTAGTTAGATCTCGAATTTATGGTAACTGAGGCATTGCTAAATGGGAGGCAATAGACATCCATTTCGATACAGATTGAATAAATTATATATATATATATATACTCCCTCCGTCCAAGTTAATACTTCACGATTCTTTTGTTCACGCGTGGATTAAGGAAAAAAATAATGATATAATGTTGTGAGTGTAAAAGTAAAATAGGAGAGAGAATGAGTGGAGGGAATAGTAAATTATAATGGTGTTGTGAGTATTAAAATAATGTAGGAGACAAAGTGTGAAGTATGTATATATATATATATATATATATATATATATATATATATATATATATATATATATATATATACTACCCTCCATCCCATTACAAAGAGGAAAGTTGATCAATTGTGTGAATCTTTGACCAATGATTTTATGAATATCTAGATATTTTTTTGTAATTTTAAAAATTGTTATTGCTTCACCATTAGAAATACTATCAATAACTTTTTTTAGAATTGCATAGAGATATCTAGACATTCATAAAATCATTGGTCAAAGATTCACACAGTTGACCAACTTTCCTCTTTGTAATGGGACGGAGGGAGTATATATCTATATTATAAATCACACCATTGTTTTGAACAGTGGTGTGAATAGTTCCATCCGCGAAAATGACCATTTTGCCCTCACTATTCACTCCCTTTCCCATTTCGCCCTTAAAAAAAATATTTTTTTTTTAAGTTAAAAAAAAAAAAATTAAATTAATTTTTGTTTTTTTTTAAAAAAATAGTTTTAAAAAAATGTGGCCTTGGACACGGGCATATTTAAAAAAAAATTAAATTAAAAAAAAAATTAAAAAAAAAAAAAAACAAAAAACGTGGCCTTGGACACGGGCTTAGGCTAGTATATCATATATATATATATATATATATATATATATATATATACCGCCCCATGATAAATACTCCCTCCGTCCCACGTGAATAGACACCAAAAATCTTGGCACAATAACTAAGAAAAATGAATATAATAATGAAAATGTGTGGTAGGAAATGAAGAGAGAGAATAAGTGGAGTTGGTTGAATAAATTGTGTGGTAGGAAATGAAGAGAGAGAATGAATGGGTGGAGTAGGATGAATATAAAATAATAAATTCTTTTCCATTTTGGGCAGTGTCTATTCACGTGGGACGTCCCAAAAAAGAAATAAGTGTCTATTCACGTGGGACGGCGGGAGTATTACTTATTCCCCTTTTGAACATCCCATAACAATTGTTACATCTCAAAATGGAAATTTGTTTTTTTTTTCTCAATTCAGTGTGACTCACTTGCCCACTTACAATAATAATTCACTTACAATTTCTTACCCATTTTTTCTCTGTTAATATTTTTCATACCCAAAATGGAAATTTGATATTTTTATTATAATGTGATATATATATATATATATATATATATATATATATATATATATCACATTACTAAAATTATACTTCTTCCATTCCAAAATAAATCTTTAAAAATTATTCAAATTTATTCTGGATCATAAGCAATATTTTTTAAAAAAAAATTGAACATTCATTTTGAGATAGAGTATGACATTTATATATAAAGAATAATGATTTTTAGGGACACCTAAGAAGGCTATGCTGCAGATAACTATTGGTTCTACAAATTGTTCTGAGATGCAATCAATTACATTCACCCCTTCTTCCTGCATGGAACTCAAATATTTTATAAGCTAAAAATTTGGAAATTCAAAAAGACAAATAGGGAGTAATAAATTGATTGAAAAGTAGAAAGCCTATAAAGATTACCATCAAGCTCCTAGCGTGATTCGTTAGAGTGCAATATGGTGACAAATGTTTTGAATATACTTCCTTGAGTTTATTCACAATTAAAATTCCATTGAAAACATAAAATATGCAACTAAAAAAATCTACAAAATGATTATAAAGTGTTGTATAGTTCGTTAGACCTACAATTTTCTTCTTAAATAATATTATATAGCATAGATATTATCCATAAAATTTTCAAATTAACTAAAATTATGTAACTGCTTTGATTAATTTTAGGGTCATTTGTGAACTCACAACTTAACCAAAACGGACTTCAAAATAGATGATGATTTCATAAACATAAACTATATTAAGCATTAATAAAAAATGCATGAATGAAGAGAATAGATGATAATTTCACGGTATTAACATTATTACATGAGGCATTTAAAAAGATTGTTAAAAACTAATTTTAAAAAGCAGAACACCACAAAATGAATACAGAAGAAAAAAAAACATGAAATTACTTGGATTTGAGGGCAATGCTTTCTTGAAAATGAATCAATAAATTTATTTGGCAATCTAGGGGAGATAACCTAACAGAGAAATCGAGTTGAGAACGTGTTGTGGCTCATCAGTGATAAGGTGGGGTAATTTATTGTTGTAGTTAGTTTGCAATCATAATGAATATTTAACTCAAACTATAATTTTAAAATCTGATATACTATTCAAACAGGGATAGCAGTTTGTATATGTATATGGACTCTTTTTTTTTTTTTTGAAATAGAGGTGTGGATAAATGAGATAGGATAATATTTAAGTTGTTGACTATTTAAGAGTATAAACTGTTTCACGTTGAACCATATCCTTGGCAAGATCTAAAATATCACATATTTTAAGATCCATATACCTCAGTCACGAAATTGGGATTTGGGATCAGCTTAGTTTTGAACCATATCCTTCACAATTAAAACCAACCCTGAATTATTCTTAATCAAATCTTACACATAGTTTTTTATTTTTCTGCAATTACGAATAAGTGTAATCGTAAGTTAAGCTAAAACATTAAATGAGACTTGTGAAAATACACATTCTTGAATAGTTCAATGTGGATTAAAATAAAAAAATATTCCCATATTCATCCCAAAATGAATAGCTATTATTCATTTATTTAAAGGATGAAAATGTTTATCTTTTGTAAAACATCATTATTGATATCCACTTTAAAACATATAGTTGTGCAAGTATATAATGATGATATATTAAAAAAATTGCTAAAATCATTCATGGTAAAATAAAATTCATACCGAAACAAAATTTCCAAGAAAATATTTATTTCGGGAGGGTAGTAACTTTAGATGAACTTGTCCAAGTTCCCCAATAAAACTTAGAAGAAAGAGAGTATGTTGAATGGATCGTCAGAGTAGTAATAAAAATAATAAAGAATGATTGCATACCATATCAAGTGATCCTCAGTTCTTAGTCCACACAACCACCTGCATACCAATATGACTACTTGTGTGATTGCATTTGTTTACACTCATACTAAAGAATGATTCTGTTAAGCTACAAAGTTTAGGATTCGAAAATGTGAGTGCCTTTATTAGGAGGACGTCCATACAAAGAATTCGAAGCTACCCACCCTTGCTTGGATCCATTTTTGGGTTCCCCTTTCCGTACTGATTGGGAAATATAAAATTTTGAATTTAATATAAAATGAAAGATCGAAAAAAGGAAGAAATAACTTAATTTAACTTGAATGAAAAAGAGTTAAAGATGAGATGAGATGAGATAATAAAGAACTACTGTAATTTAATTAACTTTTTATGTAATTATCACATAAGAATCGAACAAAGTTGGCTCAAATGTTGAATAATTTGGCAAAGTCAAGATCACGTGGTTAATCTCATCTGCTCCCTTTATCCCAAAATGAATGACCATTTTGAATTTAAGGGTCATTTTGAAAATGTCAATTTTTAATTGAAAAAATCAAAAATATTCTTGCTACGCACTTTCAAAATTTTAGTTTTGCAAAAATATAAAGATCTTTGAAAAAATGAAAAAAAAAATCATTAAGGGACAATGATTTTTTATGGAAAATTTTCAAAAGGTCATGCAATCTGGACAGAGGGAGTACATTTATTGGCCATAATCAGATATCTAACCTTAAGAACAGGAGCAAGTAAATCATCAGGAAGGGTATCCTTGAAACCACCACGCTTAAATTTGCATATAGCAGTCCGATACGCGCTGTTGACCCAAAACACAGACAAAGAACATGATGTGCCACGAAAAAATATTATTCCCGTTAAACGGTTACCCGGCCCGAGTATATGGTCTTTGGGGGCCCTATTTTATGAGGATAGGGGGCCCTATTTTATGGTCTATAAGGGGGTCCACATTTTATGAGAATATTGCCAAAGTTATAATTATGATTTGGTTCCCCTGTATTATTTGATATATGTCGCATATTATATGTTATATTTCGTATGCCGCGTATTATATCTGGTACGTTATATGCCGCATGTTGTGTGCTTATGATTATGATTCTAGCCAAAGTTATGTGTATCGTTATGGTTCTAGTCCTGGTTCTCGCCAATGGCTTGGCCTTCGCATATTATATATTGTATATCGAATATTGGTTCCCGCATGACGGGTGTCGTTCCCGAGCATAGGGTGGCGGTTCCCGCATGACGGATATTACGATTGTTACATGTCGTATATTGTATATCGCATATTAATGTTATGGTGATGGTTTTAGCCAAGGATTTATGTTATGCGGTTATGGCTTGATTCCCGCATATGGTTTGGTTTTCGTATGTTATATGTAGTATGGCGCATAATTTATAGTGTATGATTTATGTTAAATGTTGAATGATAAGTCTTTTGTTAGACTTCCCTTCATTGCAGGCGTGACACGTGGCAAAGGAAAATGATGTGGATGATGATGTCATTGATGACATCACCCTTGGAATATAAATACTCCCCCCATCTCCATTTGAGAGGTATGTCCCATTTTTTATTAAGGAGCTTCTCTCTCCTCTCTTTCTCTCTCTAAAAATTAAATATTATGTTAATATATGTTATGAATCGGATTAATGATTCTCACGCCGGAGGATTTTTGGGGGGAAAATCCCCCCACCCTAACAGTGTTTTCTCTTGTAGGTCCCACATTATTTAGGACCTCGTGGAGCGTGTTCTTCTGGATCGGCCATGGCCGCTTCTTCTGCCATCGGTCACTTGGCAACCATTTTTTATGGCAGCATCAGTTGGTTCCGTTGCCGGGACTGACATTTTTCCGGCGAAGTTAGGCCGGATTAGAGGAGCTATGGGTATCAAGTTCGACTACAGCAGTTTGGGGGATAGCTTCAGATGGTCAGTCGGAGCGGCCGGAGTTAGTCGGAATGGGGAGTCAAAAGTTTCGTTTTTCTTAAGCAGCAAACGGAAGTCAGTACTTTCCGATCCATCTTCTCCGTCTACGGCGTGGGTAAGAGCAGACTGGTGAATTAAAGTCAGACAACAGTTTAGAAAGGAGGAGGTTTGGGCAAATCTGGGGATGCCTAGTTCACCGGAAAAGGTGAGTTCGTTCGCCGGTAATTTGAACGGAAAATTAGAGAGAGAAAGTGAACAGTAAGTGAACAGTGGTGTACAGTGCCGGAGACGCGTGTCAGCGGGAGAATAGCCTTGCCCGACGCGTGTCAATAAGCTAGCCACGTTATCCGGCACGTGTCAGCTCGTAGAGGGTCGCCGTCGTTATCTCGCCGGATTCGGGGAGAGGCGCAATCAAAATGAAATCGCAACCAGAGGTCGCCAAAAATCAAGTCCCAGAAATGAAATGGAGGATAGTGAAATCAAAAGGATTCAAAAAGGAAGAGGATTATGAGCGTACCTCGGCGCGAAAAGTGAGGGCGCAGAGGTTGATTGTCGCCGTTTGGGAAGAAGGTTGCAGTTAGGTTTTGGTCGCCAGGAGAGGATCTCGCCGGGAATGGAGATCGTCGCCTGAGAAGGAGCAAGATCTGAGTAGGTTTCGTCGAAATGAATGCTTGTCGCCGAGGTTGATTGTCGCCGGTGGGAGCCGTGCGTTGGATTGTCGCTGTTCGGAGTGGTCGCAGATCTGAGCAGCCGCCGTTGGGAGGAGATCGTCGCCTGAGGGACCGCCGCCTGGTAGAGGTCGCCGGTGGAGAAGGGTCGTTTCCTGGTGGGAGAGAGAGAGTAAATGGAAAATGAGGAAAATGAAAGAAAGTGAAAATGGAATAATGTTGTTTTCTTTGAGACTGTGGTACAGGGAAAGGAGAAATGGAAAAGTCAAGGTTTGGTCAGATTAACAGGAGTTAATATTAATATTAATATCAGTATACGATTATGGAGCCCACTCATTTGTAAGTAGACCGGGCAAAATGTGATTCCAAAAAGGAAAGCTTTAGCTTGACCTTGACCTCTACTAAAATAATCAGGTGAACTCTTTTCAAGCATTTTCATCATTTAGTTAATGAGTTAATATGAAATATATGCTTGAAATGCTAATGCTTAAATGTCAATTAAAACCACTTTACTCTGGAAATGTGATCTGCCTATTTGCAAATGTGATTATGATTATTTAGCAATAAAGAAAGTAAATGGTTATGATATGAGCATGAATAACATAAAAGGGAAATATCTTCTACAGTACAGGTGGACTCTTTCCATTTTTACCCTTTTACATGAAGTAGTTATTTAGCATTATTATGAATCATGTTTAATATAAGTACAAGAATAGTTATAATTATGCATGCTTAGTATTTTATCTTGGTGAAGCCCATATACGGATCTATTTGCATAATTAAGAGAGAATGGGTGATTAAACATGAAGTATGATAGACATGAATATATTTTGAATAAGGTTATCATGTTTAAATAAGTGCTTTGACATGATATTACTCGAGCGATGTTAAGTCTTGTGTGGTTAATTTTCTAAGAAGTCATTAAGGGGAAAATGTGTTGTGCGATTTGCTCTAATTATTAGATGGAAATGAAAGTGAAACACGAGGAAAATAGTGTGTAAATGAATATATAATTAGAAATTCTGGTGCGTAGTAAAGTCAAAAATGCTCTCTATTTACTACGTCAACTTGATAGAATAAATCGGCTTAATGTGTTACTTGCATGCTTCCTGTTCCTAACAAGAGATAATGGAATATAGAAACTTGAATATGAATAGTTATAATCTAGCGAGAATAAGCTCCGTGAAATGGTTAAAGTGTACTTTGAAATAATGTTTTTATGATTGGCGATTTCATATGAAAAAGAGAGAAAGAAGTGCTTGGCGACATATGAAAATTTATGTTTAGTTCTATATTTAAGATAGTTTGCCCATATCACTCTTATGTTTTTTAAATGATGTATTCTTGGTTAAGAAATAGCGAATTGCTTGCCTTCTTGGGAGTCTTTGTTATCTGTAGGGCCGTGAATTTGATTCGGGAAAAGGGAAGCCGCCGGAGACAATGATTGCCGGCCAAATCAATCAGGTCAATTCTTCCTTTTTTCACGGTAGCCTTTACTTTGATAAAATGAAAAGTAGAAAAAATAGTATTGTTATTTGTTGCGCTAAGTATTTGAGATAGGAAAAGTGGATGAAGAAAGTTAAAGGTTAATGGGAAGGACAAGCGTGTGACAGCCTTGGTGTTGAGTCCATCCGGAATATCATCAACCTTCGTCAGGTCGTCTCTTCCCATCCTTTATGTTTATGTTAAATGACTTTTACATGAAATCGTTATGTGAGAATAAGGATGCATGCTTAGAAATGTTGTTACATAGCAAAATTAAATGTGTTCTGTGCTTCTATATTTAATGGATTGGCTTGACCTGCTTGCCTACTTATGTCATTAAAAAGAGATAATGGGTGACTAAAGTTTTGTTGATCAGAAATATGCATGCCAGAAAATGAAAATGGCTAATGAATATCTGACAAAGTTAAGGAAAGTGTTCTATGTTTACTATGCTTGCTTGATAGAATGAATTAATTATACGATGAACCCCTTAGACGAAAACGGAAAGTATGTTAAAGATGACTAGAATATGAAATTCCTATAAGATTGTCTGGGACTTTGTTTAATTCTGGGGATATGAATGATTAATTTTTTAAAATAAGAATTATTTGAATTAGCAATCATCTTTTAGAATGGGGTTGTGAAAATAAATTCTTGTAGAGGGAAATTGGTTAATTGAACCTGTGAGTCAAACTGCAGATATGAAAAATATTTGAGTATGGCGACTATTTATAAATTGATAAAACATAGGTAATGATATATGGAGTCTGTGCTTTATGAAATTGATTGTGTGATATTATGTTGCAAAATGTTGCTGTTATGATGAGAGATATGCTTGGCCGCTAGTATGGAGCGTACTTTATAGATATGGTATAAGGTCAATAACGTAAGGCCCATGTGCATGATTCGTATATGGATTTTTAATATGCCCCTCAAATGTATAATATGATATGAAACACTTGTTGCTATTTGCTAAAAATGAATGTTGATATATTAGTATTATCTTGTGGTAGCTTGTGTCAAGCCAATCTTTAAACAGTGACCTGACTCGGTTGTTTAATTGTGAAAGTCGACAAGTTAGCAAAATATGGATCTTGATCGAATTAAATGTAAAAGAGGTATGACGCAAGGAAAATGATATTTTATAAAGTAAAATATGTGAGTTTTATGCTATGTGTTTATGTGCAAAATTATGTCATAATTGTGAAAAGTTGTGCTATACCGAATGAAAATGAAAGTGTCATGGCATATGGGTAAGTTGACCCGCTGCATTTTGGGATCTAGAAATGGTAAATAGTGAAAAATGTCAGTCGCGATCATATGTTTGAAATTATAGCATGCTCAGTAAAATGCGAAAGATAGTGGTGGATTGTTATTTCTCTCATTTGTATAAAAGTTGCGTGATATTTGCTTATTGTGTCAAATATAGAGAAAGTGTTTACTTGATTTGCAAATGAGTACCTCGCGTCTTTTGTAGGGACTCTGTCACATGTGACAAAGTTGATAAAGATTGTTGCCGCTAAAGCTGCGACAAAAATGATAAAGATTGTTGCCGCTAAAGCTGCGACAAAAATGATAAAGATTGTTGCCGCTAAAGCTGCGACAAAGTTGATAAAGATTGTTGCCGCTAAAGCTGCGACAAAGTTGATAAAGATTGTTGCCGCTAAAGCTTAAAGATGGATTGATAAAGCTTAAAGATGGATTGATAAATCTTAAAGATGGATTGATAAAGCTTAAAGATGGATTGATAAAGCTTGAAGATGGAGTGCGACCTGGGGACATTGAGGCCCAGGCGCGGCGTCTGGAGATAGTGGTTCCAGGAGTCTAGAAAAGTCCCAGCTTTTTTATGGGCGAGATAAAAGGGGCGGTGACCTAGAAGAGCGAAATGCTAGGCACCAAACCTTGCGACCTGGAAGAGTGAAATGCCAGGCGCGGCGACCTAGAAGAGCGAAATGCTAGGCGCCTAGAAAAGTCCCAGCTTTTTTATGGGCGAGATAAAAGGGGCGGTGACCTAGAAGAGCGAAATGCTAGGCACCAAACCTTGCGACCTGGAAGAGCGAAATGCCAGGCGCGGCGACCTAGAAGAGCGAAATGCTAGGCGCCTAGAAAAGTCCCAGCTTTTTATGGGCGAGATAAAAGGGGCGGTGACCTAGAAGAGCGAAATGCTAGGCACCAAACCTTGCGACCTGGAAGAGTGAAATGCCAGGCGCGGCGACCTAGAAGAGCAAAATGCTAGGCGCCTAGAAAAATCCCAGCTTTTTTATGGGCGAGATAAAAGGGGCGGTGACCTAGAAGAGCGAAATGCTAGGCACCAAACCTTGCGACCTGGAAGAGTGAAATGCCAGGCGCGGCGACCTAGAAGAGCGAAATGCTAGGCGCCTAGAAAAGTCCCAGCTTTTTTATGGGCGAGATAAAAGGGCGGTGACCTAGAAGAGCGAAATGCTAGGCACCAAACCTTGCGACCTGGAAGAGTGAAATGCCAGGCGCGGCGACCTAGAAGAGCGAAATGCTAGGCGCCTAGAAAAGTCTCAGCTTTTTATAGGCGAGATCAGGGGCGGTGCCTTGGAGACAGTGGTTCCTTGGCACCAAACCTTACGACCTGGAAGAGTGAAATGCCAGGCGCGGCGACCTAGAAGAGCGAAATGCTAGGCGCCTAGAAAAGTCCCGGCTTTTTTACGGGCACAGAAAGTTTTAAAAAGAATTTGAAAAGTTAAAGTGTGGCGAGATGCCACTGTTTTGAAAAAGTTTTTGAAAAATGAAGGTTGGCGAGATGCCAAAGTTATGAAAAGTTTTTGAAAAGTTAAAGTTGGCGGGATGCCGCATCTTGAAATGTTTTAAAGGTTTTGAAAAGTTTTGAAATTTTTTTTGAAAAGTTAAAAGTTTGGCGGGATGCCGCATGTTTCGAAAGTTTTGAAAAGTTAAAGTTTGGTGGGACGCCATGTTTGAATTTTTTGGCGAGGAAATTTTTTTGAAAAGTTTTGAGAAAAGAGCATAATAAAGTATATAATGGGCTGACATCCCGAACTGTTGGGCTGACATCCCATGCTGTTGGGCTCGCATCCCGAACTGCTCATGTGCCCAAGTTGATAAAGCGGCCCCAAAGTTGATAAAGCTGCGACAAAGTTGATAAAGCGGCCCCAAAGTTGATAAAGCTGCGACAAAATTGATGAAGTTATCAGAAAAGTCCTGGTTTAAAAGCCAGGCACAACGGGATCTGCGCTTGCAGACTCGGGAGTCTTGGCAAAAGGCCAGGCTCAGAAAAGTCCTGGTTTAAAAGCCAGGCACAACGGGATCTACGCTTATAGACTTGGGAGTCTTAGCAAAAGGCCAGGCTCAGAAAAGTCCTGGAGATATTGGTTTCAGGCAAAACGGGATCTGCGTTGGCAGACTCGGGAGTCTTGGCAAAAAGGCCGAGGCTCAGAAAAGTCCTGGTTTAAAATCCAGGCACAACGGGATCTGCGTTGGCAGACTCGGGAGTCTTGGCAAAAAGGCCAAGGCTCAGAAAAGTCCTGGAAATATTGGTTTCAGGCACAACGGGATCTGCGTTGGCAGACTCGAGAGTCCTGGCAGAGGCCTGGCTCAGAAAAGTCCTGGTTGAAAAGCCAGGCACAACGGGATCTACGCTTGCGGACTCGGGAGTCCTGGCAGAGGCCTGACTCAGCTCCTAGCCTAGACTGAGTGGCGAAGCTTCCAGCCTAGCCTGAGTGGCGAAGCTTGTGTGATCTAGCCTAGCCTGAGTGGCGAAGCTCCTAGCCTAGCCTGAGTGGCGAAGCTCCTGCGACCTGGAGATATTGGT
The DNA here is from genome assembly GCA_022495995.1 of Adenophora triphylla var. japonica. Lineage (NCBI taxonomy): Eukaryota > Viridiplantae > Streptophyta > Magnoliopsida > Asterales > Campanulaceae > Adenophora > Adenophora triphylla. Next base: position 219,409 of record JAFEMH010002677.1, read on the forward strand.
TCCAGGCGCGGCGACCTGGAGATAGTGGTTCCAGGCGTCCAGAAAGTCCCGATTTTTTAACATGCATAGAAAGACCTGGCTTAAAGGTGTCAGGCAAAAGTGGAGCAAGATGTAAACTAGACAGTTTGACCAAAGTCGTCTAAAGGCGCAAGATTGAATTTAAGGCGGTTTAAGTTTTATTCGACATGATTGAATGCGGTTTGTTAGTGATGCGGTTTAGCATCAAGTAAGTTTTTGATCAGCGAGAGTTCTCGGCCAGCGGTTTTGATTGATTCGCGCAGTTTGATTAGTAAGGTTTTGATTCGCGCGGTTTTATTAGTAAGGTTTTGATTCGCGCGGTTTGATTAGTAAGGTTTTGATCAGCGCGGTTCTGATCAGCGAGGTTTTGATTGTCGCGTTTTAGTTAGCGCGTTTGTGATTGTCGCATTTTTTAGTTTGCGCGTTTGTGATTGGCGCATTTTTGTGCTTTGATCAGTGTGGTGTGGCCTAGTGTGGCCAAGTGGGTTTGGCCGCAAGGTTTAGCCCAGATGAGGCTGTGGCCTAGGCGTATTTTTGTTTTAGAGTTGGGTCGAGAAAGACCTGGCTTAAAGGTGCCAGGCACAGATGGATTAGGAATAGTAAATCGCCCCGAAGCTGAGTAGAGCTGAAGGGCGAGAAGCATAGTTAGGGTGTGAGGCTGCCTAAAGACAAGCCTCACTCTTTTGAAGGGAGTAGTATGTATATAGGTAAGTTATGAGAAAGGAGTCTTCGATAAACTATCGAAGCAAAAAAGATAACTGTCGAAGCAAAAATGGCGACATATTAAAGGTAGAATTTAAAGCAAATTGCAGTAAGCAGAGTAATGACTTTTAAAGTATAGAGTTGAAGTCGCACCGCGACATTCAAATAACCGAGATAGGCATCAAAGAAGAATTTATGAAAGAAAATTAAAGTCAAGGCAAGGTGCCAATCGCGGCATCTGAATTATAGTAGAGCAAAGGTTAAAGAAAGCAGGCATAGAGGCGGAAAATAAAGTTAAGATTAAGTCGCAACCTGCGACAACCAAAGTATGAAAAGCGAAGTTAAAAGATAGAAAAAGTAAATTGTTTTAGTATAGACCCAAATCAGATTGAATTGTTGAAATGACGCCAAAAGTCAGAGGAATCGAAAGGTTTTTGGCAGAATTATCGAAACAAATTGTAGGGAAGGAGAGTTATTTGAAAGTCCAGCGACCAGGGTTCGTGTTGCTGGCATTTATGGATCTGAGCCGTATAATGTTGGCTCCCGTATGATTGGTTTTCGCATATTTTACTAGCCAAAAATTTACAGAAATGATTGAAATGGGAAAGAGAAAGTGCAAAAAGTTGAAGTAAAATGAGAAGTTAGTAATGAAAGTGTTGGAAAGATCAAGGAAATGGACCTATGTTGTGAGCCAGGGAATTGACTCGATGTGATAAGTTATATTTTGTTGTGTATATTATTTTACTCCTCAACTCGATCATGAATAATCGAGCTAAGGAGTCGGGGGCTTCTGATGCGCCACGACAAAATATTATTCCCGATAAATGGTTACCCGGCCTGAGTATATGGTCTTTGGGGGGCCCTATTTTATGAGGATAGGGGGCCCTATTTTATCACTACAAGGAAAACCGGATTTAGAGACGGAAATTTAGAGACGGACAGAATCCGTAGCTAATTTGGCGACAGATTAGAGACAGAACCAAAAATCAGAGACGGATTCGGATTCCGTCTCTAAATTAGAGACGGATTCAGATTCCGTCTCTAATTCAGAGACGTCCGTCTCTGAATTAGAGACGGAATCTGAATCCGTCTCTAAATTAGAGACGAAATCCGAATCCGCCTCTAATTTAGAGACGGAATCTGATTCCGTCTCTAATTTAGAGACGGATTCAGATTCCGTCTCTAAATTTTAGAGACGGGTTTTGTATCTGTCTCTAAATTAGAGACAGATTAAGAACCCGTCTCTAAATTAGAGACAGATTCAGAACCCGTCTCTAAATTAGAGACCGATTCAGAATCCGTCTCTAAACTTTAGAGACAGATTTTAACCCGTCTCTAATTTAGAGACAGATTTTTGAATCCGTCTCTAATTTAGTGACAGATTCAACATCTGTCTCTAAAATTTAGAGACAGATTTAGTATCCGTCTCTAAATTTGACTTTTCTTCTATATACTTTCATTTGTTTAGTTTTTTTCTATCTTTTTTTATATAACTTTTTCTAAAAAAAACCACTAATTAACAAAGGCTAAAATATTGTTTTCTAGTCAATAAAAATTTAAAAAAAAAATAAAATAAATATAGGGTAATCCGTCCCTCTTTTGACTTTTCTTCTATATACTTTCATTTGTTTAGTTTTTTTCTATCTTTTTTTCTATAACTTTTTCTAAAAAAACCACTGATTAACAAAGGCTAAAATATTGTTTTCTAGTCAATAAATTTTTTAAAAAAAAATAAAAAATAAATATAGGGTAGTCCGTCCCTCTTTTGACTTTTCTTCTATATACTTTCATTTGTTTAGTTTTTTTCTATCTTTTTTTCTATAACTTTTTCTAAAAAAAACTACTGATTAAAAAAGGCTAAAATATTGTTTTCTAGTCAATAAATTTTTTTTAAAAAAATAAAAAATAAATATAGGGTAGTCCGTCCCTCTTTTGACTTTTATTCTATATACTTTCATTTGTTTAGTTTTTTTCTATCTTTTTTTCTATAACTTTTTCTAAAAAAAACCAATGATTAACAAAGGCTAAAATATTGTTTTCTAGTCAATAAAAATTTTTTAAAAAAATAAAAAATAAATATAGGGTAGTCCGTCCCTCTTTTGACTTTTCTTCTATAAACATTCATTTGTTTAGTTTTTTTCTATCTTTTTTTCTATAACTTTTTCTAAAAAAAATCACTGATTAACAAAGGCTAAAATATTGTTTTCTAGTCAATAAAAAAATTTAAAAAAATAAAAAATAAATATAGGGTAGTCCATCCCTCTTTTGACTTTTCTTCTATATACTTTCATTTGTTTAGTTATTTTCTATCTTTTTTTCTATAACTTTTTCTAAAAAAAAACGCTGATTAACAAAGGATAAAATATTGTTTTCTAGTCAATAAATTTTTTTAAAAAAAATAAATATAGGGTAGTCCGTCCCTCTTTTGACTTTTCTTCTATATACTTTCATTTGTTTAGTTTTTTTCTGTCTTTTTTTCTATAACTTTTTCTAAAAAAAACCACTGATTAACAAAGGCTAAAATATTGTTTTCTAGTCAATAAAAACTTTTAAAAAAAATAAAAAATAAATATAGGGTAGTCCGTCCCTCTTTTGACTTTTATTCTATATACTTTCATTTGTTTAGTTTTTTTCTATCTTTTTTTCTATAACTTTTTCTAAAAAAAAACCACTGATTAACAAAGGTTAAAATATTGTTTTCTAGTCAATAAATTTTTTTTAAAAAAATAAAAAATAAATATAGGGTAGTCCGTCCCTCTTTTGACTTTTCTTCTATATACTTTCATTTGTTTAGTTTTTTTCTATCTTTTTTTCTATAACTTTTTCTAAAAAAAACTACTGATTAACAAAGGCTAAAATATTATTTTCTAGTCAATAAATTTTTTTTAAAAAAATAACAAATAAATATAGGGTAGTCCGTCCCTCTTTTGACTTTTATTCTATATACTTTCATTTGTTTAGTTTTTTTCTATCTTTTTTTCTATAACTTTTTCTAAAAAAAACCACTGATTAACAAAGGCTAAAATATTATTTTCTAGTCAATAAAATTTTTAAAAAAATAAAAAATAAATATAGGGTAGTCCGTCCCTCTTTTGACTTTTCTTCTATATACATTCATTTGTTTAGTTTTTTTCTATCTTTTTTTCTATAACTTTTTCTTAAAAAAATCACTGATTAACAAAGGCTAAAATATTGTTTTCTAGTCAATAAAAAAATTTAAAAAAATAAAAAATAAATATAGGGTAGTCTATCCCTCTTTTGACTTTTCTTCTATATACTTTCATTTGTTTAATTATTTTCTATCTTTTTTTCTATAACTTTTTCTAAAAAAAACCACTGATTAACAAAGGCTAAAATATTGTTTTCTAGTCAATAAAAATTTTTTTAAAAAATAAATATAGGGCAGTCCTCTTTTGACTTTTCTTCTATATACTTTCATTTGTTTAGTTTTTTTAAATCTTTTTTTCTATAACTTTTTCTAAAAAAAACCACTGATTAACAAAGGCTAAAATATTGTTTTCTAGTCAATAAAAACTTTTAAAAAAAATAAAAAATAAATATAGGGTAGTCCATCCCTCTTTTGACTTTTCTTCTATATACTTTCATTTGTTTAGTTTTTTCTATCTTTTTTTCTATAACTTTTTCTAAAAAAAAACCACTGATTAACAAAGGCTAAAATATTGTTTTCTAGTCAATAAATTTTTTTTAAAAAAACAAAAAATAAATATAGGGTAGTCCGTCCCTCTTTTGACTTTTCTTCTATATACTTTCATTTGTTTAGTTTTTTTCTATCTTTTTTTCTATAACATTTTCTAAAAAAAACTACTGATTAACAAAGGCTAAAATATTGTTTTCTAGTCAATAAAAATTTAAAAAAAAATAAAAAATAAATATAGGGTAGTCCGTCCCTCTTTTGACTTTTCTTCTATATACTTTCATTTGTTTAGTTTTTTTCTATCTTTTTTTCTATAACTTTTTCTAAAAAAAACCACTGATTAACAAATGCTAAAAGAATGTTTTCTAGTCAATAAATTTTTTTTTAAAAAAAAATAAATAAATATAGGGTAGTCCGTCCCTCTTTTGACTTTTCTTCTATATACTTTCATTTGTTTAGTTTTTTTCTATCTTTTTTTCTATAACTTTTTCTAAAAAAAAACTACTGATTAACAAAGGCTAAAATATTGTTTTCTAGTCAATAAAATTTTAAAAAAAAAATAAAAAATAAATATAGGGTAGTCCGTCCCTCTTTTGACTTTTCTTCTATATACTTTCATTTGTTTAGTTTTTTTCTATCTTTTTTTATATAACTTTTTCTAAAAAAAACCACTGCTTAACAAAGGCTAAAATATGGTTTTCTAGTCAATAAATTTTTTTTAAAAAAGTAAAAAATAAATATAGGTAGTCCGTCCCTCTTTTGACTTTTCTTCTATATACTTTCATTTGTTTAGTTTTTTTCTATCTTTTTTTCTATAACTTTTTCTAAAAAAAACCACTGATTAACAAAGGCTAAAATATTGTTTTCTAGTCAATAAAATTTTAAAAAAAAAATAAAAAATAAATATAGGGTAGTCCGTCCCTCTTTTGACTTTTCTTCTATATACATTCATTTGTTTAGTTTTTTTCTATCTTTTTTTCTATAACTTTTTCTTAAAAAAATCACTGATTAACAAAGGCTAAAATATTGTTTTCTAGTCAATAAAGAAATTTAAAAAAATAAAAAATAAATATAGGGTAGTCCATCCCTCTTTTGACTTTTCTTCTATATACTTTCATTTGTTTAGTTATTTTCTATCTTTTTTTCTATAACTTTTTCTAAAAAAAAACCACTGATTAACAAAGGATAAAATATTGTTTTCTAGTCAATAAATTTTTTTTAAAAAAATAAATATAGGGTAGTCCGTCCCTCTTTTGACTTTTCTTCTATATACTTTCATTTGTTTAGTTTTTTTCTGTCTTTTTTTCTATAACTTTTTCTAAAAAAAACCACTGATTAACAAAGGCTAAAATATTGTTTTCTAGTCAATAAAAACTTTTTAAAAAAATAAAAAATAAATATAGGGTAGTCCGTCCCTCTTTTGACTTTTCTTCTATATACTTTCATTTGTTTAGTTTTTTTCTATCTTTTTTTCTATAACTTTTTCTAAAAAAAAACCACTGATTAACAAAGGTTAAAATATTGTTTTCTAGTCAATAAATTTTTTTTAAAAAAATAAAAAATAAATATTGGGTAGTCAGTCCCTCTTGTGACTTTTCTTCTATATACTTTCATTTGTTTAGTTTTTTTCTATCTTTTTTTCTATAACATTTTCTAAAAAAAACTACTGATTAACAAAGGCTAAAATATTGTTTTCTAGTCAATAAAAAATTAAAAAAAAAATTAAAAATAAATATAGGGTAGTCCGTCCCTCTTTTGACTTTTCTTCTATATACTTTCATTTGTTTAGTTTTTTTCTATCTTTTTTTCTATAACTTTTTCTAAAAAAAACCACTGATTAACAAAGGCTAAAAGAATGTTTTCTAGTCAATAAAATTTTTTTTAAAAAAAAATAAATAAATATAGGGTAGTCCGTCCCTCTTTTGACTTTTCTTCTATATACTTTCATTTGTTTAGTTTTTTTCTATCTTTTTTTCTATAACTTTTTCTAAAAAAAAACTACTGATTAACAAAGGCTAAAATATTGTTTTCTAGTCAATAAAAAATTTTTAAAAAAATAAAAACTAAATATAGGGTAGTCCGTCCCTCTTTTGACTTTTCTTCTATATACTTTCATTTGTTTAGTTTTTTTCTATCTTTTTTTATATAACTTTTTCTAAAAAAAACCACTGCTTAACAAAGGCTAAAATATTGTTTTCTAGTCAATAAATTTTTTTAAAAAAAATAAAAAATAAATATAGGTAGTCCGTCCATCTTTTGACTTTTCTTCTATATACTTTCATTTGTTTAGTTTTTTTCTATCTTTTTTTCTATAACTTTTTCTAAAAAAAACCACTGATTAACAAAGACTAAAATATTGTTTTCTAGTCAATAAAATTTTTTTAAAAAAATAAAAAATAAATATAGGGTAGTCCGTCCCTCTTTTGACTTTTCTTCTATATAATTTCATTTGTTTAGTTTTTTTCTATCTTTTTTTCTATAACTTTTTCTAAAAAAAACCACTGATTAACAAAGGCTAAAATATTGTTTTCTAGTCAATAAAATTTTTTTTAAAAAAATAAAAAATAAATATAGGGTAGTCCGTCCCTCTTTTGACTTTTCTTCTATATAATTTCATTTGTTTAGTTTTTTTCTATCTTTTTTTCTATAACTTTTCTAAAAAAAACCACTGATTAACAAATGCTAAAATATTGTTTTCTAGTCAATAAAATTTTTTAAAAAAATAAAAAATAAATATAGGGTAGTCCGTCCCTCTTTTGACTTTTCTTCTATATAATTTCATTTGTTTAGTTTTTTTCTATCTTTTTTTCTATAACTTTTTCTAAAAAAAACCACTGATTAACAAAGGCTAAAATATTATTTTCTATTCAATAAAAATTTTTTAAAAAAATAAAAAATAAATATAGGGTAGTCCGTCCCTCTTTTGACTTTTCTTCTATATACTTTCATTTGTTTAGTTTTTTTCTATCTTTTTTCTATAACTTTTTCTAAAAAAAACCACTGATTAACAAATGCTAAAATATTATTTTCTAGTCAATAAAAAAAATTTAAAAAAATAAAAAATAAATATAGGATAGTCCATCCCTCTTTTGACTTTTCTTCTATATACTTTCATTTGTTTAGTTTTTTTCTATCTTTTTTTCTATAACTTTTTCTAAAAAAAACCACTGATAAACAGAGGCTAAAATATTGTTTTCTAGTCAATAAATTTTTTTTAAAAAAATAGAAAATAAATATAGGGTTTAGGGTATAGGGTTTAGGGTATAGGGTATAGGGTATAGGATTTAGGGTTTAGGGGTTAGGGTTTAGGGTTTAGGGGTTAGGGGTTAGGGTTTAGGGTTTAGGGGTTAGGGTATAGGGTTTAAGGTTTAGGGGTTAGGGTTTAGGGTATAGGGTTTAGGGTATAGGGTTTAGGGTTTACGGGTTATGGTTTAGGGTTTAGGGGTTAGGGTTTAGGGTATAGGATTTAGGGGTTAGGGTTTAGGGTTTAGGGGTTAGGGTATAGGGTTTAGGGTTCAAGGTATAGGGTTTGGGGTTTAAACCCTAAATCCTATACCCTATACCCTAAACCCTAAATCCTATACCCTATACCCTAAACCCTAACCCCTATACCCTAAACCTTATACCCTATACCCTAAATCCTAAATCCTATACCCTAACCCTTATACATTATACCCTATACCCTAACCCTTATACATTATACCCTAAACCCTATACCCTAAACCCTAAATCCTAAACCCTATACCCTAAACCCTATACCTTATACCCTATACCCTAAACCCTATACCCTATACCCCAAACCCTAAACCCTATACCCTAAACCCTAAACCCTATGCTAACACTAAACCTTAAACCCTAAACCCTAAACCTTATACCCTATATCCTAAACCCTAAACCCTATACCCTAAACCCTATACCATATACCCTAAACCCTAAACCATATACCCTAAACCCTATACCCTAACCCCTAAACCCTAAACCCTATACTCTAACCCCTAACCCCTAAACCCCCAGTTACCGTCCTGGTTCTTTAAAAAAAAAAAATCCTAAATCCTATACCCTATACCCTATACCCTAACCATTATACATTATACCCTATACTCCCAACCCCAAACCACTAAACCCTAAACCACTAAACCACTATACCCTAAACCCTATACCCTAAACCACTAAACCCTATACCACTAACCCCTAAACCCTAAATCCTATACCCTATACCCTAACCCTTATACATTATACCCTATACCCTAACTCCTAAACCCTAAACCCTAAATCCTATACCCTATACCCTAAATTCTATACTCTATACCCTAAATCCTAAACTCTAAACCCTAAACCCTATACCCTTATACATTATTAAATTATTATTAATAAATTTAAAATAATTAAATTAATGAGTATTATTATTAATTAATAACATTATTATTTTTGATATTATGTATTATTACTAGATATTATTAATATTATTATTAATTATTCAATAATAATTACTAATATATTCAATTATATAATTGAATAATTAACAATAACATCATTATTAGTCTTATTATTAAGTATTATTACTAATTACTATTTTCTTTAAAGATAAAATTATTGTTATTGTTAATAAGTATTTTTTTATAATTTATTAATATCAATTATTACTTAGGTATATTAATATTTCTTAGATGTTTAAATTATTAAATTATTATTAATAAATTTAAAATAATTAGATTAATGAATATTATTATTAATTAATAACATTATTATTTTTTATGTTATGCATTATTACTAGTTATTATTAATATTATTATTAATTATATAATAATATTATTATTAATTATATAATAATAATTATTAATATATTCAATTATATAATTGAATAATTAACAATAACATCATTATTAGTCTTATTATTAAGTATTATTACTAACTATATGATAATATTATTATTCTTGATATTAGGCATATTACTATAACTAAAATTTTGGGTAAATAAAATAAAAGCATGTAAATATTTTAGATAACTTTTTGTAAATTTAGGTAATAAAAAAATCTAAAATATTTTTTCCTATTCAATAAAAAATAATAAAAATTTCTAGTTATTATTAATACTATTATTAATATTATTACTGATTATATAATTAATATTAATATTAATTAATTAATTAATTTTATAATTTATAATTTATTAATAAATATTATTAATAATAAATATTATTATTTTTAATGTTAGGCATAAATATTTTAGTTAGTGTATAATATAGTGTGAAATAAATATAAGTATGTGATGTGGGATTGTTTGATTGGATTTTAAAATTTCACGGGGATTAAGAGCCAAGCAAGATCCGACCCTTCATAACCTTCAATCCAAAGGCCCAAAATGTTTTAAACAAACCCACTTACTCCCTCCCTCTCCCTATTTCTCTCCTCATTTCTCTCTCTCTCTTCATTCAAAAAACGCAAAACCTCTGCAAATGGCCGGCACCCTTTTCTCTCTCTCTCACCGTCTCAGCCTCCTCCGTCTCCCTCACCGTCTCTTGACCTCCTCAGGTCGTCCTCCAGACGCCACCACGGCCACGGTCATCTTCGCCCCTCCGTCGCTCTCTCTCTTTCTCCATTTCCTTCACCCTCCGTCACTCACAATACGCCTCCCTCTCCCTCTCTATTTTCCGGCAGGCGACATTAATAATCCGAACAGGCATTTGAAGCAAAGGAATTCGAGGGCTATGGCTGTTCAATCGTCAATGGTTGTAAACTCTCTCTCTTTCGCTCTCTCTTGATCTAAATCAAAACCCGGATCTGATTTCGTTTGGGTTTGCTTGAGATATATATACCCAGATTTTTGTGTTTTGATTTCGATTTGGAAACTCAGATTTTGGGTTTGGTTGGATTTTATTTTGATTTTTTTTGGTGATTTTGTAAAGATTCAAAATTTTGGAAAGCGTAATTTGTATTTTTTTGGTCGTTGGTTGATTGGTCGCCGGTGGTTGCTGGTGGTTATTGGTGGTGATTTGTGGTGGAAGTTGTGAGGACTATTTGAGTATAAAATAAATTTAGGGGACTGATTTGATAATAATAAAAGTTAAGGGACTGATATGAAAATAATAAAAGTTAAGGAATTTGTTATAAAAATAATAAAAGTTAAGGGATCGATTTGAAAATAAAAAAGGTAAGGTATGATTTAATATATATTTAAAAATATATATTTATATGTTTTAATATATATATATATATATATATATATATATATATATATATATATATATATATATATATATATATATATATATATATATATATATATATATATATATATATATATATTTAAAATATATTAATATATATTTTTAAATATATATTTAATTTTTTTTTAAAAAAATATCAATTTAGCGACGGAAATATCCGTCGCTAAAATGGTTCGAAAATAAAATCACAAATTAAATAGAGACGGAAAATCTGTCGCTAATCCGTAGACGGTCATATCTGTAGCTAATTTAGAGACGGATATATCTGTCTCTAATTTAGAGACGAACATATCTGTCTCTAATTTAGAGACGGCCATATCTGTCTCTAAATTAGAGACGGACACATCCGTCTCTAAATTAGCTACAAAACAGCGACGCCCAATTTAGCGACGAACCTGCACCCACGGAATAGCTACGGAATAAATCCGTAGCTAAACACGATTTAGCTACGGAATCTTCATTTTAGCTACGGAATTTGCCGTAGCTAAATCCGTTTTTCCTTGTAGTGTATGGTCTATAAGGGGGTCCACATTTTATGAGAATATTGCCAAAGTTATAATTATGATTTGGTTCCCCTGTATTATTTGATATATGTCGCATATTATATGTTATATTTCGTATGTCGCGTATTATATCTGGTACGTTATATGCCGCATGTTGTGTGCTTATGATTATGATTCTAGCCAAAGTTATGCGTATCGTTATGGTTCTAGTCCTGGTTCTCGCCAATGGCTTGGCCTTCGCATATTATATATTGTATATCGAATATTGGTTCCCGCATGACGGGTGTCGTTCCCGAGCATAGGGTGGCGGTTCCCGCATGACGGATATTACGATTGTTACATGCCGTATATTGTATGTCGCATATTAGTGTTATGGTGATGGTTTTAGCCAAGGATTTATGTTATGCGGTTATGGCTTGATTCCCGCATATGGCTTGGTTTTCGTATGTTATGTGTAGTATGGCGCATAATTTATAGTGTATGATTTATGTTAAATGTTGAATGATAAGTCTTTTGTTAGACTTCCCTTCATTGCAGGCGTGACACGTGGCAAAGGAAAATGATGTGGATGATGATGTCATTGATGACATCACCCTTGGAATATAAATACTCCCCCCATCTCCATTTGAGAGGTATGTCCCATTTTTTATTAAGGAGCTTCTCTCTCCTCTATTTCTCTCTCTAAAAGTTAAATATTATGTTAATATATGTTATGAATCGGATTAATGATTCTCACGCCGGAGGGTTTTTGGGGGGAAAATCCCTCCACCCTAACAGTGTTTTCTCTTGTAGGTCCCACATTATTTAGGACCTCGTGGAGCGTGTTCTTCTGGATCGGCCACCGTTGCTACCCCGGTCAGTCCCTGTGCAACCATTTTTTATGGCAGCATCAGAACACTTACAGATTGATGAATGTTTAACATTAAGAGTGAACTACAGTTGATAATTATCAAGAAAATTTGATGCTTTATGTTCAAAGTATAGAATCTTACGCAACAATCACAATATCATCTCCAGAAGCAGCTGTCTTTTGATGAGCAGTATCATTCCCAGAAGCGCAAATCGAAGGCTTAAAAAGTAGACAACAATATTCAATCAATTTCCACTAAACAAATTCTACTTTTCACCCAAAAGGCGTAGTCTTAAATCCCATTATCAAGAAGTAAACTCCCAAATATCCAATCAAGAAAAAATAAAATATGCCCATTACAGAATCAAACCACAAAAAACTTAGTAAAATTAAATTAATCAAGAAAAATAAAATGTGCCCATTACAGAATCAAAACACAAAATACTCTGTAAAAAAAATATTAAGAAAAAGACACTATTTTTGTCCTAGTTTAATAGAAAAACAAAAGTGAGCTACGACATGGAATTCCATGTCATTAATCCACGTGGCGCGATGTAGAATCAATAAAATACTCTCCTATATAATATTTATAGATTACATGAGGCATTTAAAAAGATTGTTAAAAACTAATTTCAAAAAGCAGAACACCACAAAATGAATACAGAAGAAAAAAAAACATGAAATTACTTGGATTTGAGGGCAATGCTTTCTTGAAAATGAATCAATAAATTTATTTGGCAATCTAGGGGAGATAACCTAACAGAGAAATCGAGTTGAGAACGTGTTATGGCTCATCAGTGATAAGGTGGGGTAATTTATTGTTGTAGTTAGTTTGCAATCATAATGAATATTTAACTCAAACTATAATTTTAAAATCTGATATACTATTCAAACAGGGATAGCAGTTTGTATATGTATATGGACTCATTTTTTTTTTTTTTTGAAATAGAGGTGTGGATAAATGAGATAGGATAATATTTAAGTTGTTGACTACTTAACAATATAAACTGTTTCAAGTTGAACCATATCCTTGGCAAGATCTAAAATATCACATATTTTAAGATCCATATACCTCAGTCACGAAATTGGGATTTGGGATCAGCTTAGTTTTGAACCATATCCTTCACAATTAAAACAACCATGAATTATTCTTAATCAAATCTTACACATAATTTTTTATTTTTCTGCAATTACGAATAAGTGTAATCGTAAGTTAAGCTAAAACATTAAATGAGACTTGTGAAAATACACATTCTTGAATAGTTCAACGTGAATTAAAATAAAAAAATATTCCCATATTCATCCCAAAATGAATAGCTATTATTCATTTATTTAAAGGATGAAAATGTTTATCTTTTGTAAAACATCATTATTGATATCCACTTTAAAACATATAGTTGTGCAAGTATATAATGATGATATATTAAAAAAAAATTGCTAAAATCATTCATGGTAAAATAAAATTCATACCGAAACAAAATTTCCAAGAAAATATTTATTTCGTGAGGGTAGTAACTTTAGATGAACTTGTCCAAGTTCCCCAATAAAACTTAGAAGAAAGAGATCTAGTATGTTGAATGGATCGTCAGAGTAGTAATAAAAATAATAAAGAATGACTGCATACCATATCAAGTGATCCTCAGTTCTTAGTCCACACAACCACCTGCATACCAATATGACTACTTGTGTGATTGCATTTGTTTACACTCATACTAAAGAATGATTCTGTTAAGCTACAAAGTTTAGGATTCGAAAATGTGAGTACCTTTATTAGGAGGACGTCCATACAAAGAATTCGAAGCTACCCACCCTTGCTTGGATCCATTTTTGGGTTCCCCTTTCCGTACTGATTGGGAAATATAAAATTTTGAATTTAATATAAAATGAAAGATCGGAAAAAGGAAGAAATAGCTTAATTTAACTTGAATGAAAAAGAGTTAAAGATGAGATGAGATGAGATAATAAAGAACTACTGTAATTTAATTAACTTTTTATGTAATTATCACATAAGAATCGAACAAAGTTGGCTCAAATGTTGAATAATTTGGCAAAGTCAAGATCACGTGGTTAATCTCATCTGCTCCCTTTATCTCAAAATGAATGACCATTTTGAATTTAAGGGTCATTTTGAAAATGTCAATTTTTAATAGAAAAAATCAAAAATATTCTTGCTACGCACTTTCAAAATTTTAGTTTTGCAAAAATATAAAGATCTTTGAAAAAATGAAAAAAAAAATCATTAAGGGACAATGATTTTTTATGGAAAATTTTCAAAAGGTCGTGTAATCTGGACAGAGGGAGTACATTTATTGGCCATAATCAGATATCTAACCTTAAGAACAGGAGCAAGTAAATCATCAGGAAGGGTATCCTTGAAACCACCACGCTTAAATTTGCATATAGCAGTCCGATACGTGCTGTTGACCCAAAACACAGACAAAGAACACTTACAGATTGATGAATGTTTAACGTTAAGAGTGAACTACAGTTGATAATTATCAAGAAAATTTGATGCTTTATGTTCAAAATATAGAATCTTACGCAACAATCACAATATCATCTCCAAAAGCAGCTGTCTTTTGATGAGCAGTATCATTCCCAAAAGCGCAAATCGAAGGCTTAAAAAGTAGACAACAATATTCAATCAATTTCCACTAAACAAATTTTACTTTTCACCCAAAAGGCGTAGTCTTAAATCCCATTATCAAGAAGTAAAATCCCAAATATCCAATCAAGAAAAAATAAAATATGCCCATTACAGAATCAAAACACAAAAAACTTAGTAAAATTAAATTAATCAAGAAAAATAAAATGTGCCCATTACATAATCAAAACACAAAATACTCTGTAAAAAAAATATTAAGAAAAAGACACTATTTTTGTCCTAGTTTAATTGAAAAACAAAAGTGAGCTGACGACATGGAATTCCATGTCATTAATCCACGTGGCGCGATGTAGAATCAATAAAATACTCTCCTATATAATATTTATAGATTACATGAGGCATTTAAAAAGATTGTAAAAAACTAATTTTAAAAAGCAGAACACCACAAAATGAATACAGAAGAAAAAAAAACATGAAATTACTTGGATTTGAGGGCAATGCTTTCTTGAAAATGAATCAATAAATTTATTTGGCAATCTAGGGGAGATAACCTAACAGAGAAATCGAGTTGAGAACGTGTTGTGACTCATCAGTGATAAGGTGGGGTAATTTATTGTTGTAGTTAGTTTGCAATCATAATGAATATTTAACTCAAACTATAATTTTAAAATATGATATACTATTCAAACAGGGATAGCAGTTTGTATATGTATATGGACATTTTTTTTTTTTTTTGAAATAGAGGTGTGGATAAATGAGATAGGATAATATTTAAGTTGTTGACTATTTAAGAGTATAAACTGTTTCACGTTGAACCATATCCTTGGCAAGATCTAAAATATCACATATTTTAAGATCCATATACCTCAGTCACGAAATTGGGATTTGGGATCAGCTTAGTTTTGAACCATATCCTTCACAATTAAAACCAACCCTGAATTATTCTTAATCAAATCTTACACATAGTTTTTTATTTTTCTGCAATTACGAATAAGTGTAATCGTAAGTTAAGCTAAAACATTAAATGAGACTTGTGAAAATACACATTCTTGAATAGTTCAATGTGGATTAAAATAAAAAAATATTCCCATATTCATCCCAAAATGAATAGCTATTATTCATTTATTTAAAGGATGAAAATGTTTATCTTTTGTAAAACATCATTATTGATATCCACTTTAAAACATATAGTTGTGCAAGTATATAATGATGATATATTAAAAAAATTGCTAAAATCATTCATGGTAAAATAAAATTCATACCGAAACAAAATTTCCAAGAAAATATTTATTTCGGGAGGGTAGTAACTTTAGATGAACTTGTCCAAGTTCCCCAATAAAACTTAGAAGAAAGAGAGTATGTTGAATGGATCGTCAGAGTAGTAATAAAAATAATAAAGAATGATTGCATACCATATCAAGTGATCCTCAGTTCTTAGTCCACACAACCACCTGCATACCAATATGACTACTTGTGTGATTGCATTTGTTTACACTCATACTAAAGAATGATTCTGTTAAGCTACAAAGTTTAGGATTCGAAAATGTGAGTACTTTTATTAGGAGGACGTCCATACAAAGAATTCGAAGCTACCCACCCTTGCTTGGATCCATTTTTGGGTTCCCCTTTCCGTACTGATTGGGAAATATAAAATTTTGAATTTAATATAAAATGAAAGATCGGAAAAAGGAAGAAATAGCTTAATTTAACTTGAATGAAAAAGAGTTAAAGATGAGATGAGATAATAAAGAACTACTGTAATTTAATTAACTTTTTATGTAATTATCGCATAAGAATCGAACAAAGTTGGCTCAAATATTGAATAATTTGGCAAAGTCAAGATCACGTGGTTAATCTCATCTGCTCCCTTTATCCCAAAATGAATGACCATTTTGAGTTTAAGGGTCATTTTGAAAATGACAATTTTTAATAGAAAAAATCAAAAATATTCTTGCTATGCACTTTCAAAATTTTAGTTTTGCAAAAATATAAAGATCTATGAAAAAATGAAAAAAAAAATCATTAAGGGACAATGATTTTTTATGGAAAATTTTCAAAAGGTCATGCAATCTGGACAGAGGGAGTACATTTAATGGCCATAATCAGATATCTAACCTTAAGATCAGGAGTAAGTAAATCATCAGGAAGGGTATCCTTGAAACCACCACGCTTAAATTTGCAGATAGCAGTCCGATACGCACTGTTGACCCAAAACACAGACAAAGAACACTTACAGATTGATGAATGTTTAACATTAAGAGTGAACTACAGTTGATAATTATCAAGAAAATTTGATGCTTTATGTTCAAAGTATAGAATCTTACGCAACAATGACAATATCATCTCCAGAAGCAGCTGTCTTTTGATGAGCAGTATCATTCCCAGAAGCGCAAATCGAAGGCTTAAAAAGTAGACAACAATATTCAATCAATTTCCACTAAACAAATTCTACTTTTCACCCAAAAGGCGTAGTCTTAAATCCCATTATCAAGAAGTAAACTCCCAAATATCCAATCAAGAAAAAATTAAATATGCCCATTACAGAATCAAAACACAAAAAACTTAGTAAAATTAAATTAATCAAGAAAAATAAAATGTGCCCATTACAGAATCAAAACACAAAATACTCTGTAAAAAAAAAATATCAAGAAAAAGACACTATTTTTGTCCTAGTTTAATTGAAAAACAAAAGTGAGCTGACGACATGAAATTTAATGTCATTAATCCACGTGGCGCGATGTAGAATCAATAAAATACTCTCCTATATAATATTTATAGATTAGAAAGTGATGCATTGCATTGTTTTGTAATTTTCCCTTATTTTTATTTTGAGGATTCTTGCTATTTAGATGGGTGAAATATCATCAGAAGAAAATATTGTTAATTTGACTTTTTATGTAAACTTGATTGAGTTTTGAAGAAAAAAAGACATTTAATTATGTTGTAAAATTTTAAGTTAGTTTTTTTTTTTACTAGTTTTGATATCATCATTTCAAAATTTTCATTTTCATGGTCGATAACCAAAACCAAAAATGCCTATGTATATGTATACATTTTCAAAAATAATGAGATATTTATTATATATTTAATATAATGATATAATAGTAATTATAAATTATAACACATTCTTGTTTTAAAATAAAAACAACTAAACTACTTTAAATAAAATTGTAATTTTTAACAGATTTTTGTTTTAAAATCAAAATTTGTAAAATTAAAAGTTTAATAAAATTATTTTGAGGAGAATATAAAGAGTTTATCTTAAATGAAAAAAAAAAAAAAATCTTCTAAAAACTAAATCATAATGTCAAAATGGTCAAACCTTATGGAGAGTATAAAGAGTTTCCTACATTCATGGGAAGGAACCAAATCACAAACCCGCCATTGATGTCATCTCTCTCCCCCAATCTTATCACACTTTCCTCCATCCCCAACCCATTTTAATTCCTTCACCCACTTCATCAAAAATCCCAATTTCCCCATTCAACAAGAACAATTCCCTCTTCCACCCAATTCTTGAAACTTGAAACCCCCAATTCCATGGATTCCAATTCTCCCTCTTCCAACACAATCCCAATCTTCTCCACTTTCAGTTCCCCATTTGAGAGCTCCCCAAGGGCAGAAATTGGAAATCAGCCCTTTAGAAAACCCCTCAGTTTGTGGCCAGGGATGTACCATTCACCTGTCACCAATGCTTTATGGGAAACCAGGTCTAAAATCTTTGAAAGACTTATGGACCCACAAATTGATGCTCCCCCACAGAGTGAATTGCTCACTAGAACACCTTCCCAGAGCCGGACCACCATTCTTTACAACTTTTCTAGTGATTATATATTGAGGGAGCAGTATAGGGATCCTTGGAATGAAGTCAGGATTGGGAAATTGCTTGAGGATCTTGATGCCCTTGCTGGTACCATTTCTGTCAAGGTACACCTTTTCTTATTTGTGTGTGTGTTATTAAATTGGTCAAGGGGGTGTGACTGGCTGAGAATTTTGAATGTTCTTACATGATTGCAAGGCCAATTGTTTGCTAATTATGTGTATATTTGATTCCAAAGATTTAGGACAAGTTAAGCTAGAAAGTGTAGAGACCAAGCTTCTGAGTTAGAGTTCATCTGAGTATAAAGTTTATGCTAATTTTGCTTGAATTACCATTTGAGGGCATGCATTTGGTTCTTGTGATCATAATTTAGCTTATTTTAATCTGAATAACTTTCAACATAATGGCCATTTTTTCTGGATATTATCTCAAGAAAGCATTTTCTTGTTAACTACTACCATCTTTCTGTGCAGTTTGTTACTCTGTACCCATAGTCTCTTTATAAGTATATTGATTCACCATTGTGCTTCAGTGTAATCAGGAGAAATTTAGCTAGAAGGTATATAGATCTTGCTTGAATTGAAGTTCATGCTAATATTGTTTGTATTACACTTTGAGGACATGCTTTTGGTTCTCCTCTTCATGATTTAGCCCATTTAATTGACAGAACTTTCAACATAATGACCAGTTTCTTCTGGATATTATCTGAAATAAGCATTTTTCTTGTTAACAACTACCCGTATCTTTCTGTGTGGTTCGTTGAGATGTACTCATAGTCTCTCTGTAAGTAAATTCATTCACGATTGTGTTTCAGTTTATTGGAAGACTAAATTTCCACATGCGCCACTTTTTTATAGATTATGGGAAATTGTCCTAAAGTAGCTGCTACATTATTTAGTCTAGAAATATCCACTATTATATAATGTTAACCCCCTCCCCCCGGTCCCACTCTGATGCGTTTATGGTGTGTGTTTTTTTAATTAGCATTGCTCGGACAATGATAGCACGACGAGGCCCCTATTGCTAGTTACTGCATCTGTCGACAAAATGGTTTTGAAGAAAACTATCAGTGTTGACATTGATCTCAAAATGTCTGGTGCTGCTATATGGGTTGGGCGATCATCCATTGAAGTTCAACTGGAAGTTACTCAGTTGACAAATGGTACTCTAACAACAACTCCATATATCTATCGCCTTAAAGTACCCATTCACAACTTTTCCTTCAAATTGTCATCCTAGCACACTGGCGGAGCTAGTAGGAGCTAATGGGAGCAATTGCCCCCATTTGATTAAAAATTACTAATGCAAAATTTTCAAGAATTTTGGGGTTTTAGTGAAATTTATTGAAACTTGCCCCGTTTGTGTCAAGGAAAAAATGGATTAAACTTTTTTCCCCCTTTTGTAAACTTTCTTGCCCTGCCACTGTTCTAGCACTCATCTTCACCAAAGCATATCTTATTGCAGGAAGCTCTGATGCTTCAGAATCAGTAGCTCTTACAGCCAACTTTATATTTGTGGCCCGCGACTCCAAAACTTTGAAATCTGCTCCAGTGAATCGACTCTCTCCTGAAACGGAAGAAGAGAAGTTGCTTTATAAAGAATCAGAAGCAAGAAATGAGCTGATGAAAAAGAAGAGGGGAGCAGAAAGAAAATATTTCGATGAGAATGGCAAAGTAGTGAACAAACTTGAAGCATTATTGGCTGAGGGACGGATCTTTTGTGACATGCCAGCCCTAGCAAATAGAGACACCATTCTTCTTAGAGATACGCGTCTTGAAAACTCCTTGATTTGTCAACCGCAGCAAAGGAACATTCATGGAAGAATCTTTGGAGGATTTTTGATGCACAGAGCATTCGAGTTGGCTTTCTCAACAGCCTATGCTTTTGCTGGCTTGATGCCCTACTTTCTAGAAGTTGACCATGTTGACTTTTTAAGACCAGTAATTACCATTCTCCACTGTGAACCTTGCCTAGTTTCTTCTTTCAGCTCTGACTTAAGATGGGTATTTCTGTCATTCTGTCTGCAGGTTGATGTAGGCAATTTTTTGCGTTTCAAATCATGTGTCCTTTACACAAAATTTGAGGATGCAGATCAGCCATTGATCAATGTTGAAGTTGTGGCTCATGTGACAAGGCCTGAGTTGAGATCCAGTGAGGTATGTTCTTGGATAGCAACCATAGAAGAAAGCTGATTCCACTTGGAAAATTTAAATTACGCCCGGATTTAAATCAAATTTATTGTTGTTCATTGATGTTTGTGTCTTTGTATCAGGTTTCAAATAGGTTCTACTTCACCTTCACCGTACATCCTGAAGCAAAGGCCAAGAACAATGGATTTAGGATTCGGAAAGTGGTTCCAGCCACAGAGGAGGAAGCACGTAGGATTCTGGAGCGCATCGAGTAATCAAGTCCATTAAAAGTATGTGAATTGTGAAGCAATAAGTTTGTCTTCAAAACCTAATAAGTAGTCTATCTACATAGATATATTTTGAAGATTAATGAGATTAAAAGATAATCGAAACCTACTTGGTAGGCCCCGTTTCCCCCCCCCCCCCCAACCATCCGGTAGTTGTATGCACTCCTGAACTTGTATGCACTCCTGGTTAACTGCCTAAGATTTTAAAACTCAATGTTTTAGCTTCTTGAGTAGTTTGTTATTAAGTAATGTTAGTTAACAACAAATTCTCTCCATCTCTAAATGAGTGTATTTTTTATTCAGACTATATCTTAGCCTCTTGAGATGAGAGGTCTCTGTGGGGTACTATATCCTATGTATTGAGGGGGAGAGGAAGATTATAATAAATAACATGGTAAGCCATCCCACATCAGCAGGAAATATAATCTAATAACGGTTTATAAGTTTCTTTGAGTGGCTTGTGTGCAACTTAACCATCAGACGATGTGAATGGGCTGTAGTCATGTATAGCGTGGCTAAGGCTCAGGAAAGTCCCCGGGCCCTGTTCTGCAGAGATGCAGGCCTGGAAACGGGTAACCCTCGCAGCTGGGTTCTGTCATGTTCATGCATGACGGGTTGAGACGTGTGTGGAGCCTAATGGGCCCAGCCGAGGTAAAATTGGCCGAACTTGAACAGTTATTCACATGGTCCAATCGGACTAACTGAACGGGGCTTACGATCTGGTGGTTTCATCTTTTTTATAATAAATCTATCTCACAATTTTCTATTCAGTCCCGTCTCAATTAAATGTCTAAAAAATAAAAATTATGATATAATCCCTTCGGTCCAATATTATGGGTACTAACCTAAAATAGCCGATTGAGCTTAGTTATCCCTTCGGTCCAATATTATGGGTACTAACCTAAAATAGCCGATTGAGCTTAGTTATCATATTCACAACAAAGAGTAATCGTTGGGGTACAAAATAGTCATAAAAACTTGGTTGCAAAATTTTAGGTGCAATGATTTTATTGATGTTTTTAATTAATTAGAGTGTATCGGGTGCACTATCGATTCAACCAATAAAATATCGTCAACTCATTTTTGTGAACAAGGTTTTTTGTGACTTTATTTTGTGTCTCTGCTCAAGAAAAGAAATCTCCCAACCCTTTTTGTTTTCTTTTTAAATTTTACTTTTTATATTTATAACACTTATTTTTTACAACCCTTTTTGCTTTTTCTATTTTACAATTAATATTTAAGACACTTAATTTTTGAGCATTCAATTTTAGTACGGATGGAGTGAATAATTTTTAAGAACAATGTGATCTCTCTCAATACTAGGTTCACTTTTATAGCTATGAAAACAAACGGATGCAATTAATTACTAGGAATTTTTCCCCAAGGGCCCTCTCCATGTCCATATCTATTTCCGTTTAAAGAAACGTCCTTTACTTTATCCCAAAAAAAAAAAAAAAAGTTTTTCCAAATTAAATTCCCCAGACACCCCCCACCTCCCTACTCTCTCTTATCATTTTTTATCTCTTCCTTCTCTCTCTAAAACACCACACACACATATTCACAATTCTCTCACTCTTTCGAACCGTCCCCGGCGACAGTTACCGGCAACGGCGACCGACGACGACCGCCGCTCACCTCTCTCTGCCATCTCTCTCACTTGCACGGCATATCTCTCAACTCCGGCGTCTTTATCTATCTAGATCTACAACAACTCTGGCTAGATCTATATATCGCCAAGCCAGATTGAAGATGACGCCAGAAGCTCTCTTGGGCTATGGAACAGCCGTTCAAAGCTGTTTGGCTGCTGCTACTTTAGTTGAACCCCACGGTTTAAGGTTAACAGTTGCAGATTCACGCTTCTGCAAGCCATTGGATCATGGTCTAATTCGTAGCCTGGCAAAATCTCATGATGTCTTAATCACAGTAGAAGAAGGATCCATTGGAGGGTTTGGATCTCATGTTGCCCAGTTCATGGGCTTCTAGATGGGAAAACAAAGGTGAGAACGTTGATAGCTTTTAATACCGTTTCTTGTTATTACAAAGCTAGTAAAAGGCCTAACTGTTTGTGTGTGTGTGCAGTGGCGACCACTGGTTCTTCCTCAGGGCCGGCCCAAGGGGTGGGTCAGAATGGGCGATCGCCCAGGGCCCACGCCAACTAGGGGCACAAATTTATGTCCTGTATATTGTATAACACTTGTATTTTTTACTAATATATATGAAATATTAGTGCAAAATAATTTAATAAGTAATGTGTTGAGGCCCCAATTCTAAGTTCTTTACAAGTCTTATAAATTTATTTTTATTTGTATTTTATCTCTAAACTATAAGATTAAATTTTAAGTATTCGTGTTATTCTATGTATAATATTTACTCACTCTATCTCATAACATACTATATAATATACAGTAAATAGTGGAGTATGTATTGTAAGTATGAAAAGTAAAGTAGTAAAGAAAAGTTGGATAGTAAATACTAATTGGATTGTTGTTGTGAGTGTGACAAGTAAGTCTCATTGAATAAACAATTACTATCAAGTTTTCAATTTTAAATTATAACATTTGTTATGAGAAATTCAAAAGAGAAAGAAGTAACATCTCTCTTGAATTTCTCATAACAAATGTTATAATTTTTTTAACATTATAATTTAAAATTGAAAATCATAATTTTTAATAAATGTAAATATGAATCATAATTTTATATTTATATTTATATTTATATTTATATTTATATTTATATTTATATTTATATTTATATAAATATAAATATAAATATAAATATAAATATAAATATAACTCATAGAAAATCATAATTTTTCTATTTATATATTTATATTTATATAAATATATAAATATAAATATAAATATAAATATGAATCATAATTTTATTTATATATAACTCATAGAAAATCATAATTTTTTTAAATCTATTAATATATTTTTTTCTTCTATTTATAGATTATTGATTATGGTTTTATAACCTTGCATTTGTTTTTATCTACAATCCAATCCAATCCAATCCAATGCATTTATATTTATATTTATATTTATATTTATATTTATATTTATATTTATATTTATATTTATATTTATATTTATATTTATATTTATATTTATATTTATATTTATATTTATATTTATATTTATATTTATATTTATATTTATATTTATATTTATATTTATATTTATATTTATATTTATATTTATATTTATATTTATATTTATATTTATATTTATATTTATATTTATATTTATATTTATATTTATATTTATATTTATATTTATATTTATATTTATATTTATATTTATATTTATATTTATATTTATATTTATATTTATATTTATATTTATATTTATATTTATATTTATATTTATATTTATATTTATATTTATATTTATATTTATATTTATATTTATATTTATATTTATATTTATATTTATATTTATATTTATATTTATATTTATATTTATATTTATATTTATATTTATATTTATATTTATATTTATATTTATATTTATATTTATATTTATATTTATATTTATATTTATATTTATATTTATATTTATATTTATATTAATATTTATATTAATATTTATATTCATATTTATATTCATATTTATATTCATATTTATATTCATATTTATATTTATATTCATATTTATATTTATCTATAAATTTATTAATTATAAGTTTAAATTTTAGTTTTACATAACATCTCTCTTGATTTCCCTTTCACTGGATCAAATAAAATAAATAAATTTGTCATACATAATCTCTGTTTCATATTTATTGTTTTCATTTGTTTATAGTACTTCTTTTTAATTTCATCTTGCATAATCGGTAAATATCGTTCAAATTTGAAGAAATAAAGTAATTTTTCTAAAATTCCATTGTAATTTTTTTTATCTATAACATTACCATATCAATTATAAATATTTTCATATTTAATTTACATACATATTCTCAATTTGTAAATGTTAGTTTATTTTTTTTTCTTATTGATTAAAGCGAGAAAAAAATATAGCGAATAATTAAATAGAATAAAGTTATAAAAATTTGAACAACTAATGAACATATACTATACATTATCGTATTATACTATAATACTATTTTTAATGATGAGTTGGTCTTATAAAAAACTAGTTTTTTCTTAAGATAAGGAAAAACGTGTTTTCAAAATAAACGGTGGCAATTTTGTAATTACTGGCAACCATGTTCAAAATAAACGGTGGCATTTTCGTAATTAATGGTTCCCCCGTTTATGCCGGTGCTCGTTTAACAAGCTGTCGGTGTGACAAAGTGCCGGTGCATATGTAACAAAGTGTCGGCGAAAAGTGCCGATACCGGTTTAACAAAGTGCCAGAAGCGATCCGGCACTTTGCTTAACCGAAACCGGCACTTTTACACGGGCACTTTTAAATACATGAGCGCACTCTTCACACTCTGGCACTCTGTTACACTAACACCGGCACTTTGTTACACTAATATTTTTGTTGGCTCTCAAAAATACAAGCACCGGCATTCAAAAATACATGGATCGGCATTTGAAAACACATTTACCGGCACTCAAAAATGCATATACCGGCACTCAAAAACACCGATAATTATTTTCTTTGACTCTCAAAAAAAATAAACCGGCATTCAAAAACACATGGATCGGCATTCAAAATTACAAGAAGCGGCATTCAAAAAACACATACACCGGCACCAAAACGATGGTAATCATTTTCCGACTATCAAAAATACAAACACTGCACTCCAAAATACATGAACCCGGCACTCAAAAAAACAAACACCGACATTAGTTTACACTTTGGGCCCGGCACGTCAAAATCCCTCAAGAATACTCTCAAAAATACAAATACTGGCACTCCAAAATACATGAACTGGCACTCAAAAAAAAACAAACAATGGCATTAGTTTGAACGGGAACTGGCACTCTCTCTCTCGTCTCTCTCTCTATACGCAGACTCACCATCTTGCCGTATCATTCAACCTCAACCTACCCTCTTCTTCACCGAAAACCTTACCCAATCTCAACCTTCACCATCGCCTTACCTCCCTCTATCCCAATTTCCTTCTCCCCGATCCAATCAGTCACCAATTCCATCCCAATCAATCACAGATCATGGCGACCTCTCTCCAACTTCCCCAATTACACCGTCTTCTCCAGCCACGGCGCACCACAATCGACAAGTAGCAATGGCGTTGATTGTAATCGGGAAGTTGGAGAGGTCGCCGGCGAAGTATTTAGAACAGGAATCACCATCGACCATCGACGAATTTGGGAGCGGCTCTGACTTTGCGTATAGAGAGAGAGTAGAGAGAGAGCGCTCCTTTGCGTTTGTTTTGTGTTAGAGGGAAGAATATAAAAACACGTTTTTTGTTAAGATTACAAAAAACGCGTTTTTTATAAGTTTTTGGCTTTAATGATATATAGATGTATGTGTGTACCTATATAAAGTCATTAGGGCCCATTATTTAGTTTCGCCCCGGGCCTACGAAACGCTAGGAACGGTCCTGTTCTTCCTGACCGGTATATTGACCATGGATCACCGGCTTACCAAATAGCTGAAGCTGGTCATTCCCCATCTCATATAGCAGCAACAGTGTTAAATATACTCGGACAAACAAGACAAGCTTTGGAGGTTATGACTTAGAAGATGCCTAAATCAGCAAGGTTTTGTTCCCTGTTCAATTGATGTACAAAAATTCAGTGGAAAAAATAGGATTGGCTATAGAAAGAGGCTCAAGCCAAACACATTTGAAACTCACATTGCTTGGATCCTCTGTTAGATTGACTTATTTAACGTATGAAATTAAAAAATTGCCGAGAATATATGAAATCAAATATTGTTGTGATCATCTACGTAAAAATTTCACTTTATTAGAGATTCCCTTATCTTGATATATTTTCTTTTTGTGACAAGTGTTACTTTCAGCTATGGAGGTGTTGTATAGAGGGGAAGTTTGATTTGTTTATTTAGTGGAACAAATCATAAGTTAAAAAACAGAGCTTTGTATAACTTCTCTTCATTTAGTTTTTGGGTGCTCAAGAACTTATCAATTTGAAGATAGTGCAGAATGGGTCATATTGGCATATTAGGCTCCACTGTTCTAATGCTTCTCCTTCCATAAATGAATATCGAAAATAATTCATATTTGATCTTGATCAACAACAAATTTGAAATGTTTTTCGACATTCATTTATTTAGGGACGGAACGGAGGGAGTATTAATTTTCCTTGATATGACAAAATTAGATGGGGTTTTTTGAATTGGTGGGTCGATCTCAAGTCCTTGTGATTAGATGGTTGGTGGGTCATGCTCTACTTTGAAGATCGAGACTTGGGTTCAAGTAGCTTGACAAAACAATCTTATAAGTAACATTTTATGACTTACTTAAAAAGTCTTATATGTTACTTATAAGACTTTTTAAAAGTCTTATAAGTAACTTATAAGACTTTTTTAATAAGTCTTTTACTTATATAAATATTTTTTAATAAGTCTTATATATGTTACATATAAGACTTTTTAGTAAGTCTTATAAGTAATTTATAAGACTTTTTTAATAAGTCTTATAAGTAAAAACACTTATTAAAAAAAGTCTTATAAGTAACTTATAAGACTTATTATAAAGACTTATTATAAAGACGTATTAAAAAGTCTTATAAGTAACTTAAAAGACTTTTTAAAGTCTATTAAGTTACTTATAAGACTTTTTTACTTTTTAAAAAAGTCTTATAAATAACTTATAAGACTTATTAAAAAGTCTTATAAGTTACTTATAACACTTATTAAATTACTAATAAGACTTATATAAGACTTTTTTACTTTTTAAAAAAATATTATAAATAACTTATAAGACTTATTAAAAAGTTACTTATAAAACTTATTAAAAAAAGTCTTATAAATAATTAATAAGAGTTTAAAAAGTCTTATAAGTTACTTATAAGACTTATTAAAAAGTCTTATAAGTTACTTTTTAATAAGTCTTATAAGAGTCTTATAAGACTTATTATGTTACTTATAAGACTTATAAGACTTTTTTACTTTTTAAAAAAGTCTTATAAATAACTTATAAGACTTATTAAAAGGTCTTATAAGACTCTTATAAGACTTTAAAGTCTTATAAGTTACTTATAATACTTTAAAAGGTATTTTAAGTAACCTATAAGACTTTTTAATAAGTCTTATAAATTAATTATAAGACTTTTTACTTTTTAAAAAAGTCTTATAAATAACTTGTAAGACTTATTAAAAAGTCTTATAATTAACTTATAAAAGTTGTAAATGTGTAAATTATGAGAGCAATTCGTTGTTATTATTGAAATTTTTGGTTGAAATTTTTGTCTTATAAGTCAATTATAAGAGACAAAGTAGTCTTACAATTAACTTATAAGAGTTGTAAATGTGTAAATTATGAGAGCAATTCGTTGTTATTATTAAAATTTTTAATTTTTTTGTTGAAAAAATTATTTTATAAGTCAATTATAAGAGGCAAAGTAATTTTATAATGTGAAAAATATAAAAAAATGAAAGTTCGGAAAGGCTAAAGACTGTTTTGATAATCTGAAAATTTTGTCTTATAAGTCAATTTTTTATCTATATTTTTTGAGATTGAAGTGACCAAGCTGAAATTATTTTGAATCTAATGATTGATCCAAAATATTTGAATATCTAGTGACCAATATATAATTTTGAAAACCTCAGTGACTAAATTATTATTTTCAATTTTGGACTTTGTTGGTCCAGTCAGTGACAAACGCCTTACTGGTGCGCGTGCGTGGAAATAAAAAGGGGGACATTTATGTCTTTGTCTTACCAAAGGGTGTCATTAGAATTTGCAAAATGCTATTTCTTAAATTGAGTTTAAATCTCGCATGAGGGGCTCTAGAGGAAGTGGGCATACTTACTATCGACATTTTATAAGCAACTAGAATTGCACCCATACTTTACATGGTATAAACAAAATTTTGTTATATTAACATATTTTTTTGTTTAAATGATGTTATATAATTATAATATACTCCCTCCGTCCCATAATACCTTACAGATTTTGCTATTTTGGGTGTCCCACTTTAAAGTCACACTTTCCTAAAAAAGAAACTTTTTAATGCTTCTTTATTCATGGGACCCATTTTTCATACTCACAATAACTATCCACTTACTATTCTCTACCCCACTTTCTCTCTCCTACACACTCACAACTTCTACTTTAATAACATTATATATGTTCACTCCTTATTTACCGTTCTCAACAGTAAACGAATAACTTAATATGGGACAGAGGGAGTATTAATTATGAGTCCAAAATAATTTATACTAAAAATAATTTATAATAAAAAGTTAAACTAATGAAAGTATATACAGTATAGGTTATAATTATTTATTTAACCAACACAATGAATATTATAAATTTTGGAAGCTTTTTTATACACACTAGTACTTTCTACATGTGTCAATGGCACAGTAACAGTACGACATAAATATAGTGTATTTGAGATCAGAACCCTCAAAATGCAGTAAGTCTAGTATTTATCATCACACTGTAAATTATCAAACAACAAAACAAGGGCAAATTTATCAAAAAATTTCATTTCATTGCAAGAACAACAATATTGATGATCCCTTACATAAATAATAGTTCCTGATTTCCAATTGAACATTTCCATAATAAATCTGTCTCTTAGATATTTGTTACAAAGAAAGACAAAAATAGAAAGTAAAATCGCCTTTCACAATATAGCAAAAATAAGATAGACAAAATACAACTTTATTATTATAACCAAAAAGAAAATTATAAGAAAATAGGATTTCAATTTAACTAACCAAATTACATACCCCAACCCCACCCACTTTCCTCTTTTCCCTTGGCCTTTCTTACCTCACCTTCTTTCATGTAACTATCCTAATGTGAATCTTGAAAAATCTAGATGAAGTCACAATTGCTATGTCACAACTTGTATTAAAATAAAAGGACTCCATAATATTAAGGTGTTAAATATCGTGTCACAATATTAAGTGGTAAATATCAAATCCACTCAAATCGAGTTTAAATACTATTTTAGTTAGGCCAAATGATTTTTTTTTTTTACTTTGGTTTAGCTTCACTTTTAACCACTTGTGTTATTTTTAGCAGTTTTAACCTCTGTACTTATAATCTAGGTTCTAAAATGCGCTAGACGGATGTTAGGCGACACAGTCGGACTTGCGTCTAGGGGCCTAGGCGGGACCGAGAAATTAGACAAATTTTAAATATATTTCATAAATTTATAAATATATCCAAAAAATAGTCACTTATTTTTATTTTTTATCAAAAATAAATAATATTTTTTATACAAAATAAAAAATCTAATTCAATTTTGCAATCCTAACATTTAAATTTAAACAAAGTTTGGAATAAGTTGAGCCCGAACCCAAAGCCGAGTAGCCCACCCTCTTTTAAATCCATAAACCCTAACCTTCTCTCTCCAGTCTCTCTCTCTCTCTCTCTCTCTAAGCGGCCCTCTCTCTCTCTCTCTCTC
The DNA here is from genome assembly GCA_022495995.1 of Adenophora triphylla var. japonica. NCBI lineage: Eukaryota > Viridiplantae > Streptophyta > Magnoliopsida > Asterales > Campanulaceae > Adenophora > Adenophora triphylla. The sequence goes on from JAFEMH010002677.1 coordinate 249,728, forward strand.
CAATCTCCAGCGGCGGCTGCTCTTCTTTTTTTGGTTCGCTTCTCCCTCTGTATTCTCTTCTTCTTCTTCCTTCTCCAGCGCTTCACCTCTCCCCCAATCACCACCACTGCGCCACCATTTCACCGCCACATCTTTTCCCCTCCCCCACCGTTCTCCTCTCTCTTATTCCAAACTTTGTCCTAAAGTATCTGCTACATTATTTAGTCCAGAAATAAGCATTTTTCTTGTTAACAACTACGCGTATCTTTCTGCGTGGTTCGTTGAGATGTACCCATAGTCTCTCTGTAAGTAAATTAATTCACGATTGTGTTTCAGTTTATTGGAAGACTAAATTTCCACATGCGCCACTTTTCTATAGATTATGGTAAATTATCCTAAAGTAGCTGCTACATTATTTAGTCCATAAATATCCACTATTATATACTCCCTCCGTCCCACGTAAGTGTGGACTTACTTTTTGGGTGTGAAAATTAAGAAAAAGTAGGAGAGAAAATAGGTGGAGGAGGTGTTTGTGAGTATGAAAAATTAAATAGGAGAGAGAATGAGTGGAAGGAATAGTTAGGAGAGAGAATGTTGTGAGTGTAAAAGTGAAGGAGAGAGAATGAGTGGGTGAAATATTGAATATTCTTTGCCATTTTTGACAATTCACACTGATGTGGGACGTCCCAAAAAGGAAACAAATCCACACTTACGTGGGACGGAGGGAGTAATGTTAACCCCCTCCCCCCGGTCCCACTCTGATGCGTTTATGGAGTTTTTTTTTTTTTTAATTAGCATCGCTCGGACAATTATAGCACGACGAGGCCCCTATTGCTAGTTCCTGCATCTGTCAGACAAAATGGTTTTAAAGAAATTATAATCTTTTTAATTTTTTTTTTAAAATATTAAAAAGTTCGCTCGTATGCCTAAGATAAAAGAGCGGGTCAAAGTGGAATGAATTTATAAGGAATTTTGATTTGGGTCTCGAGTATCTGTGGACTTTAGTAAAAATTAAGGTTTTTATAGGTTTTGAATTGATCCGAGAGGAATTGAACCTATTCATTATTTCTTTATCCCGTGTTACTTTTTTACACACTAAAATAATTAATACAATGATACAGGGGTAAATTTGGAAATTGAATGCTTTCACCCAAAAGTGACAAATTTTTTGAAATTAAAAATGACTGTTATTTTGGATCGAAGATAGTGATATTTTTTTTAAGATAGATTTTCTTATTAGATTGATCATGGAGTGATATTTTTGAAAAATATTGAAGTTTTTCAGAAAAGTAATTTTAAAGAATGAAAGTAGGTGAAAGCAATTGTAGTTATTTTTTGGTGTTGTTTATTGGGTTTAAACAAGATAACCTTGCACTACATCTAATCTATTCCAAATTCTTTTTAAGTTTACTCTTCAATAAAATATTGAAGATGAAAGAAAAGATTATATGTTTCTAACTAGAGTTGTTGATCCCGGAGATTACTACTGCTGCTATGCCACTAGTATATATCAACTCAAAATAAAATGACATACATTCATAAATGGACTGGACTACTACTAAGAGACAGCAATTGAAAGTTGACTGTGGCCAATGCCTTGCCTGGCCTGATGATGTCTACATTTACATACTCAGCAGGAAGGAACTTTTCATTTGCTCCTCAGCATGACCAGTAAGACACAAGACAGAAATTCAAAAACAGAAAGACCATGTTACACAAGATGTTGAAATGTTATAGAGCTTGTGGCATGGGAGGAGAAACTGAAAGACCTGCTGCCCCTTTATCATCATTTCGGTCCTTGATACGTCCTCTCTGGCCGTTCAAATCCTCATTTCCCAGTCTCCTCCTCCTTAAGAGTAGTAGCACGGTCAACTCTGCAACAAGACTCTCTGACCGTTCAAATCCTCCTTTCCCAGTCTCCTCCTTAAGAGTAGTAGCACGGCCAACTCTGCAACAAGATAGATGACTTAGGCTTTCCCAAACCTACCCTTACCCTTACCCTTACCCTTACCCTTACCCTTAACCACTTACCGAAACACCTAACCCACAAGCAAAATGCCTCATTTCCGTAAAAACAAAAAAAAAAAAAAAATCCCCCTCCTGTAGCTAGTGCAACTTATGTGAACCCGCTTTCCTTTCAAAAAAAATCGAACTCAACATGGAAAGTTGTAACTAAAAATGTCTTGTACCTGAGAATGTCTTTAGGACTTGGGGATCCTGGTCTACCAGCACTAGATGGCCTACATGGCATTGGAGATGGAGCACTCCGCATCGTTCAGGAGGAGCTACACACATTGAGGACTGTGATATGCCCTGAGAGATTGATATCTGCGGCAATGAGCAGCTGGACTTGTCGCCACAGCAGCAGCTCCTTCAGATTTAGATTCTGGAGCTTGAGCTCTCTGCAGGGCACTGCACACACACATAAGAAAAACAGAATATCTATAATACAATACATGAATGTTTTAACCGCCTCTTATCCAGGGTATAAGTGGTGGCTGAGATCCAAAGTTAGAGAATTGATCCGACGGCTGAAATTAAAAACTCTCTCCATGGCAGTTCAAGGCGGTTATTCGATCCACCCTCACGTTCTCTTCCCCCAAACAGTTCAACGCCCTCTTCCCTTCCTCCTCTTCCCCCACTCTCATGCCTACAATCCACTGCCATTGAAACATCGCTCCCATTTTGGCGGTTTTGGCCGCATCCCCTCTTCTTCCTCAAACAAACGACGATGGGGGTTTTCTGACAGCATGGGAAAATCAAACCAATGTTGTCAAGCGAAGTTGTGCCACAGAAATCAGTGACTCCCATTCTCGATCGCTTCAAGGCTTTGTTGAAGGAGCGGGATGACGATATTAGGGTTTTTGCTGCCGGCGGTGGTGAAGGCGACGGGAAGGAAGTTCTCACGCCTTCGCCGTCCGCCGATGAAATTGTGAACTTTTATGAATTGGTTTTGGCAGAACTGACTATCAATTCGAAGCCAATTATGGCCATTATAGTTGGAGATCAGAGAGAACACGGGGAGGGCATTGCTGACGTCATTTGTGCCCGAATAATCGAGGTAAAGTTTGAATTTTTTTTGTTTGTTTTTGGGGATTTTGATGTTGATAAGATTATGAAGAAGACTAATTTAGATGTTTGTTAGTTTTCCCTTTTAATTTTTGTAACTCGTTAGAAATCGTTTTTTTTTCCTTCAGATATGCTATGTTTTATTGAAAGCAAGTACGTTGTGAAGTTTTTTTTTTTCATATCAACCAAGGTTGTTCCTCAGGGCATGGAGCATAAATGTGCCTATGAAGGTATTTTAGAGCTGACTTTTTCTTTTACTAAATTCAATGTTGACATTAAAATTGTTGTGCAACAACAACTTGATTTCTGATTCTTACAGTTCATTTTTACAACCAAATTGCCAGAAGAAATCCGTGGGGCGGGTTGTTTTCTATTCATAGATGTCGAACTCTATGCAGTTACTTACATTGGTTAATTGCATGTTGTGTGATGTTTTCTGACCTTTTTTTTGCTTTAAAAACTAGATCTATAGTTTGTTGCCAATTGACTAGGGATAAAGAGAGGTCGGGATCAATTGATAATCGTTTGATCCTACGGCCCAAAGAAAGTCGTTACCCTTCCTTCCCCATGTTTTCTTCTCTATGCCAATCCAGACAACCAACAATCAAACACACTAAAGAAAATTGAAGCTGCTGAATTTTGAGGGCAAAGCTTGGGAGGAAGAGTGTGATCTTTGATTATCAAAATGTGGTTGAAGTTTACGATTCATGATTTATCTCCAACTTCTCTCTCCCCTCTCAATTTTGAAATATTGGGTATAAATTTATTTATGTTTGTGGTCCATGATGGAGAAAGTAAAGTCGAAATGGTAAGGAATGTTAAAAATAAAAAGAATCAGGGGAATAGGGAGGGGGTCGGCTAGGTGAGAGATAGGAATTAAATTATTTGCTTACAAGACCAATTATGAGCTGAATTATAGAGTTAGGATCAAACTTTGGATGGGTTGGTTTGTTTGGTAATTGGCAATCTTGAACATGCAAATAATAACAAAAAAGGTTTAAGCTAAGTGAAGAGGTAGAAAAAAATATGCGCTCAAAAGGAGGTTTAAATTTTATGAGGAAATGCTTTTGAGGAAGGTTCCAATGAATGGAGTGAGTTTTACATATTTGGCTAAAATAACAATGTTAATGGGTAATGGGAATGTGGAATTTGATTTGTCAAATAAAATAAAAATAATTGGGGATAAATTCATGACTACGGTCTTATGGTCCTGCTTTATTTGTTAAAATGGATATATGAAGAAAACATTCGTTGTTGAAAAACACATGATGGAGCATGACCAAATATATGTTTGCACTCATGAGTGCAAACATAGAAGCTTCTGAAAGTGACCAACGTGTATTATTTGTTACATAAAATCCAAAATGAAGGCGGGGGGGTGGATGGACAAGGGTGGTTGGACAACCGAAAATGGAAATTTTTTTGGGCGTATGTTTTAAGTTGTCCATTGAAATAGTGTCCGCCCCAAAATGAATGTGTAAAAAGAGTAAACTTTGTTTTTTATCAAGTGCAATTTTTTTTTTTTGACATTTTTTTTGGGACGGAGGGAGTATCAACTTTTTTAAATGAAAGCTTGCAGCCATTTAAAAATTATAATTGTGGTAAATAAAGATGTGATATATCTTGAATTTATTTTGTTTGCACACTTTATGATTACCTTTTACCTGCAAATACACTTACATGAATTGACGATGAAAATTATATGATGTGAGAAGTTAACGGATGGTAAATGTATTATGGAGGATTCTCTTTTTACAGTACCGACTATTTTTGGAGTGGGTCTGCTGTTAAATTTGGGACTGGAAATTTGTGAGTATAAACAGTGAAATAGGAGAAAGTAGGGTATGGAACAATGAGTGGATAGTTGTTATGAGTATGCAAGTAGGTCCTTTGATTAAAGTAGTAATCTTTCATTTTGGGAATGTGTAAATTTTAATGAGACAACTTTTTTGATAAAAAGTGTAACTTTTAGTGAGAGACGGATGAAGTATTTAGTTCACTTACATCAGGGAACAACCAGGTGATGTTTCAGAATCAGGCAACTCATCGTGAGTTGGAAACACGAGACCGCTTTATATGTGGGTCTTTTATTGATCTTTTGAACGTAATGAAGTGGAGAGTTGGGAACATTAGTAACATTTGGAATTATTATTTAAGTTTCATCAAAACCATGACAACCTTTGGTTGACCTAAGGTGGAGTTTATTTATCATACAACATATAGGATACTTTTTCCTTAGTTACAGTTCAAATGCATCGCTTTTGTTGGTTTTCAATGTATTATTTACAAAACAGAACATGTAAGGTTGAAAAAATTTACATCGATCTTCTGAGCTGCCATATCCCTGGCTCTCCTAGCCACATCAGCAACTCTTATACGTTTCTGAGCTCTCGTACCCCCTTATCGCAGGGGGAGGTGACCTGCCTTGATAGGGAGATGATGAACCGCGTCGTTCAGTAGGAGCCCACATTGAGGATTGTGATATGCCCTGAGGAGAAGATTGATTGAGCTGCCATATCCCTGGCTCTCCTAACCACATCAGCGACTCTTATACGTTTCTGAGCTCTCTCGTATCGCCTTATCGCATGGGGAGGTGACCTGCCTTGATAGGGAGATGATGAACCGCGTCGTTCAGGAGGAGACCACATTGAGGACTGTGATATGCCCTGAGGAGAAGATTGATATCTGCGGCAATGAGCAGCTGGACTTGCCACAGCAGCCGCTCCTTCAAATTTAGATTCTGGAGCTTCACACACACACACACACATATAAGATAAACAGAATATTTATTTACAAAACAAAACATGTAAGGTTGAAAAAATAAGCATCAATCATCTGTATAGCTGCCATTTCCTTGGCTCTCCTAGCCACATCAGCGACTCTTATACGTTTCTGAGCTCTCTCGTATCGCCTTATCGTAGGGGGAGGTGACCTGCCTTGAACCGGAGATGACGAACCGCATCGTTCAGGAGGAGCCGCACACATTGAGGATTGTGATATGCCTTTAGGAGAAGATTGATATCTGCGGCAATGAGCAGCTGGACTTGCCACAACCGCAGCTCCTTCAGATTTAGATTCTGGAGCTTGAGCTCTCTGCAGGGCATCCTGCACCCACGCACACACACATAAGATAAACATAATATTTATTTACAAAACAAAACATGTAAGGTTGAAAAAATTTACATCGATCTTCTGTTGAGCTGCCATTTCCCCGGCTCTCCTAGCCACATCAGCGACTCTTATACGTTCCTCCTGAGATTTAGCCTGAGCTCTTAGCACGGCAGCTCGGTGTGAATCCTACACACAAACACATATAAGTTGAAAAAAATATTAATACCCAAAACAAAATGTCGTTGAGAAGATTTACATTAATGTTGTTGTGTTGTTCTTTCGCTGGCTGCCCTTGCCGCAGCAGCGGCTCTATAATGTTCTCTCTGCAGGGCAGCCCTATTATCATCCTATCATAGGTACAACCAAATCACTTTTAACACATCAAAAACCAAATAAACAAGAGAAAAAAAATACATTAAGAGTTAAAATCTACAAACATGTTTTAAGTCGACAAGATAAAAACTTCCTTTGTGGGCTAAGAATTCGATACGAGGTGGCAGTGACATGACTTCTCAATTTTCATAGAGTCAAAATAGGCAAGGTCAAACATATAAATAAACATTCACATAATTTCTCATATTGATCACTTTGCAATACTATTTGCAGAGAAAACATAATATTATGAGGGAATTCCTAGGGAAAGGGGCAAACAACTATATTAGTGATTATGCGAGCAAGTTATTTAAGTCTTTTAAGGTTTTCTTTGCTTTGCTTTCTTTAAAATGAACTCTTGACTTCAACCAAGAACTAGAGTAACAAAACACAACTAGAACAAGGGTGTTACAGATGGAAGCCCAAATCCCAAATACATGCCACTGTTTTTTTTTTTTTTAAGAATCACAAAAGAAATAACATTATGCATTTCAGAAAATTTAATTAAGCATTCTTTCTTTCAGAATTTTACAATTAAAATTGGGTTTAACGAAATCAAATACCCGCTTGCGTTTCCATTTATTAAAGTCAAAATCTGCAAGAAAACAAAGCGTGTTGTAAGAAGACAACACAATCGAAGGTCAAGAAATATCGAATCGAGTTAAAGAGAATGAAGTACGAATAGTCAGGATAAAATATCCGGCCGGAGGAGTTGAATTCAGGCGAGAAAAAAATCTTGTGGTTGTCTTCGTCCATGTTTATGGCGAGAGAAAGAATGGGTCAAAACAGAGAATTTTTGGAATAACATTTGAAAATGTAATACTGTAGTTTGATTTCTACAAGGGCGGGAAAGGGGAAGATGGGAAGGGAGGGGTGATTTATACCGGAAGGCTAGGTCCCCCAGGTTCAAATTAACGGTATCGCGAGTTGCGTTGCAGTGGAGCGCTGTGAAGGCTAGAGGCATGGCTAAGGAGTTTGCTATGGACCTGATTGAATTACGACGAACAGAGGATAATTGGATAGAAATTGAATAGAAATGACAAAATTACCTCCTAATCCTTCGCTCTAACCAAATCTACATCCTAAGACAATAAAAAATCAAATTTACGTCCTAATTCTATCCTAAAAATATATTAACCATATAATCCCTCTTAAAACACCCGCCTCTTCGCACACACACAAAAAACATACACACTCCCCCCTCTCTCTACTTTCTCTAAACTCCGGCCACCCTTAGACTCTCAAACCTCCGGCCATCTTCTCCATTCCGCACCTCCGGTCACCCCTCCCCTCCACCATGCTTCGTCGCCATCAACAATTTCGGCGAGAACTTCAACTCCGACGAGATCTACACGGGCAAACCTCCATCTCTGTTCAAGCTTAGATCTGCGAAACCTTAACCTAATCTTACCTACATCGACAGCGATGATGAATCTATGCTCAAAGTGTTTCAGAGACGAGCAAAACAAGGAGGAGCTAGCGGGCATCGGCTACAGTCGCCATGAGGAAGATTGTTGATGGATATTCGTCAAAATCTCGAACGGAGGGGGAAGCCTCTTTAGCGCCGGCGGTGGTTGAATTTGTTTCTCGAACAGAGGGGGAGGTTGGGATTAGGGGTAGTTGAAAGAATGGAGATTTACAAGGTTGTTGGGTTTGGTGAAATGGGCTAGGGAAGAGGTTTGACCAAGGACAACCACACGCCCCAACTTTCTTTCTACAGTCAATATGTGTGTGTGTGTATATATATATAAGCGCTCTACTGCAACGCAACTCGCGATACTGTTAATATGAATCGGGGGGGGGTAGCCTTCCGGTATAAATTACCCCTCCCTTCCCCTTTCCCATCCTTGTAGAAATCAAACTACAGTATTACATTTTCAAGTGTTTTTCCCAAAAATTCTCTATTTTCCCCCATTCTTTCTCTCACCATAACCATGGTCGAAGACAACCACAAGATTTTTTTCTCGCCTGAATTCAACTTCTCCGGCCGGATTTTTTATCATGACTGTTTGTACTTCATTCTCTTCAACTCGATTCGATATTTCTTGACCTTCGATTGTGCTGTCTTCTTACAACACTCTTTGTTTTCTTCCAGATTTTGACTTTAATAAATGGAAACGCGAGCAGGTATTTGATTTCGATCAACCCAATTTTAATTGTAAAATTCTGAAAGAAAGAATGCTCAATTTAATTTTCTGAAATGCATAATGTTATTTCTTTCGTGATTCTTGAAAAAAAAAAAAAAGTGGCATGTATTTGGGCTTCCATCTGTAACACCCTTGTTCTTGTTGTGTTTTGTTGACTATGGTTCTTGGTTGAAGTCAAGAGTTCATGTTAAAGAAAGCAAAGCAAAGAAAACCTTAAATAACTTGCTCCCATAATCACTTATATAGTTGTTTGCCCCTTTCCCTATGAATTCCCTCATAATATTATGTTTTCTCTGCAAGAGAAAACTGTGATTCACGCGGAGTTTATTTTATAGTACTGCAAAGTAATCAATATGAGAAATTATGTGAATGTTTATTTATATGTTTGACTTTGCCTATTTTGACTCTATGAAAATTGAAAAGTCTATGTTACTACCACCTCGTATCGAATTCTTAGCCCACAAAGGAAGTTTTTATCTTGTCGACTTAACATGTTTGTAGATTTTAACTCTTTAATGTATTTTTTTTTCTCTTGTTTATTTGGTTTTTGATGTGTTAAAAGTGATTTGGTTGTACCTATGATATGATTATAATAGGGCTGCCCTGCAGAGAGATCATTATAGAGCCGCTGCTGCGGCAAGGGCAGCCAAGGAAAGGGCAGCCAGCGAAAGAACAGCACAACAGCAGATTAATGTAAATCTTCTCAACGACATTTTGTTTTGGAGAGAGAATGAGTGAAGTGAATAGTAAATTATAATGGTGTTATGAGTATTAAAATAATGTAGGAGAGAGAATGAGTGGAGGGAATAGTGATAAAAAAATTTCTTTTTAGGAAGTGTGTGATTTGTAGTGGGACACCCAAAAAGGAAAGTGTGTGATTTGTAATGGGACGGAGGGAGTATGTGTTTGTGAGCAGGATTCACACCGAGCTGTCGTGCTAAGAGCTCAAGCTAAATCTCAGGAACGTATAAGAGTCGCTGATGTGGCTAGGAGAGCCGGGGAAATGGCAGCTCAACAGAAGATCGATGTAAATTTTTTCAACCTTGCATATTTTGTTTTGTAAATAAATATTATGTTTATCTTATGTGTGTGTGTGCAGAATGCCCTGCAGAGAGTTCAAGCTCCAGAATCTAAATCTGAAGGAGCTCTGAAGGAGCTGCGGTTGTGGCAAGTCCAGCTGCTCATTGCCGCAGATATCAATCTTCTCCTTAGGGCATATCACAGTCCTCAATGTGTGCAGCTCCTCCTGAACGACGCCGTTCATCATCTCCCGTTCAAGGCAGGTCACCTCCTCCTGCGATAAGGCGATACGAGAGAGCTCAGAAACTTATAAGAGTTGTTGATGTGGCTAGGAGAGCTAGGGAAATTGCAGTTCAACAGAAGATCGATGTAAATTTTTTCAACCTTACATGTTTTGTTTTGTAAATAAATATTTTGTTTATCTTATATGTGTGTGTGTGTACGTATGTGTGCAGGATGCATGTAGAGAGCTCAAGCTCCAGAATCTAAATCTGAAGGAGCTACTGTTGTGGCAAGTCCAGCTGCTCATTGCAGCAGTTATCAATCTTCTCCTCAGGGCATATCACAGTCCTCAATGTGTGCGGCTCCTCCTGAACGACGCGGTTCATCATCTCCGGTTCAAGGTAGGTCACCTCCCCCTGCGATACGAGAGAGCTCAGAAACGTATAAGAGTCGCTGATGTGGCTAGGAGAGCCAAGGAAATGGCAGCTCAGAAGATCGATGTAAATTTTTTCAACCTTACGTGTTTTGTTTTGTAAATAAATATTTTGTTTATCTTGTGTGTGTATGTGCATGATGCCCAGCAGAGAGCTCAAGCTCCAGAATCTAAATCTGAAGGAACTGCTGTTGTGGCAAGTCGAGCTGCTCATTGCCGCAGTTATCAATCTTCTCCTCCGGGCATATCACAGTCCTCAATGTGTGCGGCTCCTCCTGAATGACGCCGTTCATCATCTCCAATTCAAGGTATGTCACCTCCCCCTGCGATACGATAGAGCTCAGAAACGTATAAGAGTCGCTGATGTTGCTAGGAGAGCCAGGGAAATGGCAGCTCAACAGAAGATCGATGTAAATTTTTTCAACCTTACATGTTTTGTTTTGTAAATAAATATTCTGTTTATCTTGTTTGTGTGTGTGTGTGTGTGTGTGCATGATGCCCTGCGAGCTCAAGCTCCAGTGACCCAAATCAAGGCGCTGCGTGGCAAGTCGAGCTTCTCATTGCCGCGGATATCAATCTTCTCCTCAGGGCATATCACAGTCCTCAATGTGTGCGGCTCCTCCTGAACGACGTGGTTCATCATCTCCAGTTCAAGGCAGGTCACCTCCCTCTTCGATAAGGCGATACAAGAGTCACTACCAGAAAAAGGTCATTTAGCGACGGAAATTTCCGCCGCTAAAATTAAATTTCCGTCGCTAAAAATAATCACAGGCGGAAAAATTCCGTCGGTGGTCCGCCGCTACCAGCCCGTCGCAATGCTCCGACGGGTCAATTTCCGCCGGTATTTTTTTATTTTACCGACGGAATTTAATTCCGCCGGTGAATTAATGGTTTCAGCGACGGAAATTTCCGCTGCTAAATTAATTTAATTTAATTAAATTTTCATTTCAGCGGCGGAAATTTACGTATACGGTATAGGGTATCGGGTATAGGGTATTGGGTATAGGGTATAGGGTATATGGTATAGTGTATAGGGTATAGGGTATAGGGTATATGGTATAGTGTATAGGATATAGGGTATAGTGTATTTATTGACTCATATTTATTTTTTTAGTGTAATTTAAAATAATTTTCATGTTTTAAATAATTATAAAGAATGATATTTATTAAATTAAAATTAATAAATATTTATGTGGTATTTATTTTTTCAAAAATAATATTTATTGACTCATATTTATTTTTTTGAGAGTAATTTAAAATAACTTTCATATTTTACATAAATAAAAATAATGATATTTATTAAATTAAAATTAATAAATATTTATGATTTATTTATTTTTTCAAAAATATCAAAAATATTTATGATACTTTAATGTTTTTTAGTTTGTTATTTTGTTAATTAGTTCTAAAAATAAACAAAAATTACATTTTAATATCAGCAACGGAATATAATATTCCGTCGGTGTTTAATTAAAAAAAACATTTAATTTCACCGTCGGAATATTTCCGACGCTGATAAATTAAAAAAAATTAATTATTCAGCGGCGGAAATATTCCGTCGGTGTAATATTTCAAAAAATATATATATATTTTAATTTCACCATCGGAATATTTCCGACGCTGATAAATAAAAAAAATAAAGAAATGATATATTTTCACCGGCGGAATAATTCCGTCGCTGATAAAGATTTAGCGGCGGAATATTCCGTCGGTAAATCAACCGCAAAAATAGTGGCGGTAATTAAACGAATATTCGAGGAATATTCGTTTTAGCGGCGGAATTTAGCGGCGGAATTAAATTCCGTCGCTAAATTTGACGCCAAAATAATTCCGACGCTAAAGCTTATATTCCGCCGCTATTTAGCGACGGAATGAGTCCGTCGCTGATAATTCCGTCGCTAAAACACCTGTTTCTGGTAGTGAGTGCTCCGTCTCCAATGCCGTGTAGGCCATCTAGTGCTGGTAGACCAGGATCACCAAGTCCTAAAGACATTCTCAGGTACTAGACATTTTTAGTTACAACTTTCCATGTTGAGTTCGATGAATAGTGTTGATGAAATGTGTGGCCACACTCAAGAGATTTGATAGAGATCAAATGCACTTGGATTATCAACATATTCGGTATCGAGAAAGCATTTAATAATGTGAGTTGACATGGAACATGACTCATGTTCAATTTGACATCGTGGACAAAGGGATTGTGACATTTGATCTATCGAGGAATCAAGATTTGATGTTATATTAATTGGGTGGATATAATGGTTTGCTAGAAACCACTTATGTCTTGTGAGATCGATGTTTCGACTCACTACCAACATAATATAATTCCTTTTGGGTCACACACAAAAGAACGAATTTGGAAAAGCTGAAATTGGAATTTTGGGCTTGTCACGACTTGTGACCATGAGCACGACTCGTGACAAGGATCACAACTCTTGCCATTTTACCTGTGCGACAGCGTTTTGGGCAATTCGTGGTGAGTTGGCATTCTGGGCTTGGGGACGATTCGTGCCCTATGGCACGAGTCGTGCTTCTTTAATCAGAACGATTGCCAAATAAATCACGACTCGTGAGTACGACTGAAATGGCAAGGGTACGACTCGTGCCCTCAGGCACGACTCAGACACGACTCGTGCCAGCGTCGAATTTCTGTCCGTACACATTTCCTTAGTTGGAAAGGTTTTTGTTTGGTCAAGGATTCTACCTAATAGTTAGGGATTTATATTTTGATATAAATACAATCCTTTGCTCAGCCAAAAATACAAGGTTATTCTAGGTTTATGAAACTCTAGATTTTGATATTGATTGAGAATCAAAATATCAAAAGCTCCCAAATATTCCATTGTCTTTGGTTATTGATTATTGAATATCGATTCAATAATCGGAGGATCATCTAGCAATCCTACAAGAATTGTTCTTGGGTTCGTTCGCGTGTGGATCACCATTAGAGAGCGATTACTTTATCTCCTAAAGCTTGAAAATCACCATTGTTGATTCATCACCAAGGTAGAACAAGGGAGAAGAAGATCAAAGTTTCATCAACGGTTCAAAGATTCAATCTTTGAGATTCATTTTAAGCAACATAATCGCATTAAGGTATGTAAATCTATTTCATATGTTTATAATCTTTTCATGCTAGACGGATTCAAGGCTAGGGTTTTGATATTTTATGAAAGTTCTTCCGCTGCGTTTGTAACCCCAAAACCCAACAATCGTTTATCCTAGTATTGAAAATGTAGGTGCATGGTAGTAGTTTTCATGATGAGACCGATCCATTTTCGTGGGTAGATAATTTAATAAATTCTAGAAGCCAAAAACGTCAACGAGGTGGCTCCACTTATGTTGAACTTGAATCATATTTAACCACTTCATTTGAGCCTATAGAAAAATTTGATATTGTAAAATGGTGGGCACGAAGGGCAAAAAACTATCATATTCTATCGTTGATAGCAAAGGAGATCTAGTCGCTCCCGCCTCAACTGTGGCCGTAGAAGAACTATTTAGTGTAGGAGGGTGTGTCTTGGATGGTCGAAGGTCAAGGTTGACTCCATTTAATTTAGAATATCAAATGGTGCTCGGCGATTGGACAAAAGTCGAACTAAGAACTCAAGATAAAAGAAGTAGTTCAGAGGAGGAGGGGGCCTTTGATGAAGATACATCGACGGGGAGCGAATGAACTACGCCACTCCATAAGGTAAATTAATTGTAATTTTATAGATTAGACTTTAGGTTATATTTAAGTTGAGGTAAATGCTACTAAATGTCCCCCTTATTTATAAAAGAGTAAGGTTGATTGTCCCTCTCTTTGTAATTTTATTTTAATTAATAAAATTTAAGGGTACCGTCCCTTTTTTCTTTTATATACTTTTTTTTCTTTTTAAAAAGTTAACTTTAATTAATTTTTTATTGATGAGAAAATAATATTTTAGACTTTTGTTTACTAGTGATATTTTTTCCAAAAAGATATATAAAAAAAGATAGAAAAAAATTAAACAAACAAAAGTATATGAAAGAAAAGAGGGACGGACTATACTTTATTAATTTTTTATTTTTTATTGATTAGGAAATAATATTTTAAACTTTTGTTTACTAGTGATATTTTTTCCAAAAAGGTATATAAAAAAAGATAGAAAATAACTAAACAAACGAAAGTATATAAAAGCAAAGAGGGATGGACTATACTTTATTAATTTTTTTTATTTTTTATAAATTTTTTTATTGATTAGGAAATAATATTTTAGATTTTTGCTTACTAGTGATATTTTTTCCAAAAAGGTATATAAAAAAGATAGAAAGTAACTAAACAAACGAAAGTATATAAAAGAAATGAGGGACGGATTATCCTTTATTTATTTTTTATAAATTTTTTATTGACTAGGAAATAATATATTCGACTTTTGTTTACTAGTGATATTTTTCCAAAAAGCTATATAAAAAAAGATAGAAAAAAAAAAAACTAAACAAATGAAAGTATATAAAAGAAAAGAGGGACGGACTATTCTTTATTTATTTTTATTTTTTTATAAAATTTTTATTGACTAGAAAATAATATTTTAGACTTTTGTTTACTAGTGATATTTTTTTCAAAATGGTATAATTGTTACAAGAAACTCAAAGCTTGATTTTGGGACAAATCAGTAAACACAAATCGGTCAACACAAACCGGCTAGACAAAAAAATTGCTCAAATCAGTCAAAAAAAAAGAAGGTATAATTGCTAAAAAAAAATCAAATCGATCAACACAAATCGGTCAACCGGCTATAATTGCCAATCGGTCTTGCAATTCCAAACCGACCAAACAAATTTTTATTTTTCGAAAAACACCGTTCAAACCGGAACCGAAATCGTACGGACGGTTCGAAATCGGGAACCACCCAAATCCGCTCTGGTTACATTTCATATCCTCACGATTTTGTGAATTGCCAGTTTAAAATCGAAACAGCCGGTCTGAACCAGTTGGACATCTCTAACCCTATGGTTCGAAGCCCTAATAAATAAGGAAATACTCAATAGTTTCTTCATTTAAATATAGCAATAATTAATTTTTTTTAAATAGTGAAAAGCCCAAAGTCAAACCATTTTTAACTTTAATTTCCATACAAGTAAGACTACGAGCAATGGTTTCATCCCACTCCCCCATTTCATCTAACATTTTTTATACTTTTTCTTATTCACCTAATATTTCATCTACCAATTTCATTTAACCCCTTACAATGGCTAAATTAAATTAAATTTCAACTCCCTCCAACTCATCATTCTATACCCCACCACTTTTATTTTATTTATATTCTCTATTTTTATGATTAGTAAAATAATAATAATTATTATTATTATTTATAATTAAAAAATATTTCAAAATTAATTAAAAAATATTGCATCAATTTATAGGAAAAAAATAATGATTTTTTTTTAAATAAAGGCTAAGACCAATCAGATGAAGCCAATCAGATGAAGCCACGTGAAAAATCAAGAAAAAAAAAAGGACAAGACCTGGATGAAATGGGTGGATGAAATTTTTCATCCCACCATTTCATCCAACCCATTGCATCATTTCAACCCAATTAAACCCATTTCATTCCCTCTTTCAACCATTGCATCATTTCAACCCAATTAAACCCATTTCATTCCCTCTTTCAACCGGCCATTGCACATAGTCTAACAATATAGTATGACGATCTCTGCATCTTTTCGTCTCCCTTCAAACCTTTTAAATTAGAGGCATCTATTTCTACATCTATATATATATAAAGGTTGAAGTGCATAGATCACTTCAACAAGCTTATTTTCCCTCCAAAACATGGATGATTCTAGATTATTTGTTTTGCTTTAAATCAACTAATTAAGAAAACAATTAATTGTCTTTAAATTAATCTAATTATTCTATTCCCTCTCCTATTCATTAAATGCAAATGAAGTATTATTTCTTTTTCTTACTTTTAGTCACTATACCTAAAACCCTTTATTCATAAATTCATAAATATCATTGATTTGCAAACTCTTAATTTTGCAAGTAAAAATGAAATATGAAAAAACAATAGTAAAAAATACATTTAGAAACACATGGAGTCCTTTCATTTAATAAAATGATATTTTTGAAAAGTGGGTAATAGTAATAATTTTCTTTTTTTTAAAGACTTATGTAAACTCCAAAACCAACAATTATTTTGGACATGAAATTCTTTCATTTAATAAAATGACATTTTTGACTTAAAATAAATTTTAAAATTCTATCTTGGATACAAATTGTACAATATTAGTATTTTGAGTCTTTAAAAAAATAAAAAAGATATTTTATTCTTTAAATAATATAAAAATAATTAAATTTTTATAACTTTTTGATTAAAGTTAAATCAAATAATTGTATCTCTTTTGATGTATAATTTTAAATTATTTGTAAGGACAAAGAATATATATTTTTGAACAAACACGTATGTGTAACTAATTAAGTTTTTTTTTTTAAAAAAAATGCTTATTCATATGTATAACAATGATCTTTAGATATATATATATTTTTTCTTAAATGAAGAGTGTTTTTTAAATGAAAATAGTTACTGACTATGTTTAGAAATCTGTAATATTATTAAATCAATGTGATGATATATTTTTGTTGAAACTTTTGTTTCCAAAATTATATTTTCTTTAATTCTTCTTTTTTTTAATAATTTTTTTTTCTTTTTCTTCATTAATTCTTCGAACTAAGTGGTTTTTTTTTAGCTAATAGTTATAATGTAGATTTTTTTTAAAAAAAAAATAGGCTTGAAATCTTATTTAGCCACTCTTGACACAACTTTTGAGTTTATTATTGATAATTTTTGTGTTCATTAAAACTCAAAAAAAAAAAAAGAATAAAATAAAAAACTGAGATTTTAGTTAAGTTTCACCGAGTGTTATTTAGATGAACTATCACAAATAAAAAAATGGTAAATAAAAGGTATAAGAAAGGATTTCAAAATCTAGGATAATTAATTTGCATTGAAAATTTAAGTTGATTTTTTGGGTTATAATTGTATATTTATTGCTAAAACAATAAATAAATTGTTTTTTTAACTATATCATAATATTTTTCTAAAAAAAAATCTATTTTATATGGATTTTTCTAAATAAAAAATATAAGGTATTTTAAAGAAAGAAAACTATTATATAATATTGGTTAAAAAATACAAAATATGACTTTATAAGAACATATCAAAAAAAGACAATTTTTTAAAAGACGCGATTAATGAAAAAAATAGAGTTGTTGATAATATTAATTACTCAGAAATGAGATAATTATTTATATTTAATGACAGTCATGCAAATCAAATGAGATAGTTATAGTAAATATATGAATTAGTTCATGTTATTTATCAAAGTTTTTTGATCGTGCGTTTAACGAACGGGTGTTATACTAGTTTACTTAATTTTTGACAATCTTGGACACTGAATTGAATCATAAACTTAACGAGACATGGAGAATATTTTAGTTTAGCTTGGTAATTGGATGAGATAATTGCAAAGAAATCAAGAAAATATTGTATATTTTTTATGTTAATTGTTAAGGATTTAAAGAATTATTCATCAAAAATTTTGTGATAAATATAAAGAATTATAAAAAATTGCAATAACATTGAAACAATAGTTGCAAATAATTCATACAACCAAACATGCATATCCCTTTGTTTCAAAATGAATTTTGATATTTTTTTTATGTAGGGGAATTCCAAAAAGTTTTTTTTAATCGAAAATAAAATAAATATCCTTGTTATTCATTTTTAAACTTTTAGTGTTATAAATATAAAATGAAATATGAAAAAAAAGTAAAAAAATTATTTAGAGACATATTTTTGGGTTATTCATTTTGAGAAAAAAAAATTATTTATCTTTGATGATGCCAAAAAGTCGAATCAGCCCAAAACCAAGCGATAGATTGTACTCCGGCGATTGAATAGCCTGAAAATAAGACAGAAAACGTAAACTAAGCCGGGGCTTTACCGGCGAAGGCCCTCCGGCGTGAGAGTAAGTTCACGATTTGTAGAGAGAGAAATCAAATTGACAGAGCTTCGAGTCAAAAAGATCACGTACCAGAATATGGAAATAATGGCTTGTATTTATAGTGATGGATTTCTAGAATCCATGTTGAACATGGACTGTAAAGAGATAAAATATAATCCTAGGAGAATTATATCTGTTGGAGAGTCCTTATTTGACTTGAATTGGTACAGGAGGTTACAATCCTGATTAGGGGTGTAAATGGTTCGGTTTGATTCGGTTTGGGACAATTTACGGACCGAACCACTAGTCATCGGTTTAGAAAAATCTCAAATCGAACCGAACCATGAAAAAATTCAAACCGAACCAAACCAAAACCGTCATGGTTTGGTTTGGTTTGGTTCGAACCGCGGTTTGATTTTACGGTTCGAACCGCGGTTTAAACCACAATTCAAACCCCGGTTCAAACCATTAAATAGAACATTGCTTAAAACTACACAATTCATTGTCTTGTTTGTTTGAATTTTCCAAACAATAAGAGATTAAGTATTTAAACACAACTTGAAATCGTGCTTCAATGTTTATAATAACAACAATTTGAGTACTTGTAATGGTAAGTGTTAAAGAGTAAATTAACATTATTACAAGAAGATTAACCAAAAGAAGAAAGGGTTATGGGCTAAAATCCATGAATAGAATTAGGAGTTTTCAAATCTAAATGTAAGGTGAAAATGAAAGATATACATATACAGTTAATATTGAATGGTTTGGTGGTTTGGTTTATTGGTTCGGTTTGGTGGTTCGGTCTCGCGGTCTCGAACCGTGGGTTGGGGGTCCAAACTGCAGACCAAATCGAACCACACGGTTTGATAATTTTTGAAACCGAACCAAACCACTATTACTTGAAAACCGAACTAAACTGCATGGTTTGGTTTGGTTCGGTTCCGAATCGCGGTTTGAACCGAACCACTTACACCCCTAATCCTGATTAGATTATAACTTCTTATTGTCCTTGTTGGAATAGGATTGCACAGGTTCACGCCGGTATGCCGAGATACGGATATTTCCTTCCTCGTCATGCATGGCCACCTCGGTCCATGATGAGCCGGGGAAGGAATATGAAGGAATGTGAAGGAATGGGGGATGCTGAATTCTTGAAAGTTGTATAGCCGAGTAGCTTATGGTGGGATAGCCGAGAAGGCCTCCTTGTCGCCAAGGGAGGGCATCTCGGCCTTGGAGGGGAGTCTCCTCGGCCCATGAGATGGGCCTTGGTCATTTCGTCTGTTTAGCCTTGGTCGACCTAGGTATTGCCAAGATGGAGAGTACGAGGAAGCCCAGGTTCTTACCTCATATCTAAGACTTTGATGGATTATGTTTAAGGCCCAATCCACTTGGGCCTTGCCCGGACTAGCCCATATTCGTACTTAGGTTTATAACGTTCAGTGGCCCCCGACTTACGAGCTCGGCTATGCCGAGTAGGAAGTGATGCTCTACCTCGGCCTATACGAATATGAAAGGGCGTCTACGTGGCAATGTGTCGCTTCGGTTGTCCATCGGTTACTTCGTACAATGATGGGGCACGGTGCACGACGTCTGACACATCTCTTAGGAACCCACTAATGCATTAAATGTTGGGGGCGCCATACCCGTGTGGACCATTTTGAGTCGGGTTCGACCCGTTTGGATGAGTATAAAAATAAAGTCCCTCTTCCATTTCAACCTTTTATCCTCTTGAACATTTGAGAGCGAATTAGCAAGGTTCAAAAGCTGTTCTTCGTGTTCTTGAGTGCTTGAGTTGCCCAGAATCTTCAGAAGCGTCCGATTCCCCGTTTGATTTCACCAATCCTCAATAGAAACAGGTATACTTTCTTTCCTTCTATTGATTTCTGCGCTTTAATGTGTAATTTCTAGGGTTTTGCTTGAATTTTTCTTTGAAAACCGCCATTGTTGTCCTTCAAAAACTTTTCTTGGGTTTTGAATTTGAATAATTTCTTGAATCCTTTCTACTCCCTCGTCCCGTTCTAGAGATGCCTCGTTCTTGGGAACATGACCCTCGTGAACTTTATGGCTACCACAAGGTAAACCTTAGGGTTTATCAAAGGGAAAGGGGGCCATGAATGTTAGTGACCTTGATGTAGATAGGAAAAATGTTGATGAGATATAGTTGCCTGAGGGAGGATATATATAGAAGGTTGAAGTGCATAGATCACTTCAACAAGCTTATTTTCCCTCCAAAACATGGATGATTCTAGATTATTTGTTTTGCTTTAAATCAACTAATTAAGAAAATAATTAATTGTCTTTAAATTAATCTAATTATTCTATTCCCTCTCCTATTCATTAAATGCAAATGAAGTATTATTTCTTTTTCTTACTTTTAGTCACTATACCTAAAACCCTTTATTCATAAATTCATAAATATCATTGATTTGCAAACTCTTAATTTTGCAAGTAAAAATGAAATATGAAAAAACAATAGTAAAAAATACATTTAGAAACACATGGAGTCCTTTCATTTAATAAAATGATATTTTTGAAAAGTGGGTAATAGTAATAATTTTCTTTTTTTTTAAAGACTTATGTAAACTCCAAAACCAACAATTATTTTGGACATGAAATTCTTTCATTTAATAAAATGACATTTTTGACTTAAAATAAATTTTAAAATTCTATCTTGGATACAAATTGTACAATATTAGTATTTTGAGTCTTTAAAAAAATAAAAAAGATATTTTATTCTTTAAATAATATAAAAATAATTAAATTTTTATAACTTTTTGGTTAAAGTTCAATCAAATAATTGTATCTCTTTTGATGTATAATTTTAAATTATTTGTAAGGACAAAGAATATATATTTTTGAACAAACACGTATGTGTAACTAATTAAGTTTTTTTTTTTTTAAAAAAAAATGCTTATTCATATGTATAACAATGATCTTTAGATATATATATTTTTTCTTAAATGAAGAGTGTTTTTTAAATGAAAATAGTTACTGACTATGTTTAGAAATCTGTAATATTATTAAATCAATGTGATGATATATTTTTGTTGAAACTTTTGTTTCCAAAATTATATTTTCTTTAATTCTTCTTTTTTTTAATAAATATTTTTTTCTTTTTCTTCATTAATTCTTCGAACTAAGTGGTTTTTTTTAGCTAATAGTTATAATGTAGATTTTTTTTAAAAAAAAAAAAAAATAGGCTTGAAATCTTATTTAGCCACTCTTGACACAACTTTTGAGTTTATTATTGATAATTTTTGTGTTCATTAAAACTCAAAAAAAAAAAAGAATAAAATAAAAAACTGAGATTTTAGTTAAGTTTCACCGAGTGTTATTTAGATGAACTATCACAAATAAAAAAATGGTAAATAAAAAGTATAAGAAAGGATTTCAAAATCTGGGATAATTAATTTGCATTGAAAATTTAAGTTGATTTTTTGGGTTATAATTGTATATTTATTGCTAAAACAATAAATAAATTGTTTTTTAACTATATCATAATATTTTTCTAAAAAAAAATCTATTTTATATGTATTTTTCTAAATAAAAAATATAAGGTATTTTAAAGAAAGAAAACTATTATATAATATTTGTTAGAAAATACGAAATATGACTTTATAAGATCATATCAAAAAAAGACAATTTTTTAAAAGACGCGATTAATGAAAAAAATAGAGTTGTTGATAATATTAATTACTCAGAAATGAGATAATTATTTATATTTAATGACAGTCATGCAAATCAAATGAGATAGTTATAGTAAATATATGAATTAGTTCATGTTATTTATCAAAGTTTTTTGATCGTGCGTTTAACGAACGGGTGTTATACTAGTTTACTTAATTTTTGACAATCTTGGACACTGAATTGAATCATAAACTTAACGAGACATGGAGAATATTTTAGTTTAGCTTGGTAATTGGATGAGATAATTGCAAAGAAATCAAGAAAATATTGTATATTTTTTATGTTAATTGTTAAGGATTTAAAGAATTATTCATCAAAAATTTTGTGATAAATATAAAGAATTATAAAAAATTGCAATAACATTGAAACAATAGTTGCAAATAATTCATACAACCAAACATGCATATCCCTTTGTTTCAAAATGAATTTTGATATTTTTTTTATGTAGGGGAATTCCAAAAAGTTTTTTTTAATCGAAAATAAAATAAATATCCTTGTTATTCATTTTTAAACTTTTAGTGTTATAAATATAAAATGAAATATGAAAAAAAAGTAAAAAAATTATTTAGAGACATATTTTTGGGTTATTCATTTTGAGAAAAAAAAATTATTTATCTTTGATGATGCCAAAAAGTCGAATCAGCCCAAATCCAAGCGATAGATTGTACTCCGGCGATTGAATAGCCTGAAAATAAGACAGAAAACGTAAACTAAGCCGGGGCTTTACCGGCGAAGGCCCTCCGGCGTGAGAGTAAGTTCACGATTTGTAGAGAGAGAAATCAAATTGACAGAGCTTCGAGTCAAAAAGATCACGTACCAGAATATGGAAATAATGGCTTGTATTTATAGTGATGGATTTCTAGAATCCATGTTGAACATGGACTGTAAAGAGATAAAATATAATCCTAGGAGAATTATATCTGTTGGAGAGTCCTTATTTGACTTGAATTGGTACAGGAGGTTACAATCCTGATTAGGGGTGTAAATGGTTCGGTTTGATTCGGTTTGGGACAATTTACGGACCGAACCACTAGTCATCGGTTTAGAAAAATCTCAAATCGAACCGAACCATGAAAAAATTCAAACCGAACCAAACCAAAACCGTCATGGTTTGGTTTGGTTTGGTTCGAACCGCGGTTTGATTTTACAGTTCGAACCGCGGTTTAAACCACAATTCAAACCCCGGTTCAAACCATTAAATAGAACATTGCTTACAACTACACAATTCATTGTCTTGTTTGTTTGAATTTTCCAAACAATAAGAGATTAAGTATTTAAACACAACTTGAAATCGTGCTTCAATGTTTATAATAACAACAATTTGAGTACTTGTAATGGTAAGTGTTAAAGAGTAAATTAACATTATTACAAGAAGATTAACCAAAAGAAGAAAGGGTTATGGGCTAAAATCCATGAATAGAATTAGGAGTTTTCAAATCTAAATGTAAGGTGAAAATGAAAGATATACATATACGGTTAATATTGAATGGTTTGGTGGTTTGGTTTATTGGTTCGGTTTGGTGGTTTGGTCTCGCGGTCTCGAACCGTGGGTTGGGGGTCCAAACTGCAGACCAAATCGAACCACACGGTTTGATAATTTTTGAAACCGAACCAAACCACTATTACTTGAAAACCGAACTAAACCGCATGGTTTGGTTTGGTTCGGTTCCGAATCGTGGTTTGAACCGAACCACTTACACCCCTAATCCTGATTAGATTATAACTTCTTATTGTCCTTGTTGGAATAGGATTGCACAGGTTCACGCCGGTATGCCGAGGTATGGATATTTCCTTTCTCGTCATGCATGGCCACCTCGGTCCATGATGAGCCGGGGAAGGAATATGAAGGAATGTGAAGGAATGGGGGATGCTGAATTCTTGACAGTTGTATAGCCGAGTAGCTTATGGTGGGATAGCCGAGAAGGCCTCCTTGTCGCCAAGGGAGGGCATCTCGGCCTTGGAGGGGAGTCTCCTCGGCCCATGAGATGGGCCTTGGTCATTTCGTCTGTTTAGCCTTGGTCGACCTAGGTATTGCCAAGATGGAGAGTACGAGGAAGCCCAGGTTCTTACCTCATATCTAAGACTTTGATGGATTATGTTTAAGGCCCAATCCACTTGGGCCTTGCCCGGACTAGCCCATATTCGTACTTAGGTTTATAACGTTCAGTGGCCCCCGACTTACGAGCTCGGCTATGCCGAGTAGGAAGTGATGCTCTACCTCGGCCTATACGAATATGAAAGGGCGTCTACGTGGCAATGTGTCGCTTCGGTTGTCCATCGGTTACTTCGTACAATGATGGGGCATGGTGCACGACGTCTGACACATCTCTTGGGAACCCACTAATGCATTAAATGTTGGGGGCACCATACCCGTGTGGACCATTTTGAGTCGGGTTCGACCCGTTTAGATGAGTATAAAAATAAAGTCCCTCTTCAATTTCAACCTTTTATCCTCTTGAACATTTGAGAGCGAATTAGCAAGGTTCAAAAGCTGTTCTTCGTGTTCTTGAGTGCTTGAGTTGCCCAGAATCTTCAGAAGCGTCTGATTCCCCGTTTGATTTCGCCAATCCTCAATAGAAACAGGTATACTTTCTTTCCTTCTATTGATTTCTGCGCTTTAATGTGTAATTTCTAGGGTTTTGCTTGAATTTTTCTTTGAAAACCGCCATTGTTGTCCTTCAAAAACTTTTCTTGGGTTTTGAATTTGAATAATTTCTTGAATCCTTTCTACTCCCTCGTCCCGTTCTATAGATGCCTCGTTCTTGGGAACATGACCCTCGTGAACTTTATGGCTACCACAAGGTAAACCTTAGGGTTTATCGAAGGGAAAGGGGGCCATGAATGTTAGTGACCTTGATGTAGATAGGAAAAATGTTGATGAGATATGGTTGCTTGAGGGAGGATATAAGCTATCCGGGCAAGATGAGACTAGACCGATGATGAGTTGGATTTTGTATATTTTATTTACCTATGTTTCCGGATATTTTACATCCATTTTAATGTATTTAGAATAGTTTTGATGTAATTTGAGAGAAACGTTGTAATGTGAGGTTTTGTTGAGAAATGATTCAATCTGAGGGTAGTTTAGTATTTTATTTTGTATTTAGATGTGATCTCAAGAGACCGAAGATTCCTAGTCAACTGTTAAAGAAAAAGTCAACAAAATGGCCAAGGTTCAAGAAAAGTGTCAAAGAAAGTCAAGGGATGAAGGCTAGATCAAATCCAAGTCAAAGATGAAGATTTCTGCACAGAGCACGAATGGGAATCTGAAGCACGAGTGAAGAAGGACTGAGCACGAGTGAGGCACGAGTGGGACTTAAACACAAATCAGAGCAGAATGATCAGAACAACTTGGAGCTGGAAGAACGAGTCGTGGGCACGAATTGGAGAGAAGGGCACGACTCGTGCCCAGACGCGTTTTCTGACGTCAGCGAGGCGTTGGTGAGCAGATTTTATGGATTTAATTAGCTATTTTCCTAATTAGTGAAGGTTTTATTATAGGGAGTATAAATACCTCCTTATAAGACATTTTTAGGGTAGCTTTTGTTAAGGATGAAGCTCCTGCTGTCCCAAGAGGCAATCAAACAATGAAGGTAGTCCCTGAGGCTGAGGCGCCCGCCCCATCCTATTCCATGCGGCCGCCTCGCTTTGAAGATCCCAAGTCTGAAGCCTCGGCCCTTGAGGGCGCCTCAGCCTCAGGGACTACCTTCGTTGTTTGATTGCCTCTTGGGACAGCAGGAGCTTCATCCTTAACAGCTTTTATCTTATCAAGTACTACCTAGGTTTTGAAGGATCGAAAGAGTTTGGTTTTTCAAGATTTTGCAAGGATTTTCAGGTTTGATGTATTGCTATTCATATTTTGTGATTTCAATCATGAATATGAGTAGCTAATTTTTCTAACTCATGGATTAGATGTAGTAGATGTTGAACTTCTATGCTAAATTGATTTTTAATTCTTCCAAACTATCTCGTTCTTATTTGATGAATTATTTATCATTCAATTTATGTGTTTTAGATTGTTGCATTACCGTGGACAATTTATTTAAAGAACACTATTTCATCAATTAGGTCTAATTGTTGACCTACCAGAATACAAGAAAACCTAGATTCATTTATTTCTTATTTGCTTAATGAGTTTCTTGAGTATTGTTTTGACCTACCGGAATTTACAATACGATAGAAATATTGGGGTTGCAATTCGAACACCAAACGTCCCAACCCTTAGTCAAGTGAAAGAATCTTTGAACGAGATTGTCATTTTTATTATCTAATAAACCCTAGCATAGAAAGGAGACAACTACGAAATCCAATCCATGAATTCTTTTAATCTGATTAAATCATTGTTAATTGTTTGCTTGTTTTCTTTAGTTTCAATAATTCTTTTAGTTTATTGCTTTAGTAATTTAATTAATAAATCAAATCAAAAACCCCCCATTGTTTTGTTTGTACTAATTAACTCAACTTGTTGAACACGCAAGTATCTGTGGTTCGACCCTTACTTGTACTGCTACTTCGGTATCTTGTACTTGCAAGGTTTTTATTACACAATGGAAATTTTATCCATCAAGTTTTTGGTGAACTTCTATACTAAATTGATTTTTAATTCTTCCAAACTTTCTCGTTCTTATTTGATGAATTATTTGTCATTCAATTGATGTGTTTTAGATTGTTGCACTACTGTGGACAATTTATTTAAAGAACAATATTTCATCAATTAGGTTTAATTGTTGACCTACCGGAATACAAGAAAATCTAGATTCATTTATTTCTTATTTGCTTAATGAGTTTCTTGAGTATTGTTTTGACCTACCGGAATTTACAATACGATAGAAATATTGGGGTTGCAATTCGAACACCAAATGTCCCAACCCTTAGTCAAGTGAAAGAATCTTTGAACGAGATTGTCATTTTTATTATCTAATAAACCCTAGCATAGAAAGGAGACAACTACGAAATTCAATCCATGAATTCTTTTAATCTAATTAAATCATTGTTAATTGTTTGCTTGTTTTCTTTAGTTTCAATAATTCTTTTAGTTTATTGCTTTAGTAGTTTAATTAATAAATCAAATCAAAAACCCCCATTGTTTCGTTTGCACTAATTAACTCAACTTGTTGAACACGCAAGTCTCTGTGGTTCGACACTTACTAGTACTGCTACTTCGGAATCTTGTACTTGCAAGGTTTTTATTACATAGTGGAAATTTTATCCATCTAGTTTTTGGCGCCGTTGCCGGGGACTTGTTGTGATTTTTAACAAGTTTATTTAATCGGTGCAAGTTTGGTAGACGTTCACTGAACTTCCCGATAGTTCCTGCGAACGATTTTATCGACAGAGTTGGAAGGGGCATTCCCCCTATAAGAGAATCAGACACCAAGTCTGAAACTTCTGTCACCGAGACAGTTGTTGAATTAAGTGAGTTGGAAACTTCTTCCACCGAGGAAGAAGAAGAATTTAATTTTGTGATGGCAGACCAAATTATGAACGCTTTTGCCAGGCCTAGAGTCGACACATCGGTGTCATGCATAGTGTTGCCTGATGCATCATTGGCATATGAAATAAAAGGCCAATATTTTAACATGCTCCCAAATTTTCATGGCTTAGCTGGTGAGAATGCACTTGCGTTTTTGAGAGAATACATGTCTACTGTGAGTGGGTTCCCTATAAAGGAGGGTGTTACTTCAGAGCACTTGCGACTGAAGTGTTTTCCGTATGCACTAAAAGATAAAGCCAAAACTTCGCTATTGTTACTTCCTCCTAGTAGCATCACTACTTGGGATGCTTTGCATGATGCTTTTCTTACTAAATTTTACCCTTATGATGCATTGACTAATTTTAGGGTGAAAATTATGGGATTTGCTCAGGAATCGGGGGAAGCCTTTCACGAGGCATGGGATAGATTTAAGATGTTACAAATTCAATGTCCCCACCATAACTTTCCTGCTTCTATGTTGCATCAAACTTTTTATGGGGCTTTATTCCCTGAATATCAATTAATGGTTGATAATGCAGCAAGAGGTAGTTTGGGTAGCAAAACTGTGCAACAGTGCCAGGAACTGTTTGAGATGTTAAGTGCTAACTCTCAATAGAAGGGATCAAGGGGGACAATAAGGGGAGTGAATGAGGTAGGGCTGAGCAATGAGATTGCTAAGCAGTTTGCATTATTAAACCAAAGATTTGATAAATTAGCTTTGCAAAATGCTTCTTCTTCTTCTTTGCCTTCTACTGCTCATCTTGTTTATGATAGTTGTGTTACATGTGGATCTAAATCTCATGATTATAACTCATGTCCCACTACTAGTCCCTATAGCTATGAAAGTGAGCAGGTACAGGCGATGCAAGGATTTGGTCAGAGGTTACCACCAAGCAACAATCAGTACGGTAATATGTACAATCCAGGGTGGCAAGCAGGGCTGAGACATCCCAATTTGTCATGGGGTGGGAATCAACAGAATAAAACTCTCCATCCCCAACCACCTCAGGGGCCCTATGAGAGGAAGAAAGAGCCTTGGGAAGAGGCCATATATCAGATGAGAGCAGAGCAACATCAAGCAAGGGCAGAGCAGCAGCAAGCAAGTAACAACCAAGCTGCTGCAATGAAAAAGTTGGAGACCCAACTGGGTCAATTGGCTGAAGCTCTACAGGAACGACAGCCGGGTACATTCCCTAGCCAAGGGGAGCAAGCTAAGGCCATCATCACCTTACGGGGTGGCAAACAAGTAGACAATCAGGTAGCTTCTCCTCTTCTCCCCCTAAACCCCCTGTTGTTGAGTCCCCTGTAGTGGAACCCCCCAATGTTGAAAATGTAATTGTGGAAGATGTTGTGTCTGATGATGAGGGTACAAATGGATTGGGGAAAGATGTGACTGTTGATGCTCCCATTCCCAAGCCATATGTATCGCCTGTTCCTTTTCCTGGAAGATTTTTGAGAAATAAACTGGATCATCAAATGAAAGAGCTGATTGACATGTTTTTGAAAGTAAATATAAATTTGCCTCTTTTGAATGTGATAAAGAATGTTCCATCTTATGCAAAATTCTTTAAAGAAATAAATTCCAGGAAAATTCAGTACGGGAAAGATGATAAATTGTTGTTGGGTGAGAGTGCGAGTGCTGTGGTCAAACATAGTCTTCCGCCAAAAATGAAAGATCCCGGGAGTTTTCTAATTTCCATTACTTTGGGGGATTCTAACACGGTGAAGGCTATGATTGATCTTGGGGCCAGCTTTAATTTGTTACCCTATTACATGTATCTTGAGTTGGGTTTACCTGAGCTAAAACCCACTATGATGGCCCCACAACTTGCCGATCGGTCCATTAAAAGACCCTTGGGCATCGTAGAGGATGTTTTAGTTCAGGTTGGTTCATTGATAATTCCGGTCATTTTTGTGGTTCTAGAGATGCCTCGCGGTGAAGGTAGCTGTCTTGACTCACCCATATTGCTTGGGCGACCTTTCATGGCAACGACCAACACCGTGATAAATGTGGGTAATGGCACTCTTTCCATGACTGTGGCAAATGAAAGAATTGAAATAAATGTGTTTGACATAATGAAAAATCCTGTGGAACATGATGAGTCTTGCATGCTTATAAATGAGTTAGATATTGTTGAGGAATGTGTGAGTGAGGTTTCATGGCATGAGAGTGATTGTGAGGGCTTAGAGTCTTTGATGTCAATAGGTGGTGAGAAACTTAGGGATAATGCGGATGCTCAACTGATGGCTGTGGATAAGGTCGACGAGCACCATCCTAGTGATGGCCCGTTTCACCCTCTAGGACACTTCAATGAGAAGTTGGCACCCTCTATTGTTATCCCCCCGGTCCTTGAGCTGAAAACTCTCCCTGTAAATTTAAAATATGCATTCTTAGGAGAGGGAGAGACTTTGGCTGTTATAATTGAATCAGATTTGGCCATAGAACAGGAGGCCCAGTTGATAGCTGTTTTGTGTGAGTATAGAGAGGCCATTGGGTGGACTTTAAAGGACATTAAGGGAATTAGTCCCTCGATGTGCATGCATAAAATTCATCTCTTGGATGGTGCAAAGCCGTCTAGGGAGAGACATAGAAGGTTATATCCTCACATGGAGGAAGCTGTGAGAAAAGAGGTCCTTAAGTTGTTAGTGTGAGTACCCCGACCCGAACTCGTGTTTTTGGGTCCGCTTCCCATGGTTGGCATTAATTTTGGGCTCACTTATTTGCTAAAGTGCATTTTGGCCCTAAATTACCCATCCATTTGCTTGATCCATTGGGCCTGCCTTCCTGCGGCCCATGTTGTCATAAAGATGACCGGTGTCGTCCGACATAGGGCAACCCAAAGGCGGTTAACGCCCTATTTCGTCCGACATAAGACCTCCCATCAGCATGCCTATAAATAAAGGGCTTGAATAGAGGCTCACTCTCTCTCACACACACACATACTCACCTCCCTCGTCACACACATACACATCCAAGCTAAGGACCAAAGAAGGAGCTCCTTTGTTGGTGTTTTGAAGGGGTGAACACCATACTATTGGTGCTTCTACCTTGTGGACTACAATAGGTAGTCCCTAAACCCTCTCTCTCTCTCTCTCTCTCTCTCTCTCTGATTACCTCTTGCATACTCATCCATTTTATCTTGCATGCTTTATTGTTCAATAATATGTGAATATTTGGGATTTTGCATGACAAAGGTGGTGGAGATGTGAATCTTCCATATTCACATCTCCTCACCTCAGATCTGGACATTTGGTAGCCTTAGTTGCATTAAAGTTTGCATCTTGGTTGATTGTGTTTGAGTTAGGAGGTGATGGCTACATGATAATGGCCAAAAACATGTGATTCATCACATTTGGCCATTAAAGCCATGTGATCCTCCCATAATACTCATGTATTAATGTTATTCTACTGCTTTTAGTTTATGTTATAGCTTAGATTCATGTTAGAAAGCAAGGAGGGATCAGTCTGCTGAAGGGCACTGAAATAGGACACCTATGTCGGACGACATGGGACTCCTCAAGGGGTCCTGTGTCATACGACATAGAGCTCCCAGAAAGCTGTTTGGCTTTCAGTGGCTTCAGATCTACTCAGATTGATCCCCTTTGTGATTCAGAGTTGTATTCAAGTAGTTTCAGTTCATTTACCACTATTTGGGAAGCCTAAGATCTGTTTGGGTGTAACCCATTGATGGAGGCAGTTTTTCGTGTGTCATGGATAGCCTTTGGTGTCCTACGTCATACGAGATCCGTATCATTAAAAGTCAATCTTGACTTTGCTCACTCCGATCAACCCCAAACTGGTCTTAGACCCTGAATAGTGTCTCTCTTTAATTAAAATAACATTGTTTCAAATTCTAGAATAGCCTTGGTGTTGTAAGAGACAACCTGACCAGGATGTCTTATGTCGTTTGACATCCCTCTTCTGAGGAAGTCCTGTGTCGGACGACATCCGAGTTCTCTGGACAGATTGTCTCATCTCCTGCCTTGTAATACAAGTCAACGTTTGTAAGGGTGTGGCCCCCTTTCATGGTTCACAAGTTGTATCCAGTTTCAATGACATCAATAAAATCCAAATTTGCATGCCTTGTTTGTTGACACAAATTGCACACACTTTGAATGATTATAATTGTCCAATGTTTGATTGAAAGTCTCGAAAGAGGCGAAGATTGGACCTAAAACTGTTGATTGTATATTTATTGGATATGCACATAACAGTAGTGCTTATAGATTTCTTGTGTATGAGTCGAAAATTGAAGCTATACACAAAAATACTATAATGGAATCGGTAAACGTATCGTTCTTTAAGAATATATTCCCGTGTAAGTCAAGAAATGAGGAAAGCTCATCGACTAGGGTAATAGATTCAATAGAAGAAGAACACGTTCAAGATAAAAGTGAAGAAGAAGAGGTGGAACCTCGACGGAGCAAAAAGCTAGGATTGAAAAATCCTATGGTCCGGACTTTCTAACCTATATGGTAGAAAGTGAACCGCAAAGTTACAAAGAAGCCGTTAGCTCTTCGGAAGGACCTTTGTGGAAGGAAGCAATTAAAAGTGAAATTGATTCCATTTTGCAAATTCACACATGAGAATTAGTGGACCTTCCTTCGGGAAGTAAACCACTAGGATATAAGTGGATTTTCAAAAGAAAAATGAAGGCGGACGGAACAATTGATAAGTATAAGGCCCGACTTGTAATTAAAGGTTACAGACAAAAAGAAGGCCTAGACTATTTTGACACGTATTCTCCCGTCACGTGAATAACATCAATAAGAGTTGTACTTGCAATTGCTGCATTGAGAAATCTTGAAATACATCAAATGGATGTAAAAACAGCCTTTCTAAATGGAGATTTAGAAGAGGGGATTTACATGGAACAACCCCGAGGGGTTTGTTGCGCGTGGATTAGAAAAGAAGGTGTGCAAATTAGTAAAGTCATTATATGGCTTGAAACAAGCACCAAAACAGTGGCATCAAAAATTTGATAATGCTATGATGCAAAGTGGATTTAAAATAAATGAGTGTGACAAATGTGTCTATACTAAAACCACGAAAAATGGATATGTCATATTTTGTCTTTATGTAGATGACATGCTTATCATAGGGAGTTGTGATAAGATGATCAAATCCACGAAAGACATGTTGAATTCGAAATTTGACATGAAAGATATGGGACTTGCGGACGTAATCCTTGGAGTTAAAATTTCTAGAATATCCAATGGACTTGTATTAAGTCAATCTCATTATGAGGATAAAATTCTTGAGAAATTTAGCAAGGGTGACAATGGAATAGCGAGTACTCCAATCGACCCAAATCTTCATCTTTCAAAGAATAGAGATGAACCGGTGTTTCAATTAGAGTATTCGAGAATCATCGAAAGTCAAATGTACTTGATGAGTTGTACTAGGTTGGATATTGCTTATACCGTTAGCAAGTTAAGCGGGTACACAAATAATCCTGGAACAAATCATTGGAATGGTATAGTAAGAGTACTAAGGTACTTAAGATATACTCGTGATTTTGGATTACATTACACTAGACATCCAGCTGTGATAGAAGGATATAGTGATGCTAATTGCATATCGGATATCAAAGACTCAAGGTCTACAAGTGGATATTTATTCACATTAGCAGGTGCAGCTATATCATGGAAATCTTCTAAGCAAACTGTTATAGCCAGATAAACCATGGAATCAGAGTTTATAGCACTAGATAAATGTGGTAAGTCTAGACATATACGTCGAAGACATAATACCATTAAACAACTACTTACAACTGGCACCATATCTGTTGACTATGTGAGGTCAAAAGATAATTTGGCGGATCCGCTAACCAAAGGGTTAAGTAAAGAGATAGTTGCAAAGTTGACATTGGGAATGGGATTAAAGCCTCTTGAGAAGTTAAACACAGCGAAAAACCCAACCTAGTTGACTATAGATCCCAAGATCTAGGTTCAAAGGGACAACCTAACTGTTAAAAGACTTGTAGCATCACTGTGGGGGTCAACCCCATACTCATTCCTTAAAGTGATATCCCGAGATGAATGAGATTAAGCCTATGGCTTTTAATGATTCTTATGCGAAGTAAAATGGGTTACTTAAAAGAATCACCTATGTGAGAAAGAAGTAGGCCGCTTCGAGAAGAATTGTGTGAGGCTCAATTCTTAGAACTTCTCACAGAACTAGGCATTGTGATCCAGGGCCATTAATGGACACAACTATGAGAGCTGAATTGTGTTAGGGAGATACCTGTGTAAAGTATATGATCGGCTACACAAAAAGCTAGCAGTTCAAGGACCTCGCGTCTACTGATTAGCGAGTAGGGTAAATATACTTTTACAAGGGAAGGTTCAAAGGGAAAACTCCTACCTATCCCATGCAGGTTTTCGACTGTCGGACTTTATCACCTACCCTCGTGAATTTCCTTCATGTGGGGGATTGTTGGAAAAATAGTGTGTTTTGAAGGAAATTAATGGATTAATTTCTAAAGGGTAATTTTGTCAAATTACTTAATTGGTTTTGTGTTTGTGAAATAAAATATTTATTTGTCCAAAATGGTTTTTGGATGAATTAAATATGAATGCTCAAAGTATGTGGCCCACCTTTTGCTAATCATTTTGATTTTGTAAATCAAAAATGTCATTGACTTTGACTGATATGCTCGGCCGAGCAGAGTGATTGACTCGCCCGAGCATAGCATAGCAGATTGTCAAAAGTTTCTGGACAGTCATGCTCGGCCGATGCATATGCCTTACGTGGCCGAGCAGATCTGGGCAAAAGTTTCTGGACAGCCTTGCTCGGTCGAGCAAGGCACATGACTCGGCCGAGCAGTTCCTGAGCAGATATGTAACAGCCAATTATTAAATGTGGAAAACTGAAATGAAAATCATTATGGCTAATATTTTTGATTTAATGGTTGTTTAATTTCGTAATAATATTGTTTATTACAAAATTAAAACCATTTTTTCAGTTTTGATCTTGGATTTTGAAATGTTTAAATTGTTGTTTGTCAACAACATTGAAAAGAACTTTTGGAACACTTGAGAAAAACACAACAGAGAAACAAACACTTGTTTTCTGCAAATCCTCCTCCATATTCGAATTTGTTGCATATTGTCATCTCGTTCATTTGGCCTCCTTGCATAGTAACATCAAGAGGTGATGTAGTCCAGGCTCGATTCAGCTCATTGGGATACTTAGGTGCAAAGTGCCCCCGATCCGTACGTTCTATCCTGGGAGACAAACGACCCAAGAAAACTCAAGCACACTCGGTGAGGGGTCAAATATGTC
Organism: Adenophora triphylla var. japonica; assembly: GCA_022495995.1. NCBI lineage: Eukaryota > Viridiplantae > Streptophyta > Magnoliopsida > Asterales > Campanulaceae > Adenophora > Adenophora triphylla. Next base: position 284,500 of record JAFEMH010002677.1, read on the forward strand.
TTAAGGAGACAGTGAATTTCATTGGGCTCGTGCTTCTTCTTCAACAACTTATCCTTTGTATTTTCAGTTTATAGTTAATTGTATTTTATTTACATTTTTTGTAATTGTTTCCTTGGCACCCTTGCAACAGGAAGTATGGATCCTGAGAGCACCGAGAGGCCCGCATTTTGTGAAAAACTTTGGAAGGACATTGTCCTTGAAGACAAGAAATCAAAGGGAGATCACTTGCCTGGATTCAGACCACATGGTGTTAGGTTTTTTGACATGCCATTAAGCAGTACTACGCAATGCTTTTCTTCTTCAAGCAGTCAGAATGTGGATCAAGACGCATTAGATGCTCGGGTTTAGAAAGAGGTACAAAGCCAAGTGGAGCTAGAGCGTCAAGAGCGAGAATATTCATATTGCCATTTGGAAAGCAAGTTTGAGGAACGTCTTTGGGAAGAACGAGATGTTGCGCAAAGACAGTTTGAGGAGTGCATGCAACAAATAATGGTAACCATTAATTTGCAGCAACCTACAAGTGGTAATGCCTCTACCTCATCAGTCGGTCAATACCTTGATTTGGATGGTGGTCGTGGCACTAGTAGGCGAAGTGGTGGTAGCCGTCGTGGTCATTAAACTTGTATTTTATTTGGCATGTAATCAAACTTAAATAGTTTTAATGTTGTTTTTGAAAAATTGGTGAACGTTGAATTTCTGTTTTCATGTTTTTGATGTATGTTTTAAACTGGTAGGAATTTTGGTATTTGTTTGAATAGGTTGATATTTGTTTAAACAGGTTGGTATTTGCTTGAACAGGTTGCAGGTGGTTTAAAAATAAATGCAGTATTTATTTTTAATTCTGTGCAAATTACCGACGGAAATTTCCGTCGGTAACATTTTCATTCTACATTAATTACCGACGGAAATATCCGTCAGTAAATTCATTTAAAAAACAGATACATGGACATTACCGACGGACATGCTGTCGGAATTTTCTCATTAATTACTGACGGACGAGTCCGTCGGTAAAATCTGATATAATTACCGACGGACTAATCCGTCGGTAATTTTCCGACAATAAAGCCGGTCATTGGCCGGAGGGCTTCCTTTCCGACGGACAATTTCCGACTAAATAATAGCGTTTTCCGACGGATGGTCCGTCGAAATTACCGACGGAATAGTCCGTCGGATTTACCAACAAAAAAATACCGACAAACTCCGACGGATCGCGTCCGTCGGGAAATGGACATTACCGACGGAATCAGAGCTTTACCGACGAATTTTTCCGTCTGTAATTTGGCATTTTCTAGTAGTGATATAGGCACCCACCTCCTCAGTGGACGGCAAGGATGTATTTACATGAATGGCCTAGATCTACTATCTAGAATATGTTCTAAGAGATATCTAGGGTATTTACAAGTGTAGTACAAGGTGGGGATTCTAGAATAATCTCCCATATACTTACATAATTCTAAGGCTTGGAGTAATGTGGAACCTTCTTGAAATCTTAGTCTCCTTAGCATGTCCACTTTGGCTGCTGTGGCAAGAGCAGCCAAGGAAAGGGCAGCCAATGAAAGAACAGCACAACAGCAGATTAATGTAAATCTTCTCAACGACATTTTGTGTGCAGGATTCACACTGAGCTGCCGTGCTAAGAGCTCAAGCTAAATCTCAGGGACGTATAAGAGTCGCTGATGTGGCTAGGAGAGCCAGGGAAATGGCATTGGCCACAGTCCAAAAATAGTTTCAACTTTCAGTTGTTTTCTCATAGTAGTCCAGTCCGTTAATGAATGCATGCTCATTTTATTTTGAGTTGATATATACTAGTGACATAGCAGCAGTAGTAATCTCCGGGATTTAATGGAAAAAAGGTAGGATCAAAAACTCTAGTTACAAAAATATAATCTTTTCGTATTCAATATTTTATAACTTAAAAAGAATTTGATCATTCATTTTGGAATAGATTAGATGGAGTGCAAGGTTATCTTGTTTAAAATTTTAAAAGAAAAAAAAACCAATCAACAACACCAAAAAATAACTACAATTGCTTTCACCTAATTTTGTTCTTTAAAATAACTTTTCTTCTACTTTGAGTAGTAGAAAACTTCATTATTTTTCAAAAATGTCACTCCATGATCAATCTAATAAGAAAACCAATCTTTAAAAAAAAATCAATATTTTTGGTCCAAAATAACAGTCATTTTTTGACATTTTTAATTTCAAAAAAATTGTCGCTTTTGGGTGAAATTCAATTTCCAAATTTACCCTTATATTATAACATGTATCATTGTATTAATTATTTTAGTAACACTGAAGAAAGAAATAATGAAATTTAGCCTTCAACAGTAGAGTACTTAGGGGTTGGTTATTAGGGAATCAAACTTTCTTTTTCATTTTCAATATATTTTTATTTAGGGAAATACTCCAAAATCCAAAGAGATACACAAATTTTATATGTCATACACTTTCAAGTGGAGGTGGGTGAGTAGTCATACATTATACATTATAAGACACAAATTTGTTTTGTGTGAGTATATGATAACATATGTTTCATGAATGAGATGCAGTTGTTAAGTTATCATGAACATATTATTCAATTTTTGAATATCTTCGCATAAAGTTATTAGTATGTTGTACAACTTATATAACAAATGTAATTCCTTATCTATTTCTCTTATTTTGTTGATTTTTAAGGCTTTATAAATGTTGAGATATTGAAGAAAACTTAAACGAAAATTTTAGTATAAGGTGGAATATCAACCTGGCCATTTAAATCGGCTATTGTCGTGTCATATTGTGTATCCAGCACCACAATACTTTTCAGATCCCTATTATTGAGTTTCATAAAATCATCCAAATCTTCTAGAATTTTGTGATGTATCTATTAATCTGAAAGCCTCTATATCAAGATAATCGTATCAGCAACAATCAGTCAATGAGCCCTATAATCACTGTCTCCCAACGAGAAATATCTAACTGCATTTTTTGCTACTTTTTCATCACTTTCAATCCCAACTTCGTTAAAATCTAGTTCACCGCTCAAGAAACTTATTAGAGTGCATCCTCTGACTTCAAGACACAAGGCATGTGAACTCCCATTACGTTTGTTCTTTTCATCAAGAATCAGGTGATCAAAGAGAGAGAGAAGTCGTCACAATATCATGATAAGGGTCTATTAATTTTGCCTCTAAAGGACGAATCTCCTCTTCATTGGCATTTCAAACATAAAAGAGTCGCTACTGTGGGAAGGACAGCCAAGGAAAGGGCAGCCAGTGAAAGAACAGCACAACAGCAGATTAATGAAAATCTTCTCAACGACATTTTATTTTGGGTATAAATATTTTTTCAACTTATATAGGTGTTTGTGTACTGGATTCACACCGAGCTACCTTGCTAAGAGCTCAAGCTAAATCTCAGGAACGTATAAGAGTCGCTGATGTGGCTAGGAGAGCCAGGGAAATGGCAGCTCAACAGAAGATCGATGTAAATTTTTTCAACCTTACATGTTTTGTTTTGAAAATAAATATTATGTTTATCTTATATATATGTGTGTGTGTGTGTGTGTGTGTGTGCAGGATGCCCTGCTCCACATTTTTGAATCTGAAGGAGCTGCTCCTCATGGCATATCATAGTCCTTAATGTGTGTGGCTCCTCCTGAATGACGCGGTTCATCATCTCCAGTTCAAGGAAGGTCACCTCCTCCTGCGATACGAGAGAGCTTCGTGTCCAATGGGGTGTAGGCCATCTAGTGCTGGTAGACCAGGATCCCCCAAGTCCTAAAGACAGTCTCATGTACTAGACATTTTTAGTTACAACTTTTCATGTTGAGTTGGATTTTTTTTTAAAGGAGAGCAGGTTCGCTTGATAAACTGACTAGTATATAAATGTAGGCATTCACGGTCCAAAAATAGTTTCAACTTTCAGTTGTTGTCTCATAGTAGTCCAGTCCGTTAATGAATGCATGCTCATTTTATTTTGAGTTGATATATACTAGTGGCATAGCAGCAGTAGTAATCTCCGGGATTTAATGGAAAAGAGGGATTTAATGGAAAAGAGGTAGGATCAAAAACTCTAGTTACAAACATATAATCTTTTCATCTTCAATATTTTATAACTTAAAAAGAATTTGATCATTCATTTTGGAATAGATTACATGTAGTGTAAGGTTATCTTGTTTAAAAGAAAAAAAAAAACCCAATCAACAACACCAAAAAATAACTACAATTGCTTTCACCTAGTTTCATTCTTTAAAATAACTTTTTTTCTACTTTGAGTAGTAGAAAACTTCAATATTTTTCAAAAATATCACTCCATGATCAATCTAATAAGAAAACCAATCTTAAAAAAAAAAAATCACTATCTTCTGTCCAAAATAACAGTCATTTTTTGATATTTTTAATTTCAAAAAAATTATCGCTTTTAGGTGAAAGCATTCAATTTCCAAATTTACCCTTATATTATAACCTGTATCATTATATTAATTATTTTAGTATGTAAAAAAGTTACACGGGAGAAAGAAATAATTAATAGGTTCAATTCCTTAAAGGCCCTCTGATCAAATCAAAACCTATAAAAACCCTAATTTTTACTAAAGTCCACAGATACTCGAGACCCAAATCAAAATTTCTTATAAATTCAACTCCACTTTGACCCGCTCTTATATCTTAGACATAGGACCGAACTAGTTAATATTTTTAAACAAAAAAATTAAAAAGATTATAATTTTTTTTAAGATTGGTTTTCTTATTAGATTGATCATGGAGTGATATATTTTAGTGTTATAAATATAAAATAAAATATGAAAAAAAAAAAAGGAAAAAAATTATTTAGAGACATATTTTTGGGACATTCATTTTGAGAAAAAAAATCATTTATCTTTAAGACAAAAAATGTACTCCCTCCGTCCCCTGATAATCTGCAAAATTATCCCTTTTGGACGTCCCACAATAATCTACACTTTCCTAAAATGGAAATAGGACTCACTTCTCTCTACTCACAACCATTACCCACTTACTCCACTTTCTCTCTCACAACCATTACCCACTTACTTCACTTCCTCTCTCCTACCCAATCATCTATACTCACAACACATCACTTTTTTCACTTTTCTCCTTAATTTTCGCACCCTCCCTAAAAGTGAATATATTTGGGGGACGGAGGGAGTATATATAATGAAAATAAAAAGTTGGGGCCTTAAAATTAGGCGAAAATTTGGGCCTCTAGGCGAAGGCCTCATTTGACTCACTACAAGGCCCGGCCGGTACACAAAAGCGGCGTAAAATATTTGGGCTCACATATATTTTCTTCTTCTCATTCAAAAACATATAAAAATTTATTTTGAGTATCTTATTTAAAAATGCACACTTCCGAAATTATTATTTTTTAATACTTCTTCTGGCATTCACTTGTTATACGCATAATAACTATCTACTTATTATTCACTACCTTACATTCTCTTTTCTACCTTACTTTTTATAATCACAACTCTTACTCTATTATACATTCTCCTTAATTTTTGTGAAATACTCATGATGATGCCAAAAACGTCGAATCAGCCCTAATCCAGTGGTTCAAATATTCCTGTTGATTTGAGTAGCCTGAAAAAGATGAATAAACATGTAAACTAAGACGGGGCTTCACCGGCAAAGACCCTACGGCGTGAGAGTAAGTATTGGTGTTCATGAAAGCAAATCACTTGACAATAGTTTAGAATCAAATAATGCGTTACTAGAATTATGGAATTTATGTCATATATTTATAGTGGTATGAAGCGATTTTCTGCCATGGGAAGGAAATTTAGGAAAGGTTTAAGGGGTTGAATTTTACTCGGATCCTAATTCCAAGGTTTTCCTATTTGACTAGAATTTAAATTGTGTTAACTAGACGCATGTCGAGCAAGTCATGCTCGGTGCATGGCTTTGGTTGACTTGACCCAAGTTAACAGTCATTGGACGATATAGTGTTTATGTCGTATAGAGACGACCAAAGATAGTGAGACCCACTCCCTTTGTCCTATTTGGGAGGTATCCCTAGTGAGCTTAAATGTGAGAGAGAGACGGTCTTGATCGACTTATTAGGCATACTTTGGCTTTAACCGATTGAGTGCGTCTGCTGAGAAACGCGTTTCTCCATAACTATGGAGAAACGTGTTTTTCATAGCCAGAAGCTTTACATTTGATAACCAGAAAAAAAAACCCAAGGCCAAGACCAAAAGCTTCTGGATATCCGGAAGCTTTGCATTGATAGCGAAGAACTTTGCGGTTGATATCCAGGAAGCTTTGTATTTGATAGCCAGGAAGGATGTGAAATGTATATCCGTAAAGCTGTTAGGTGCGCATATCCGTAAAAGCTGTTAGGTGCATATCCGGAAATGTGTTAGGGCATATCCGTAAATTGCTATTGAAGGTTTACGGATATCAGAAACCTTCAAATGTATATCCGTAAACATTTTGAAGGTTTACTGATATTCATTGAAGGTTTCTGATATCACTTTCATGTAGGTTCTCTCTATCATCGTTGTCATTGACGACGATGTCGGGCCGTTCTCCATAACTTATGGAGAAACGCGTTTCTCCCTAGATTTTGTGTAACCGATTTAGGCTTATAAGTTGGTCGACATATTATTATGCCATGATTCTATCATGCTTTGGTCGACATAATTTATTATCAGAACAATACGGTGACCACAATCTTAATATGTGCAATTGTATAGCCATGAAAATAAACAGATGCATGTGAGTTGCGAGCAGTTCATCGTCTTTTTCTCATTCAATATATTTTTGGACATTTCTTTCTTTATGGTAAAAAAACAAACTATGATTATTACATTATTTGTACTTTTAGTTTGAAAATATTTTTGACAAATTATTCAACTAGTGGAATTGCTAAATGTTATCAACAACATGTCACTATCACCTAAAGTTATCAATCTCACACATACATATTTAGATCAATCAATTTTATTTTTTTTAAAAAAAATCTTACTTATAAATTACTTAATCTATTACACGGTAGTTGAAGTTCAATGTTAGAAATAGCATTCGATAGAATTCGAATTTTTAATCTCTCTTATTGAAAAAGGGACATTGAATTCCGGTTGATCAATAGATCAATCAAATACTCCATCTATAACAAGTGAGTGTAGAACAAAATTTTGTTCACAATAATTAACTAAAGAAAATAGTATAATAAGAGAATAGAGAATTATCGTAGGAGGTGTTTTGAGTATGAAAAATAAAATAGAAGGAAGAATGAATGTGAGAAATATTAAGTAAATTTTTATTAAGAGTATAACAAATTAGTCTCATTTAATATAAAATTATAAAAGCTTCGTCATTTTGGATAGTATATAATCACGTAAGACGGACGAAAAAAAATAAGTGTACACACGTAAAAGTAAAAAGTAAAAACACTAAGAAATTATTATTTACATTTTTATTCTTTTTTAGTTCATTACAAAAATCTAGTCAGTAATCATCATCATGTTTCAAATCTGTTCATGTTCCAAAGGAACCCTTTTTCACTCAACCATCTTACTTACCAAGTTAAAATAGCTTCTACCTAATGGCCTTGGCTCAGTGGTATAATGGTAGCCTTCTGAAAGGGAGGCCACCAGTTCAATTCCCCCTAAGGGGAATTTTTGCGATTTAATTTCTATCTTGGATTTCGCGCCCAGAGTCCTCCTGGCACATCCGCGTTGCGATTAAGGAAGATCACGGGCTTGCAACCTCAGTGTGGTGAGTTCAAATCTTGGCAGGAGCACTGGAGTAGCCATTTAGTGTTGTAAGAGTGTAAATGCCTTGTAGGAGGGCTCCCTTTGGGCCAGGAGTATAAGGGGTGATGTCACCCTGGCTGCATAAGGCACATCCCGCGATTTACCTCCCGCGATTTACCTCCGTCAGCATACTGAGGAGCCGGTACCTGGTGGTTCAGGATTGATCCGGCGAAGCGAGGGAACCTGGGTAAACAAAAAAAAAAAAAAAAGTTAAAATAGCTTCTTGTATACTCTTTCCGCCTCCTCATAAAAAATGTCGGATTTTTTTTTTTTTTTTTTTGATGTACTCCCTCCGTCCCAATAGTAGCTTCCCATTTTGCCATTTTGGGTGTCCCGTTAATAGCTTCCACTTTCCTTTTTTGGCAAAGGAATCTTTACTATTCCCTCCACTCATTCTCTCTCCTACATTATTTTAATACTCACAACACCATTATAATTTACTATTCTCTCCACTCATTCTCTCTCCTATTTTCAAATTACACTCACAATATTTTTTCTTCCCACTCATTTTAGTAATTTGCGTGCAAGGCAAAAAACAGGCAACTACTATCGGGACGGAGGGAGTATGTCCCAAAATAAATGTGGCAACGCTAAATAAAAATAAAAAAGCTTATCTTAATGCAATTTTACCACTAAATAAAAAAGCTTATCTTAATGCAATTTTACCACGATATACAAATAATGTATGAACAAATAAAACAATGTATAAATAAATAAAACACGCCTTTTCTTTTGTCTTGAATTGTTTGATTTTCTTTTGTCTTGAATTGTTTGACAAGAAAACTCCGACACTTACATGATTCTAACTGGATTTCTTTAGATAGATTTTGCAGAGGAACAGCAATATTATATAATATATACTGCCATAAGAAGAATTTGAAACCACCACCTTACACTTTCTGCTTCATACAACTTAATTCCCTATAGATTAATTCAACCCTTTTTTACAGAAAACCATCCAGGAAAATTGCTTTTTCTTCCCAAACAAAATCTCCTCTGATTATATCTATACTATAGTGCCATTTAATCTCCATTACCTTTAACATACATATATAATTATATTATATAAATACAAAAAAACCAGAAGAAAAAATAATATTACTTGTACCTAAATATGGCTAAATTAACAAACAAAGTTCACCTGTTATATTAGGGTTACAGAGGAGGATTTCCCTCGTCATCCGATGAACTGTACTGCCGCTTCCCAGGAAATGCTGGCGGCAATGTGGGATTCACCGGAACTGGGAATTTGTGGGCTGAGCTGACAATTGTTCTGTCATTTATCATTCCAACTTCCTTGCAAACTCGATCAACAACTGTTAAAAAGTCCCTTACGACCATGAAGATTCTAAGAGGATGAGCTTCTTCCTTGGCAGAATTTCCATGGAAATACTCTGTAATCTCTTTCACTAAAGAAAGCGCAACACGTTCTTGGGCTTGAATCTTTAGAATCTCTTCCTCAGCTATTTTTATGAATTTATTCATAGACTCGGAAAACTTTTTGCTGTTCTCTTCATTACCTGGTCCCTCGGTTAATCTGACCACCTCTGAAATGTTCGAGATACCTTTTGAAAGTTTTAGGACATCCCCATTAAGAACATCTGAATCCATTCCTGCAGCTTTCTTCACATTGGTGAGGTCTGAACTTAGACTGGAAACAATTTGAAGCCCAAGATTTCGACAATTGGCATCATCATTGATAGTGGGTGTCGATGATGTTGAAATTTGATTGGTGTTAGACAGACGAGCTCCCTCGCTTCTTGAGATTTCTTGAACAACAAAGTGTAAAAGAGTCGTTTTTCCATCAGCACCCTTGACATCAACAAGCTTGAGGAGTGTGTCGAGCTTGAATGCATGAGCATCGCCACGGTTTGTACCAACATTCATGCGGTTCCCGGTCTTGAGAACGGCTTCAAGAAGTTTCAAGAACATTCTGTTGTTTCTAAGCTCTTCGCAAGCTGCCTGTATATTAAGACCACTTTAGCAAGAAAGATCCTAAGAATGCATTATGTACTCCTCCCAAAATGAATGTCCATTCATAGTTAACTCATGATGCAATTTGGTGAGATCATTAAGGGTTTTTATGTACTTATGCTACTAAAGGGCTTAAATCTCAACTTTCTTAAACATCCCTCAAGTTAAAACTAGGCATTCACTTTGGGACAGAGGGAGTAATTGCTTATCACATTAGAACATGTGCGGAAAATCATGCTAGGGACTATAGTCATAAATTACCTCGAGAGTTATAAATGCACGCTTGAGGTAGTCAACCTCGGAATCGAAATTGGACACATAGAGCATTGCGTCAACCCTTTTAAATGCAAAAGGGATATCAAGAAGTGCCTTGAGAAATTTTTCGGCCGGACCAAGTTTGAAAGGTGAATCTTCTTTATTCTCTTTCAGCTTACGCTCTTCTTCTTTACTCGGAGCCATCTTCAATAAACTCTCAAGAAGCTCAGTGCCAAGGGTCTCTGCATTGCCTGCGTACAAGTGCAAACAATATTTTGTTGAGAGTAAATGAAAAATGAAAAAATGAGAAATGTTCACTCTCTTTAGCCCTACAAGGCCACATATCTGAAGAATGTCCCCCAAATACTATCAACGCAAAATTCATTACCATCTGTAATATCTAAAATAACCAAAGTTGCATGAAATTTGAATATGCATAAACTCTGTTTTCGTAAGACTTTGATACCCTTCATTTAACAAAAACGATAACGAAAAGGTTGAATTTTCATCAGCGCAGGGAGGTTAGTTATGGATTTACCTTCTAAAAGTGCCTCACAGACTTCTTCTATTGTAACGTTCAGAGCCCGTAGAGATATAGCTATATTCTGTGACTTCTTTGGATCAAGAACCCTATTTTCTTGGCTAGGTGGGGAAAGACTTGGCCTTTTAGTATTTGTTTCATTCTGATATACATTTGGTGTCTTCACAATAAACAATGTTTCAATCATCTCTTCGTTCAATCTGAAATCAAACCAAATCAGATATTTAATTAACATACAAAATAATTATACCAATAAACACGGACAACCATGCTTATTTTGTTTAGCAATTCTAGAGACGATCATTTAGCAGTTCTACGCATTCATTTGGCAAATCTAGACACGCTCATTTAGCAATTCTAAGAACAAAAGTACACACTCATTTAGTAATTCTACCACAGCACACATGTAACCATTCAAAACACACATTTAGCTAACTGGCACACGCACAAGGACATAAACTTACCATTTCTAAACACATTGATATACCCTCCTTATGCAATTCTAAGTTAATCACTCCCTCCGTCCCAAAGTGAATGTCCAACCAATTTTCAAATTTGCTCTTGACCAAGAGCAAATATGATAATTTTTTGAATATTCACTTTGAGACGGAGGTAAAAGCATATTAAACAGACAGACATACACATTTAGTGATTTAGCATTCTAAACACAGACATTAACAATTCTTTAGCAGTTCCACACGCAGTCATTTGAAAATTTTACACGCAATCATTTGGCAATTCTACACAAACACAAACTCAGAATTTCTTAACACGCACACACATACTCATTCAGCAATTCTGTAGCCCACACACACATTTTCAACATTTTTTTCTGCACGTTTTTAGATCTCTCGACTAGCAATTCTGCAGTGATACTAATCTTTAGCTACTTTATCTAGTGGTATATGTGAAAACTATCAAAGAATGAGGATCTTACTTAAAGGAGCTCGATTTCAGTTGATCCCAAACCATTTCCCGATCAGAGCTTGCTCTAACTTTATCCCAATGGAGGGGCTTCAACTTGGGTTTAGGGGTTTCTTCATTTTTCTCATCACTTTCCATAGGAGAAACCAGTGGGGTGGCATTTTGCATAGGTACAGGTCTGGATGGTGTAATCAGAACTGGTGGCTTGAGGAATTGCTGACGAATTACTGGAGCAGGAGTAGTAGGGCTTTCCCAATCCTTAGCTGCCGCTGGTGGAGGTGGTGGTGGTGGCGGAGGAGGAATGGACACTGAATTGCTAAATGCTGGTGGAGAATCCGACTTTCGAGGGTAGAAAGTTGACAGCCCCGGTGATGATTCTTGACTTTTTCTTGAATCTCTCTCCGGAGACGATAAATTGGAGGATGATTCTCTCTCTGGGGAAGACATATGGGGTGGCGATGGAGAAAATGTGGTCAAACGGGGAGGCGGAGGAGGTGGTGGTGGTGCTCGAGAGGGAGGAGCGGTTTGTATAGCAACAAGTTCCGGCGACTTCGGCCTTGAGCTATTTGGACTCAAACTAACCGGCGGCGAAATACTTAACGACACAGACCGAACCGGAGACGCTGAACCCGAACTGGAAGACGAATATGACGAAGAACCCGACCCTATCATTCTCCTAGATTCAAAATTCTCCGCTGCCACGGCGGCGAAATTTCGTTGCGAGGCGGATCCGGCGCCGATTGAGCTCTCCCGACCACCCAAAGACCCTCTTGGAGAGTAGAACTCCTCAAAATCCTCTTCCCTAGAAGAACCCACCTCAGCATTTACGTAATTATTCTGGAAAATCTGTCCACTTAAAGGCGGTAACGGCCGGAGCTCCGGCGAATCCATTTTCCGGGGATTCAGATTATTGCCATTATCTCGAGCAGAATAGTTAGACGTCGCCTGAGGATCAATTCCGCTGTGGGAATTTACTAGAGTCCCCAGATATAGAAACTCGGAGCTATTTTGAGAAGGCCTTTGCAACTTCGGAGGTCCATTACCGGTCCCAACGGCACCACCGACATTACCACTAACAACTCTGTTACCATTATCCGATCTGTGAGTCTTATCCTCTCTAACCGTCCGCTGTTTCTTCTTACAAATGTGTAAGACGACGACAACGAAGATGATGACGGCGGCGGCGAGTACAGCAACGATGGCGGTGGCAATGAGCCTGGTGGAAACAGGCTTAGATTTTGGTGACTGGGGGAGTGCAAGGGAGGATATGTTGGCGGGGAAGGAAGCGAAAGATGAGGGAGCCGGAGGAGAGGGCGGAGGTGGCGGCGGGGAAGGGAATTCGGGAAAGAAAGGTGGTTCATTAGGAGGAGTTGTGGTGGTAGAGAATGGGATTTTAGGGGTGGGAGGTAGAGGAGATGGGGGCTGAGTTGGGGGTTGAGTTGGGGGAAAAGAATCTTGTGGGTAGAAGGGTTGGTGGAGGGTACGGCGGTTGTGGGTGGCGGCAATGGCGGATGTTAAGAGAAGGAAGAGGAAGAAGGAGATGAAGAAGGGGAAGGTAGGCATTGTTTTGGGTGTGGAGAGGATTGAAGGAGTAAATGCAGGAGTGGGGACTGGAAAAAGAAAGATTTTACATGACTTTGGATTTGGAATGACTCTCTCACTGCAACTACTCTGTGTGAGAGAGAAAGGGAGGAAGACAAAATCCAAAGGTAAGTGATGGACGGTGTGAAAAAGTTAGAAACTGTGTACGAGTAATGTAGACATGTCCGAACAGATCGAACCATTGGTTCACAGTCCAAAATCCCGATTCACGGTTTCACGCAAAGCAAATCGAAATTGGACCGTTATGATTCACGGTTTTGGTTTTCGGTTTCCAATACGATTCGGTTTACGCAAAGCAAATCGAAATTGGACCGTTATGATTCACGATTTTGGTTTTCGGTTTGCCAATACGATTCGGTTTATCGGTGGTTTTAGACGATTTTTTTTTTAAATTAAAGGATATTTTGAATTATTTATAGTTTTTTTTTATTTGAGAAAAAATAAAATGAATTGAAATTTCTATTTATACACCAACTGATGCCGCAGGAAATGTGCTTATCAATCTTCCTCCACGTGGCAGGACTGATCAGCTGACTCCTTGACCTAAAAATCAGAACCCACGACTAGTCGGATGTGTCTCCGGCTTAGACCCTCGGACGTGAGAGTAAGTATATGAATTGGAGAGCAAAATGTATTGAATAAAGATGATATTCAGATAACAAAATTGCAGTTACCTTGGAACCGTTGTAGTGATAATGTATTTATAGTTGATGTAGGTGGTTTATTTGGCAGGGCTACATGGGCTCCGAGATTTATGGGACAGTTATGCATCGTGTGAACGTGTCCCGAAACGGTCCCTGATTTGTAGGGAAGCAGTTATGGAAAGAGCACAAGCATGTGCGCCTGCAATTGTTAGGTCGTCACTAACTTGGCAGGTCGAGGTCGACCCTAGGGGTTTGATCGACCTGAATGACAGGTAGAGTTGGATCGTACCCATAATATGACTTGGATCATAAAGTCGGACTTAGTTAGGTCGGGACCTGGTAGGTCGGACAATGAACTTAAGTCGACGTATCAACAAGACGGGCCTTGGGCCATGTGATCATTGGGCCTAGCCCATTGGGAATGTGATGATCCTAATTGCTTAAGGACTGGGCTTTACTCGCTTGGCCCAGCTCGCTACTTTTGGTATGTTCAGTGGCCCCCAACTTTTGAGTTGACTTTGTCGACTAGGGAGTTAAGGAAATTTTGATGAGGATTTCTGTGACTCGCAGATCGCAGCTCGCTCTTGAGTTTAGTCGACTAGATTGACGTGGCATAATCCTGGACGTCGGCGATGAACGGTCAGATCTGAAGGAGCGCCGCCGTCTATAATGATTACTATTTTGACGTTTGAAGAACCGCCTTGAAAACTGTTTTCCTCCATTAAATGGGAAAATAATTTTTGAATTTTCCTTTTTTCTTTTCAATTTAGGAAAATATAAATAGTAGAATCCTTCTCCGTTTACAACTTTTACCGTCTCTGAGCTCTGATAAACCTCGGCGAAGATAGCAAGGAAATCAGCTGGCATAAATTTGACCTTCGTCTTCCGCAACAGCCTCCAGTTCCGACATCAATCAAAGGTATTCTTCTCTGCTCTTTGCTCTAGGGTTTTGATTGTTGCACTGCTTTTGATTTTGCCATGGCTATAATCTTCAGTAGTGAGCCAGGAGCCTGGTATGGATATTGCACTGTTAACCGTAGGGTGTTCAAGCATGTAAACGGTGAGTGGAGAGAGATGTACCTGAATGAATGCGCCTCCATCTTGTCAAGGTGGGGGCTGAATTTTAGTGAAATAGGGTTTCCCATTGGAGAGGATGTAGGTAATTTGGTAATTGACGACTCGAAAATTGTCTCTTTTCACCTCTTCCATGAATTGCTCGATCACATTGCTCTATTTTACGTTAGAGATGTCAATAAACCCTCCTTCCTTAGAAACAGAATAGATTTTTCAGGGGAGTCTAGGTCGCCTTTAGGTAGGTCGTCTGATTATGATCGAAGGCCTGACTCCCCTGTTTCTCATTCTTATTGTACAGATATGGCAACTTAGGAAGGGAACACAGCTTCGACCTCCTCAAGTCCACGCATCGTTGATGCATTTGATGAGTTGGTTGTACCGGGGAAGAATGAAAGGGGATATGTTCCTCACAGGCCCTTGAGAGGAAAAAAGAATTTACCTTCTAGGTACAGCTTGATATATGACTTCTGCGAGGTGAGTAAGGAGGATTATAGGGTGACCATTCTTAGTAAAAAGGATTTCATGGCTCAGTTTAGGTCGACCTTCGCCACAGATGCCACTAGGGTAGCCTTCTTTTACGGCCAATTCGAGGCTGGCCTTAGGTTGCCACTCGACCCTTTTATTAATGAGTTTTTGGAGTGTACCAATGCCTTACCTCTTCAGCTGGGAGCCAACACCTGTAGGGTCCTAGTTTGCTTTGCCATGGTGTGTAGGTTTCTAGGTTATGAACCTTGTATGAGGGTGTTTAAGGAATTCTTTTGCGTTAAGTATGGTGGGACTGACTCGAGCATCAGCACCCCTTCAAAACCCAACTCTCCCAAACTTTTTATGAACCTTCCTAGTAAGGCGAACTGTTGGAACTCCCATGTTGTTGTAGTGGAGAGTAGGTTAGGATGGGAATTCCCTTTGCCAAACTCAGAAACAGAACCCATAGATGAGAGGAACTATTGGGAGCCGCTCTGGCATTTTGATTTATACAAGAAGTTGTGTCGTCTGGCAGATAAGGGACCCATCAGTTAGGAGTCTTTGGGTACCACCAAGTATAACTATATCCAGGCCGGGATGATGGCTGGAGAGGGAGAGGTGCAGCCTCTAGTGCCCGTTGATAGGGGCACTATTGTAAGTACCCAAATCTGGCTCATGCCTTCCGGTTAATTTTCCCGACATTTCGGTAAATTTCCCGGTAATTCCCCGGACCTTCCTAGTGTTCCGGAAATGTCCTGGAACAGTCCAAATTTAAATTAGGGCTGTAAGGAGCCTTCCTAATTAAGAAAACACGTTTTTCTTAATTAGGGAGAAGCTTCTAGAATGATGCCACCTTGCATGGTTCTAGAATCTTTGAGAATCCATGATGGATAAGACCGCACGGCCTCATTTGCAAAGAGCACTGCGGCCGCACGGCTTCATTAGCCTTATCCAGCATCGCCTATAAATAGAGCCCTCCTCTACCCATGCTAACAACAACAAGAACAACACCAACAATCACACACACACACTCCATAGCAGTCCAGACGTGAAGAAAAACCCTTGAAGGCTCAAGAAGGCGAAGAAGAAGCTCAAGAAGCCATCTCCCTCCTCCTTGAAGACCCAAGAAGAACCTCTCCTCCTAGCTCCGTCCGAAGAAGCGAAGGAAACGATTGGTAACCTCGCACGCCCTAACCTTGCATTTTAATTGATATACTTGCTCATTGCATTCATATATCTTGCTTGGGACTTGGCATTTATTCATAAAGATCATATCTTTATCACCCCCTTTCCCCTTTGCATGCATTAAGACCTCATTTGTCATAAAAATGTAGTCTTTTTCATAAAGGTGCATCCTTTGCACCTAAAATCCCTATTTTCCAATAAAAATGTCATCTTTATGCATCATTTGCATATAAAGATCAAATCTTTTCTCAATGAAAACGCATCCTTCGCATCAAAACCCATTTTTCAATGCATCATTTGCATAAAAATCAAATCTTTATGCATCATTTGCATAAAGATCATTTCTTTAAATCAAAAAGCATCATTTGCAACCTAAAAATGTCATCTTTTCATTAAAGAGTCATTTTTTTATCATGCATTTCCCCTTTCCCCCAACCTTGGAACGGACCGGTGTAAAAGTTCTCATCTTTGCATCGTTCCTTCCATTAAAGGTTCATGATTTCTTTAGGAAAAGGATAACCTTGAACCCTATATCTCCGATTATCGCTTAAGAATGAGTATGAAGCCTTTATACGAGCTCGACCGTCTTAAAGCGTAGGATTGATGGGCTAAGGACATTCCTTCCTAAAGAACCTCATCTTTGACCCAAAAGAGAGTCATTCTCTCGATCACGCAAGTCCCGAGGGTCCCGAGGTTAAAATGCGATGATCATAAGTCATAAGATGAGGACGGGATCATAATCCCAAATACATAAATTCCAAGGAATCCCGAGCGACAACCAACAAATGGTTTGTACGTCCGGAAGACGACTTAGGACATTCCCCCCCCCTTATTTTCAAACACATGCACACAAAGAAACCACGCAAGCAAACACGATTAATGAAATCTAGGGAGACTTGCTCCGGCAAGGCACTTTGGGTGAACGCCAAACGTTCTTCCCAAGGGGTAACTTAACCTCCGAACCCATAAAACCTTTTTTTCAAAGTTTTGAGGTAATCAAAATGGCGTGGCGACTCCGTTTTTCAAATAACTCGGATGTCTTCAAACTCGCGTGAATTCCAATAAACAAAAATTTTGGGCACACATTCACAGTTTGGCGACTCCGCTGGGGATTCATCCCAAAGGAGAAAAGCTTTATTTTCAAAACAAAAGTCGATACTTGGTATATAGGTGGACCCCACTTACCCTTCTGTATCGCTCCTAACCGGGGCTTGGGATAACAAGGTGGTTTAACAATCCCACGTACCAGTATCCCTTTTTTTTTAAAAAAAAATTTTGAAAAAAAATACAAAAAGCTTTTCCCTTTGAGCGGGTTAGACTCCCATCGCCGATTTCATTAATCGTGCTTGCTTTCTTTTACCATGCATTGCATCATTTGCATCTTGGAATCAGTGCATACTTTGAACGGGAAACAACCCGAAAAATAGCAAAGGAGTGGAACACTGGAAAATTGATCCATGCGGTCGTACGGCTAATCCTCATAGGATTCGACCATACGACCTCGGTGGCAATTCCACCGGGGAAAAATCATGGTTAATCTGGCGATCCTAGCGGCTTGGGGCTATTCGGCTCCATGGTAGCCCCAGGGCTCCCGAGAAAAATTTACGTGCTTATGTGTTGCATTTTCCCCCGTCCCGAAAATCATTCCTTTAAAACACATTTATGAAAATCTCTGTTTAACTCAAAAAGGAACATTTTTAGGAGACCGCACACTACGCGCACTTTGATATATCCTGTACACTTTTGCACGCACGTCCCTTCAAACCCGAGGGTGGTTCCGGCGATCACGGACGGCCTTACGATGCTCCCGGGCGCGCACGGAATCATCCCAACCTCCCATGGCGGCCGGTGTCGACCAATGCACGGTCCGTGTCACACGTTTCAAAAATCCGTGACTTTTGGTTGGTTTTGGTCTAGTCCGTGTCATATAGCCCAGTTGCATACCCACGTAAAGGTCAAGCCTTAGCTCATAACGGAAGCCAAGATTTTCGCTCAAGCGAAATTCTGCAGAAATTCCGAAAAGGAAAAATCGGTGGGATCTTGACTCCGACATTGACTATTGACCTTGACCCGCACGGAATGCGTAAAAGTCAAGACCAAGTCTTTGCCAAAATAAAAGATCTTTCGCTCAAGCGAAGCTGCGCAAAAATTCCGACAAGGAAAAATTGGCAAGATCTTGACCGGCATTGACTTCGATTCCAGACTCGCGCCTTGCGTATGCAACGAAGTTCAATGTGACCTTTGTGTCATCCGGCTTTTGCCGCCCGACCCATGCCTATTATATTCTCGGACATTACGAAAAGTCAAAAACCGTCATTCGCTCAGCGAAACTCACGCCAAAGATCCGTCGAGGCGAGAGAGACGAGACTTTCACGGTATTGCCTTGACTATAATCCGCATCGCTCGTGCGTTGAAAGGTCCTATGACCCGCTAGACCCGATAGGAGCGTTCTTTACTCTCGGTCGGTGGGATCAGCGTGCCTATAGGACCCTCGCCGGGTCAGTCCATCCACAGGAGGTCGAAATACGGAGTGGAATACGAGGGGCTTATAGACGTAGTGACGGAACCCGGCGATCCGAGGATCTAGAGTAGTTGTGAAAAAAGAAGGGCGGAACCCCTTTTCCAACCAAATAGATATTAATAAAAGACAACTGTTTTAAGTAAACTTGAAGATTCTAATTTGCATATTGCACGAGCCTTCAGCTAAACACCTACCCCGAGTCTAAACCTTTCCTATCCCTTTCCCGCAGCGAGAAAGAAGTGGGTGAGAACACCGGGTCGGCGACTTGTTAGCACAGAATCCTCGGACGGTTCGCGAGAATCCTCGGTTTCATCGGTTCGAGAGTCGAGAATGACCGATTTGACGACTTGATCTTTGGTTTGGGTAACCGAGATGACTAGGGAAGAAGAGCTAGCCTATGACAATGCCCTCCCCATCTTCATATAACCCATTACCAAAAGGCTTGTCCTTTCTCGGTCTTATCCAATACCCCAATTTGTTAGGGTCCCGACACCCTCGCTTCCTCTAAATCCCTCCATGGGACCCTTTTCCTCCTTTCGGCGAGCCAAATTTCCCTACCTTGGAATCCCGGTGCCAGTTTGACCTTTCCAATTTTGTCACTTTGTGAATTTGCCTACCTCTCGGATAGCTACGGCGAAGAGTCGGTCGGGAATGAGAATAGGAATGGGTGGATTTACGGTGATGATGACGGTTCGGTAGAAGGAATGGACTTGGAGCCTACGGAAGTGAAACCCGAAGGGCAAGATGAGAGCGAAAGCCACGGACACTGGAACAGGGGATGAAATCACTTCAAAGTGTGTGCGGCCTATGAAAAGGCTCGGAGAAGGATGAGGTAGTGTATGAGTCCTATATCCTAGAGTTCAATACTCCGTACAAGGACTTGGTAGGTGAATGGAGAGACTTGATCGAAGCTTTAGCGAAAAGAGGAAGTGGGCTCCTCCAGCGATCTAGAACATGTAAGTGTCGCGAAGCCAAACTCTCATCGGGAAGGGTAGACTCTATCACGGTGTTAGTAGTCACTCACGAAACTTGAGTACGAAGAAGAATGTATGGATGCCTTGGAAAGAGTCACGAGTTTAGAGCGACCCCAGGTCCCTTTATGTCTACGATGATAATGATGCCTTCTGGTAATCCCTAAGCCCGAGGAAGAGTGCGAGATACCCCTCGTATGGCGTCAAGTATCCCGACCTGCTTTGCCCTCATTGGTCATAAGAGCCGGGGCGAAAGTTCCCACGAGAGCTGCGTAGTGACAGTGAAGACACGGTCGAAGTGCGCGGAAGGGACAATAGAGGAGTGGTTAGCCCGAAGCCGAAAGCCCGAAATATCTCGACGGTAAGGAAAAGGAACCCGCCATGAGGTTTGACCCGCGAAATCCTTATTGATGATGGAATTTCCCATTTCGGAAAGTGTTTAGCCAATGTCCAAAATGCCGTCAGGTTGACCCCGGGAAAGAAAAGACATGCTTGACGGTGATGAGGAATGTGATCCTACTCTGTTAAAGAAGTTGCTAGGATCGGATGAGAAAGCCATTTGCCAAGCTCCAAAATCCGGAAGTGATAATTCTTGTTGCATGCTTTGACTTTGAAAAGTTTGAATGAAGGCTGTGAAAGCTTTAAACGGAGAATGTAGAAAAGGTCAAAGCCGGTAACACAGGACCGGATTCGGGAAGCCGCCTATGCTTCCGACGGCGCCAATCAGATCAATCGACGGAATTGGCCATACGCCGAGAATCCGCCTCGACTTTGAAAGAATTGTGAGAATCCTCCCGGTAGGAATGATGACCAAGGAAAATCCAATATGCATGTGATGACTCGGTCTCGGACGGATGAGTATTGAGCGGCCTAGGGGTGACAAAAGGAATGCCGTCTCTAACCAAAGACGGATAAAAGACCTTATAAGCTAGAAGCGTAAAAGCCCGACTACGATAAGGAGGATCCGTCCTAACTCAGATTGAAGTGTACCCAAGCCAATATCTCCTTATGGTCCCTGTTAACCTCTTCATACCCTCATAAGTTGAAACTAGAAGAAAGTTTGGCCAAGACCATGGTGCCCATAGATGTCACCCACGATGAGGTCGTCGAATGATTGGAAATATCCACTATGGAAACATCATTACCTTCACCGAATTGGACCTTGCCAAAGTATGGGGCTAGTCACAGCGAACCTCTTTACATCACAAGTTAGAAAGAGCGTCGATTGCCACGAGTACTAGTTGACGAGGGGTCCGCAATGAATGTCTTGCCGGCTAAGATGATGGATTTATTGGATACGAAGCCAACGGACTTAAAGCCTTCTAGTCGAGACTATTAAGGCCTATGACTCCACCGCACGGTCGGTTGGGGATCGCCGCTCTCAAGATGTGGTTCGGAAAAAGGTCATGGATGTTGATTTTCAAGTTATTGACATTCCAATTTCATTTCTTGCCTCATTGGGACGGCCTTGGATCCACCGAGATAAACGGGGTAGCCTCTACTTTACATCGGTGCGTCAAATTTCGGTCGAGTGATGGAACTATCACCACCATTTATGGGGACAACAGTGTCACAAGAGAAGGAACCAGACGGGGACATCCCGATATTGGAAATCCAAGCATGATGATGAAGGGTTAGCATTGGCCGGATTCTCCGTAGCTTCTTCCAAGGCACAAGTGTGCTGCACCGACCTCACCACTACTTCCGATAAAATCCCTCCTGCCATGAGAATGATGCGAAACATGAGCTATCTTCCGGGACTTGGATTGGGTAGAAGACTTCAAGGTCGTAACACCATCATTGATGTGAAGGAGCAGACTACCGAGATATGGCTTGGGGTACAAACCAAACTCTCGGGATGCCGGAAAAGCTAAAGGCAAGAAAGGTGAAGGGATCCGGCTCCATCCTTACGCTCCGTCTCTCGACCCATTACTTTATAAAAGGAGGGACACAATATGATGAAAGTGATCGCGATCTCCTTGCGTAAAACCCTTCTAGAGAACCTTGAGAAAGTTAGGGGAAAGCTTGACCAATCCCGTTCGAAGAATGTTCCTTGATTTGCCGGATATCCACGGGGCTACCACTACCGTTCGTAATGAGTACGTCTTCAAAGGAAATCCGGCCGGTGTAAAAAGGTCGGCATCCGGGACAATGGACTTCTCCGCCTTTGAGTTAGCTCTTCCAAAGATCGGCCCGGATAGAAGCCGCCAAAGAAATAAGATCGGTGGGGTTTGCGAGAGTTGTTTGACGAAGAAGCACAAATCCCGAGACTTGATCGACTTCGGATGATGAGATAGTTGCCGTTATTGGAGACGATGGTGAAAGTCATTTTGATCCTCGCACTTTGGTGACTAAGACAGTAAATGCCATTGAAGAATTGGGAGACATTCTCGTGGCCGATGCTTGATCGACAAATGATCACGGAGCTTGGATTGGTACCCCGTCCTCCTCAGCCCGGCCGTGTCAAACACCCCGTTGTCTATTCGCTGAGTCGGGAATCTTCGAATTCCGAGTCTCGTAGTCATCCGAAGGCCTCACGCCCGAGGATTATGAAAATGTAATCGATGTCATCTTTCCCCTTATCTTGAATGAAATGACAAATCTTTACGATTATCCTCTTATTGCCAACTTAACGAAATGATAAATTAACTCAAAACTTAACAACAGCTTAATAATGAATCATTTGAACAAAGATGCAAACACACTAAACGAACAATACATTAAAGAAATCTTTAAGGTGTTTCGAAAAAGAGGAAAACCGGGCCCAAGCTGCCTGAGGAGGTTTTGATAAGTGTGAACTTAGGTACTATTGAGGAACCTAAAGACACGAGATTGGAAGCTTCTTCCAAGGGGTTGAAAGGGACAGATTGATTGAAGCCGCTCGGAGAATACGTCGACGTGTTTGCATGGTCATACAAAGATATCTTAGGGCTAGACAGGTTCGATAGTAGAGCACGTAATCCCTCTAGCGCCGATGCCAAGCCGCAGAGCGTAAAGCGAGAAAGATCAAGCCTAATGGTCCCTGCAGGGTCAAAGAAGAAATTGAGAAGCTACGCGGGTAGGATTCATCGTAGTCATTGAATACCCGACATGGTTGTCCAACATCGTGACCGTAACCAAGGCCAATGGGAAGGTGCGCCGCTTTGTGTGGATTTCCCAAGAGATCTAAACAAGGCCAGCGGCCCAAAGACGACTCGGCCGTACCCTACGCCAAACTTGTAGAGCATCCCGGTGGACTCCAGCTTTGCCAACCTACGAAGTCAAATCCTTCGTTGATGGTTTTGCGAGGCTACAAAACCCAGAGATCAAGATGGCCGAGGAAGACCAAGAAAAACTGACTTACTCTTCAAACCACACCGTGGGGAACCCTCCGTTATACAAAGAATGCCCATTCCCGGGCTCCCAAGAATGCCGGGCTACTTACCAAGCGGCAGCGGCCGCACTCCTTTTCATGACATGATCCACAAAGTGAGATTGAGGTCTACGTAGACGCAACATGATAATCCACTCCAAAGCAGAGAAGGTGGGCAAAGACTTTGTTGACCTACGAAAATTCTTTGAGAGGGCCGAGACAAAGATTGTCCATGAGACTAAACCCACCATGCCAAAATGCATAACCTTCGGAGTGACAAGGGGAAAAGTGCTCGGGTACATGGTCACGGAGCGAGGTATAGAAGTTGACCCCCGAAAGATCAAAGCTTATCATGGATATGAGGCCACCTCAAACCCGCATGTAAGTCAAAAAGCTTCACGGAAAATTGCAAAGAGATCGGCCCGTAGTTTTGTCAATCGGTTGACCAGCCTATGGTGCGAGCCCGTCTTCAAGCTTCATGAAGAAGAATGTGGACCACGTAATGGACCAGAAAGAAGTGCCAAAACTGCTTTTGACCGCATCGAAGGCATACTTAGTACATCCCCCGCACTATGCCCCAGCGGCACATGGCACAAGCCTACTTGCTCGCATCTATCTAACCGCTCATGTACAACGGCTGATTGGGGCTATGCTTGCTCGAAGAGAAGAAAGACTCTCAGGTGAGAATGCCATTTACTTTGTCACGGAAGGCTACAAGTGAGTGAGCTCAATTATTCGGGCCGTGTGAAAAGACCTGTGCGGGGTGATGCAGGTGAGTCGGCAAGTTGAAGCATTATATGAAGCCCACCCTGTGAACTTGGTCTCGAAAATGGACCCCATCAAAAAGTACATCTTTGACAAGCCCTTCCACTATCGATGCGTCCCTAGCGAAGTGGTCCTTCTTCTTGGCAGAGGATCACGACATCAACTATGTGACACGTAAAGGCCATCGAGGGTCGAAGCATTGTCGGAATCACCTAGCCTACTTGTTCCCCAAGAATGAAGACGAGAGGGCCCGAACCCCCAAATTTCCCGCATGAAGGGATCTTTGCAGCTGGAAGCACGAAAATAGATGGCGGTTGTTCTTTGACTAGAGCCGCTAACAAAAGAGGAAATGGTGTAGGAATGCTATTGGTCGATCCGAAAGATGAGCGTACCCCATGTACCAGCCCTCAAGTTGAACTTTCACGCCACGAACAATGCCGCCGAGTATGAAGCCCGCATTGCTGGTTTGGAGGCCGCCTTAGAAAAGAAATGTCAAGGAGCTCGAAGTTTACTGAGACTCACGATCATCAACCAAGTCTCCAACAAGTGGAAGGCTCGGTAGACCTAATCTCGCAACGGTATCATGCCCGTATGGAGGAGTTGGATCGGACAGCTCAGAAGTAACTTTCCACTACTTGCCGAGGGAAAAGAGCAGTTCGCGGATGCTCTAGCTACTCTAGCCTCATTGGTAGAGATCCCAGAGGGAAAAGCCATAAAGCCCTTCGAGTGGGTAGAAGAGAAGCCCCGGCTTCTGTTGTGAAGTGGACACAGGACTAGAGGCCTATAAAGGAACCTTGAGTACCGTCAGTTACCAATTCCTCAAAGACGGAGAGTCGGCTTTCGAGGAGACGAAGAAGGTATTAGACCAAAAAGAAGGAGTCGAGGCCCAAAAGCTTGCAAGCCACTGAAAAAGGTTGAGCTTCTCGGTATGTCATTACGGGAGGCAGCCTATACTGAAGCGGTATCAAGGACCACTCCTCTTATGTGTCACTCAAGAAAGAGCCGGAGAGTTGATGACCGAAGTCCACAATGGTCCTGCGGTCCTCACATGAATGCGAGCCACGATGCAAGTGATCCTCGGAATGGGTTACCTCTTTTGGATCTCCGTGGAAAGCGGTGCGTTCGGCGCGTCCGAACTGCGACAAATGCCGGCGGTTTGCCAACCTCAACCATCTCCCACCTCATGACACATCTTGCATGACGACTCCTTGGCCGTTTGCAACTTGGGGCATTGACGTGATAGGGAAAATATCCCGGCGGAAGCAATGGGCACGAGTTCGTGTTGGTGGCCATTGACTACTTCACCCAGTGGGTAGAGGCGAGTCTATAAGGTCTCACTTCTAGAAAAGTGGCCCGAGTTCATCAAAGAAAACATAATGTGCGAGATATGGGGTGCCCAGCGAGATCATTTCGATAATGGGTCACACTTCGAAGGAAGGCTGCGATAGGCTGGCGTCGAGTCGAGTTACTCGCCACGAAGTCGTCCCGTGCGGACCTCGAAACCAATGGAGCCGTGGAAGGCTGCTAATAAGACACTCGAGCGGATCATCAGGAAGATGGCCACCCGTGGTCGTGATTGGCCCGAAAAGTTTGCACCTAGCACTGCAGGGCTCTGAACGTCTGTCGGAAACGACCACGGGAGAAACTCCTTTTGCCACAGCTTACGGGATGGAAGCGGTGTTACCGGTGGAGTTGGAAATCCCGTCATTAAGGGTCCTCTGGAAAAGCTTGAGTGTCAATGAAGTGGAATGGTTGCGCGGCCGGCATGATGAATTAGCCACCTTGACGAGAGAAGGCTAAAAGCCATGGAACACACAGAGCCTACCGGGAGGCGAATGGCGGGCGTTTGATAAAAGGTCGAGGCCGAGAGACATCAAGAAGAGCGACTTAGTGCGAAAGTAAAGCCCCTACCCGAAGGCAAGCCCCACAGGAAAATGGGAACCACGTCTGGATCGGCCCTTATGTGGTGCGAAAATGCGCTCGGGAGGAGCAATGAAGCTTGCGAGACTTGGATGGCAATCCACTTTGTCCACCCGGTCAACGGTGATAAACTCAGAAGATACTATGTACGATAAAAAAAAAAAAAAAAAAAAAAAAAAAAAAAAAAAAAAAAAAAAAAGTGCAAAAAGAGTAATGCCCGACTAAATTTGAAGACCCCAAAAAAGGGCGAGTCTAGGCAAAAGACGAGAGTGCACATATAAAAAAAAAAAAAAAAAAAAAAAAAAAAATCTTAGTGCAAAAAGAGTAATGCCCGGTAAGTGAAAACCCCAAAAAGGGCGGTCTAGGCAAAAGGCAGTTTGCACATAAAAAATTTTAGTTCACCGAGAATGAACTACGAAGACTGAGCCCCTTAGCCTTTCTTGTAAAGGGGAACGTGGCGGCCATATATGGTTCGGTCTAAACAATAAAAAGGGCGATTAAGTTTCCATGAAATGTGTCTAAACAATAAAGGACAATCAAGCTTCCATGAAGTGCGTCCTAAAAAAAAATAGTAAAGGGTATTTCAGTTTTCATAAAACGGGTCCCAATCAATAAAGGAATTTGAATTTCCATGAAATGTGCCTTGATTAATTTCTAAAATAATATTTCTTGTTCATTACAAGTTAAAAACTTCTTGATGAGTTCAAGCACGGTCTACCTCTTAACTGCTTCAACACCTTGCTAAAAAAGATCTAAAATACGATAAAATGCCTAAATAAACTAATGTGTTTGCAAATGGCAATAAGAGGATCTTGAGAAAAGACTTGTCGGTCGTCATTCGGCGAGTCTTCTTCGAGTCTTCTTCCCTTTTCCTCGGCCTCGTCGGAGTCTTCTTCCTTTTCTTCTCAATAATGTCGGTATCCCTCATCCCAGGCCTGCGGTATCCTCGGCTGGAGCCTCTACCCGGCCAGGTGTCGATGAGCGCTCTCTCTATACGAGCACGAGTCCGCACCTCCTCCCTCGAGCCTCGAGTCGAAGGAGCGACCTCGGACAATCTCTTGTCTGAGGCCTCCATATCCTGACCCGAGAGTCACACGATTGGTTATGGCAGCTCGCCTTAGCCTCGGTCTCCCTCGAGTCCTACTCGAGTCGCAGTCGGCTCCCAATAAAGCTCGACGTCTATCCTCCAAGATAACTTTGAGTCGCTCCCGTCTCCCTCTCATGCCAGTCCAGTAGACGGTGGTCGAGATGGTGCTCTTCCTGCTCCTGAAGATAGCCTGGGTGGGAAGCGGTATGTGTCCCGAGCCCTCGAGAAGAAAAGAAGGCTGTTTGGATCTCTCATGTCCGATAGACACCACCTCCAGTGGTCCGGATGTCCTCCCGATCACTCAATGGCTCTGTAAAGCCCCAAAGCTGCCTGGATACCAAAGCGGGGTATGTAGAAGGACGACCGGCGAGAATCACGGAACCCTCGCGACATAAGACTCTGAAATATCCTCTGAGTGCGCAACCTCGATGTGGTATCCACCAACGGATGTCCGAAGTGGATAGCCTAGCCATCATCCGGCTCGGCTACCACTGTTCTGTTGCCTAGGTGCACCTCTCAGAAATCACCCGAGGAGCCTTCTGAGTCGTGCAAAGCCCCGAGACGAAGCTCCGAGCCTCTCTACTGACCCGACCTGAGAAGTCAGCTATGGCCAGGACTCCCGGACCTCATGAAAGCGGTCTCCCAGAGCCATCCTATCAATCCCATGAAATGTCTCTCCCAAAACCGAGCGGGACAATATCCTTCCCGGCCACTGCGAGTCTCGACCATGTCCAAGAGACCACTATGGCCAGTCCGCGGACTCGGCGGTGAACAAAATAGAGAATACGCGAGAGAATGAAAGCATCCATAGCCACCTTGTGGTCGCAGCCATATACGGAGACCCAACACTTGCCGGGATATCGGAAAGGTCAATCTGTCAGGGGCTACCATCATCCTCTCGGCCTCTCCCAAAGGAATGCTGCGGAAAAGATGCAAGCTTTACCGTCACGGCACGTCTCCGATCGGCGGAATAGATATAGCCTCAATCTCGGGACCCCCAATCAAGGCTCACGAAGTCTTCGTGCGTTGGGACGATTTCGTTGTAAGAAAGCTTGATAAACATGTCTCCGGACATCCCGAGGAACTTTCTTTGCGGCTCTCAGCGAGATCCCAATCGGGCGGGAGATCCCTCAAATGCCATAAAGACTTGATCTTGAAGGAAGAATCAAGCGGCCCCTTGTGATTTTGGAAGTTATATCTCGCCCAAGATTGAAGGCCGGATAGAAAATGGTCTCGTCTCCCCCTTTGCAATCTAACGGGATTCTCCATCGCAAAATGATCAAAGATGGTGCTTTTAGGTCCAAAATATGCTCTGGGAACAATTGGGACAAGTCTAGAGTAAAAATGAAATGAAATGGCCAAGCCTTGCTTTTATTCGAGAAAATAACCGGCTCGAGACGGAGCGTAAGCCGCACGGCTACATTTGCCCTCGAGCCATGCCGCAGCGGCTACATTAGCCCTCTGCGAGAAAAATTCTGCGGCAACCAAGATTGCTGCCCAAGGGAGTTTTCACCCCACTTTTCAACCAAAACACATGTACAAAAACATATCCGAAGCCATTCAAGCATTTATACACCATTATAAATCATTTTGGCCCATTTTGAGCCCCAATTCCAAGCAAAAAAGTCGCCCCAAGGCTCAGATAATATGCAAATTGAAAAAGCATGAATTAGAAAAGCAATTAAAACATAAATACAATGTTTTCGCCCCATCGGCGCCCAAATAAAGCAAAAAAATAAACAAAGTGTGCATAAAAATTGTAAATTGTTTGTTTTTGTTCCAAATCTACTCTAGAGACCTCCTAGGCCTCCGATTCTTCTTCATCTTCATCATTTGCTCGGCTCGTAAATGCTAGCCTCCCTCATCGGAGTCCTCTGGTCGCTCACATCGAGATAGATGGACATTATCGTGCCCATACTCGGCCAGTTTGCTCCCGAATGTCGGCGTTGGGTCCCCGCCCCAGGCATAGCCTTTGGAAAGAGTACTCAGGAGCCGATGAGGTAGGCAATGCCCCAGACGTGCCGTCTCTTGCGCCCGAGCTCCTGTGCATCCAGCCGCCTTCGAAGCGCGAGCCGGCTTCCTCGAAGAGACCGGCACATGTCCTTCCGGCCCTATTACAATGCACTTTAACGACCGGCCCTATCGTAAGTGCGAGGCTGGAACACAAGAAAAAAAAAAAAAAGAAAAATCTCGAAAATCTCGAGAAAATAGCAAAAAGCGAGAAAATCGAAAGCTAAAAGGGAATAAGACCACTAAGAGTACACTTACGGTGCTATCGGGCGGCAAGGTGTCTTGGGGCTCCCTAGCATCGGGGACGGTATCCTCATCCTCCTCGGCACTCCATGGACCACGTAGGACGAGATGTGCGGGGAGGGATCGGCGGGTCGATAGGCTCATCCTCCCCATATCCACACAGTGACCGCCGGCTTCACTAGCTTACGTGGCGTCCTCGAGGCTTGCTCCATAAGAAACACGGCGTAGGGGTGTCCATGTCGAAGTACTCCTCGCGGCCGCGCTGCACAGTACCTAGCAATCTCATCTGCCGGCCGAGTCCACGAGGCTGCGGCATCCGTCTTTGGAGGGTCGAGAAGGAGTAATGGCATCTAGTGGAGGAACATGACCATCTTTGTCTCGAAGCGGTCCCCGGATAAATGACATCACATGTCGGCCACAGCGAGCCGCCTCCTCTGCCTCGTCACCTCTATAGCATCTCCCGGCCAAGATCTCTGGATACACAGGGGTAGAAGTCCGCTCCGTCGTGCCCATCCACATTGATGACCGGCCTCACCATTTTGTAGTCGAAGGTAATCCGGGTCTTCCACGTGAATTTATCTCTCGCATCTCCCCTCCGGCGAACCATAGCGGGGAAGATGGTGACATCACTCTGCTTGGTTCCCGAGGAAGAACCCGATCACCTCGCAAAACCAGGCTGCATGTTCAAAACATCAAAGGTCATTTTCTCTCTCATAAAAGTCTCAAGACGGGGAAAAGAGAAAAGAAAAAAAAGGAGACTACCTCGAGGGCAAAAGAAAAGCGATCCGTCGAAGCGGCCTTGTTCATTGTGCATGTCCAACGAAGTAGAGCTCCGCCAATCAGGCCTCTCCCAGAGGCCGTCCACTATCCCATCCACATCCTCCGAGAGAGTCGAGGAGCGAGTCGCCCAGCTATCGTCCCAGAATTAGCGAAAGATGGTGGCCCGATAGCATCAACCAAGTATGAATGCTCTAGCCAGTTTCTTCATGAGCGGTCACATCATTAACGGCAAAATTACTGCATGCTAGTACGGAGCTGCCACCTCGACATTCAGTGTCTCCATCCCGGCCCCTTCGGAATCGGCTCAAACCCGACCAAAGCACTGAAACTCCTCGGCGAGTAATATGGTCCCTCCAAGTCACGGGCCTCCGGTGAAGCGTAAGCCGTAATAGCGGTGAAATCGGCGGGAGTCCTTTGTCGGCTCTCCCGGCTCGGTGAAAGCTATGTGTCTTGTCCCACGGAACTCGAGATAGGGCTGGACCAAGCCCTTGCTCTTAGAGGTGATGTGGACACCCCTACCGATAGCCTCTACAAATGCATCAAGCCGGTAGCCCTCGCATTTGCTTAGGATTTGCCCCATCCTTCTCAAAATCGGCATCCTCTGCGCAGCTTGACCGCTATCTCCGACGGTCCTCTAGACTTGTTCTCCTGTAGACAAGCACATCCAAAAGAAGCGTCAGTCCTTCATATCATTTCAAAAGCATGCATATATTCAAAAGTGCACATATTTTCAAAAGAAAAGCATTCATAAAAAGTTTTTCTAGCATAACTTTTGCATCAAAAACGTGTCTTTCATCACTTGAAACGCGTCATTGCTTTCCTAAAGCACAAAATCACAATTTTTTGCACATAAGCATTATTTTTCAAAAAATGGCATGCATGAATCATTTTCATCTTCCAAAATCATGTTTTCTCATTGAAGATCAGAATTTTGACCTAGTTCTAGCACAAGGCAAGAACTCCGTCTCATATTTTGAAAAAAAAATTCTCATTCTTACTTCATTTTGCGAGAAAAAAGTGAGTCATTCTCATAATTTTTCATCAAATAAAATTGCACATTGCATATTCTTAGCCTCATAGGTTGTTCATGCATCTCAAAATCATTCAAAAAATCATTCAAAAATCCTAAAATTCGGGTCAAGCCCTAAATCATTCAAAATTCAAGCAAAATCATCGGATTTGAGCAAAATGAGAATGCTTACCCCAAGTATAGATCGCGGGTTCGTTGATTTGTGCTCCCTTCTCCCCGGATAAAGCTCAGGATGGAGCGTAAGGAAGTCATACTTCCTCTCGCGTCCTCACGAGCTCCTTCCTCCTCCTTCTCGCGGCCGTAGAGATGTTTCTCCTCGCTTGCCTTGGTATGGGATTGCCCTCAGGATCCATTTCAAATCGAAAGGGAAGCAAAAGGGGTTGAAGAATTTGAAAATCTCTCTCTCTCTTCTCTCTCTGCTCTCTCGGCTGAAGTGGGCGGCAATGGTGCCCAATGCCCGTTCAAAACCTGATTTTAAATAATGCTGGAAAAAAAACGGGCTTCTAGCCAGTACGGCTTCTTTCTCCATCTCGTGCTTAGGGCGGCTTCATTCGCTACGAGCATAAATTACAATCACACGCCCTGGACCTTCCACTTGGGCATGCAATTTCCGTTATCTTTTAACCAAGATAACATCTTTTCGAGAAAATATCCACTTATCTCTTTAGCAATCAAGCTTTATTCCCGGTCGCCTCAGATTGAATTCCGTTATAACGGGATAGCAGCTAGGTGAATGACCTCAGTGTCGGGAACTCTAAACTTGTGCTACCTCTATCCGCGAATAGTGACGTATGCCCAAGTCATTTCCAACTTGTGCTACCTCTATCCGCGAATAGTGACGTATGCCCGAGTCATTCCAACTTGTGCTACCTCTGTCAGCGAATAGTGACGGTATGCCCAAGTCATTCCAACTTGTGCTACCTCTATCAGCGAATAGTGACGTATGCCCAAGTCATTTCCAACTTGTGCTACCTCTATCAGCGAATAGTGACGTATGCCCACGAGTCATTCCAACTTGTGCTACCTCTATCGCGAATAGTGACGTATGCCCAAGTCATTCCAACTTGTGCTACCTCTATCAAGTGAATAGTGACGGTATGCCCGAGTCATTTCCAACTTTGTGCTACCTCTGTCAGTGAATAGTGAAGTATGCCCCAGTCATTTCCAACTTGTGCTACCTCTATCCGCGAATAGTGACGTATGCCCAAAGTCATTTCAACTTGTGATACCTCTATCCGCGAATAGTGACGTACGCTCAAGTTTCCAACTTAAGTTACCTCTATCCTCGTAAGAGATAGTGCGTAAGCTCTAGCTTCCTCGGTGTGACCTCCGAATTGTCAAAATCTCAAGGATCCTAGACATCGTTCCTAACTATCTAGTGATGCTTGAACTACGATCAAGGCTTGATTCCTCCGGGATACGTAGGTAGCCTTTTATAAAAGGTTCAGCCATTCGACCACTTTGGTCACCCTGTTCCTTTGTCACTCCTCAGTGATAAAGCGCCCCCTCATAGAAGTTCAAATATTCGACCACCTGGGTCACTCCTAGCATGTCCCCAGTAGGATCAATTGCTTGACCTCCTAGGTCATTTTCTCTTCTTCCTCCCCCAGCGGATCCTAATTCCGAACTACGGCCTGGCTTGATTCCTCCGGGATACGTAGGTAGCCTTCCAAAAGGTTCAGCCACTCGACCACCTTGGTCTCCCAATCCGTCTCGGCATTCGCCAGATCGGATCCTTTTCTATCGGCAAACCCCGCTCGCCTTGCAAGTGACGTTGCCGAGGGGCTTCGTAAGTACCCAAATCGGCTCATGCCTTAGGTTAATTTTCCCGACATTTCGGTAAATTTCGGTAATTCCCGGACCTTCCTAGTGTTCGGAAATGTCCTGGAGCAGTCCAAATTTAAATTAAATTAAGGCTGTAAGGAGCCTTCCTAATTAAGAAAACACGTTTTTCTTAATTAGGGGGAAGCTTCTAGAATGATGCCACCTTGCATGGTTCTAGAATGCTTTGAGTCACAATGGATAAGACCGCACGGCCTCATTTGCGAAAGAGCACACTGCGCCGCACGGCTTCATTAGCCTTATCCGGGCATCGCCTATAAATAGAGCCCTCCTCTACCCATAACAATCATCAACAAGAAGCATACACCCAACAATCACACACACTGCGCTCCATAGCACCCGTACGTGAAGAAAAACCCTTGAAGGCTCAAGAAGGCGAAGAAGAAGCTCAAGAAGCCATCTCCCTCCTCCTTGAACACCCAAGAAGAACCTCTCCTCCTAGCTCCGTCCAGAAGAAGCGAAGGAAACGATTGGTAACCTCGCACGCCCTAACCTTGCATTTTAATTGATATACTTGCTCATTGCATTCATATATCTTGCTTGGGACTTGGCATTTATTCATAAAGATCATATCTTTATCACCCCCTTTCCCCTTTGCATGCATTAAGACCTCATTTGTCATAAAAATGTAGTCTTTTTCATAAAGGTGCATCCTTTGCACCTAAAATCCTATTTTCCAATAAAAATGTCATCTTTATGCATCATTTGCATATAAAGATCAAATCTTTTTCAATGAAAACGCATCCTTTGCATCAAAACCCCTTTTTCAATGCATCATTTGCATAAAAATCAAATCTTTATGCATCATTTGCATAAAGATCATTTCTTTAAATCAAAAAGCATCATTTGCAACCTAAAAATGTCATCTTTTCATTAAAGAGTCATTTTTTATCATGCATTCCCCTTTTCCCCAACCTTGGAACGGACCGGTGTAAAAGTTCTCATCTTTGCATCGTTCCTTCCATTAAAGGTTCATGATTTCTTTAGGAAAAGGATAACCTTGAACCCTATATCTCCGATTATCGCTTAAGAATGAGTATGAAGCCTTTATACGAGCTCGGCTAGTCTTAAAGCGTAGGATTGATGGGCTAAGGACATTCCTTCCTAAAGAACCTCATCTTTGACCCAAAAGAGAGTCATTCTCTCGATCACGCAAGTCCCGAGGGTCCCGAGGCTTAAAAATGCGATGATCATAAGTCATAAGATGAGGACGGGATCATAATCCCAAATACATAAATTCCAAGGAATCCCGAGCGACAACCAACAAATGGTTTGTACGTCCGGAAGATAACTTGGGACATTCCCCCCCCTTATTTTCAAGCACATGCACACAAAGAAAGCACGCAAGCAAACACGATTAATGAAATCTAGGGAGACTTGCTCCGGCAAGGCACTTTGGGTGAACGCCAAACGTTCTTCCCAAGGGGTAACTTAACCTCCGAACCCATAAAACCTTTTTTTCAAAGTTTTGAGGTAATCAAAATGGCGTGGCGACTCCGTTTTTCAAATAACTCGGATGTCTTCAAACTCGCGTGAATTCCAATAAACAAAAATTTTGGGCACACATTCACAACTATATATCCTGATTGGGTTACCCATGCTTTGGGAAAGTTTGAGGATAAATGTCAACTATGAAAACGTAGTGCCAATTATTGCAAGGACAATGGGGAGCATGCTGGTGGTAAGATCTTACTCTGTAATCCTTTACTCGCTCTTCATCTGTTAGCTTGTTGAACTGATAGCTTGCATGTATGAACACTTTGACTTGAATGTGCAACTCTTATCTCGTCACATATTTAACTCGCATGTAGATTGATTAGCACGCACATGATTAGTTCGCGGCTTGTACATAGAATCCTGAATTGTATGCACAACTCTTGGCTCGTCCGTTGGTCAACTCGCACATAGAATAGTTAGCTTGTTCAAGCTAGTTGGCACTTAGAACTTGTAGCTTGTATGTGACATGATTAGCTCGTACATAGAACTTACAGCTCGTATGTAGAATGAGTAGTTCGCACATGATTAGCTCGTACATAGAACTTACAGCTCGTATGTAGAAATTTCCCTTGTCGATCTAACTCTTTGTCACTTTGATCCCTTGCAGTTTTGACCCCTGAGCAGGAAGCGAATATGGGTCGCATAATAGCAGTGTCTGACAGGAAGAAAGCCAAGAAAGCCCATGGCGCCGCCAACGCTCGTGCCAACAGAGAGAGGGAGGTAGAGAGGAGAACCAGTTTGTTGTCCAAGGACAACGTGGGGATGGTGCCCATGGAGGAGATTGAATCAAAAGATCCTCTGCAAAGCGGCACCCAGTCTAGGGATGTGACTGAAGGGGGCGATGAATCCAACAGGTCGATTAGACCAAGTCCAAGCTCCGACCCAAACCTTGAGGCCAACGCTGTGACCTCAGGAGCCGAGATAACTAGGGCTAGTCCTCTGAATGTCGTGCACATTGATGATGAAGCTATGGAGGAGGAGGATGACCGGGCTCTGAACACGAGGAAAAGATCTAGAACGTAGAAGGGTAAATCCGTCTCCTCAAGCCAACTTCCTCCTCCAATGCCCTCTCCAAGGAGCCAGGAATCTATTGAGGCTCAGGTGCAGAGGTTAAGTGAGGTTCCTCCGCTCACAGGGTTCAATAGCATGAGCCGCCGCTTCCCGGAGATGTGCCTTAGCCAGGTTGTGGTGAGGAGGGCCATAGATGTTGACCTCTTGGCCCATTTTGCTGATAAAGGGATGACCCTCGAGGAATTCTCAGCTCGATCTGGACTGGTGCACAGCGAGGTAATCTTTTACTTTCCCTTTCTGTTTAGTCGCTTGTTCTTTTAGTTTGTCAGTTTAACCTCCGAATCTTTGTCGAGCTAATACTTCAATGATTTTCTTCAATGTAGTCTCTCACCATGATTGAGCAAGCTAAGAGCTCCTAGAGGGCTTCCATCGAGAGGGAGAGGCAGACCATGAGCCAATATTCAAAGAAGTCTCAGGAGCTGTCCGAGTTGAAAGAGAAATACAACGACCTCGACAACTCCTTTGATGCTTTGGAGATAGTGAAGAAGAAAGATCTGGCTGATTGTGATAAGGCATTGGAGGATCTGAAAGCTGCTGAGTCCAAGCTTGGGGAGGAGAAGGCGGAGAAGGAGGCTGAGCTTCTAGCTCATGAGAAGACGAAGATTGAGCTCGCCACAGTCTCCAAACTTCTCAAAGACAAAGATTCTTTTCTGACCGAGCTGAATGAAGAGCACAACGCTGTCAGGGCTAAGTGGAAGGAGGATCTAGAGAAGGCTAGCCAGGATGCTGTTGAGAAGTTTAAGGACGGAGATGAATATCATGACACCATTGTTGACAAGGCGAAAGGTTTTCTGGACTTAGGGAAACGTCACATGGCCCGCCGGGCTCTAGTCGACTCAGGACTCGATGTCTCCACTGGAAAGCAACTAGCTCGGGTCGGGTCTGCTCTCCAATATGACATGACGGCTCGTGGTGGTCACTCGGTTGTGCCTTACTCTGATAATGATCTGGCCTTCATTGCCCAAGAAGACCTAGAAGATGGTTGTGAGCCGTGGGTGGCTCCAGCTTTGGCTCTTAGAACCTTTGATGTAGGTTTGCAGGAGCTCGAAGAAGCTGAAGCCATGGAGGAAGATGAAGAACAC